>NW_010580326.1:0-10914 GCF_000705375.1 Tinamus guttatus
AGCCAGGCCTGTCCTCCCTTCCTCCTCCAGGAGGTTTTGGGTTTTCGGGAGCGGGTGGGCGATGCTTTGCTCGCCCTTGGCACCGCTCCCTCCAGCAAAGCGCCGTTCCCGTTCCCGCAGCACATCCTGGGGCACACAGAGGACGCGTTACCCGTGTCCAAGGACAGCCTTTCCCATGGGAAGGGCAGGGACGGCGGCTCCGTGCGGGACGGCTCCCGCCGCCGCGCTGCTGGGCTCCCGCCTCGCGCAGCGGGTGACGACAGGAGCTGACGCCTTTTCTTTTATTAATCTCCTTATTAAAGCACTATTTGCTCAGCTGCGGCGATGGCTGCGCCGCTTCCTGCCCCTTCCACCCCTCCTTCCCGCTCCATCCGCGCTGCTGCTGGTCCCTGAGAGCCCAGAGCCCCATTTCGCAGGGAGAAGAGGTGCCTCGTGGAGAGACCTGGGATGGGTTTGGAGACATCAGCAGTTACTTTAATTATCTCTATGTTTTTAGCAACATATTGAGCTAAACATGCTTTTTTTTTTTTTTTTTTTTGACTAAGGAGCTACATCTAAACAAGAGCCACTTTTTTTTTCCCCTTTTTTTTTTCTCCATTATTGCCCAGAACTAATCCGCATCCACCCTGTCGTTACAGAGGTGAAACTGAGACACAGCGAAGCAAATCACCCCGAGTCCCAGGCCCGGCAGCTGCACTAACTGCGACTAGAAACCAGATCTCCAAAGCCCGTGTCCGGATCCATATCCCCGCTCCACAAATTCCTGAGGTGGAAGAGGGCTGCAGGGCTCCCTCGGTGAGGAGCAGCCGTGGAGCAGGACGGAGCCGGGGGCTGCTCCGGCACCGCGGCCCCCGCTGCCTTGTTGCTGTTGGCACCGGGCGCCCGGGCGCGCTGGGAGGACAAACACCAGCCCTGTTATTCTGCTGCGCTCCTGATTTATGGCTCCCTCCAAAGCACATGGGAAATGCATTCACTTCACTTACCCTATGTGGTAGAAAGTGGGATTTCAAGAACGGCCAAAATACCTCTTGACTTCGCTTGCAGACACAGCAAATTCCACATTCATTTCCTCTTTGATGGGTAGAATATTTGCATACTAATGGAAAAGGCACTAGGATGTTGCTATGAATGGAGATTCAGGGGATGTTTCCCACCCCGTGATTAACACATTTTTGTTAATCAATGTCCCATCCCAGTCTTGCTTTTCCAGCAGCTGGGGGTGACACCCGCGTGTATTGACATTACAGCTGCATTACACACTGCACCGCTTCCCTGCTCCGGCCCTGGCCGGGCAGGACTCCCTTTCCCCTGCGGATCGGAGCTGGGATGTGGAAGCAGGTGCTCAGCACGGGCAACACGTGGCAAGTCCCCGAGCCCTGGACACAACCGGGCTGTGTGGTCAGGGGACAGCACAAACCCCAGCACAGCCGGCCCCCGAAAAATACACACATGCAACAGGCAGTGTACACCAGGGAGTGAATCCGTACTGGCAGGCTGATAGGAGCATGTTGTGTCTTTATACGGATTTGGTTCTGGTCCCTTTTCTTTTGCTTTCGCTGGAATTTATCTACATTGATGATGCAACGTGGCATTAGACACTTCTCCCTGTGCAGTACCACGGCCGAGATGCAGGGTCTGTCAGTCCGGATGCTTGAGCTGGGACCCGCACAAACTGCAGGGGGGATTTCCCAGCGTAGCCGCCTGCCCCACACCGTCCCGCTCCGTTGCTGTTTTCCTGGCTCTGTTCTGCTTCCAGTGAGCGCTCAGGGATCGCGGCAGCCCCAGCATTTCATCCATCCCGCTGCCCTGAACTCACTCACACACTTTGTTCCCATTTGACTCGATTCTATTTCAACCATAGAAGATTTTTCCTGCTCACGTACAATAATTGCAGCATTAGTCCAGTCCTTAACGAAGAAGCATTCATGTCCCCAGCGCATCAGTTATCCTCAATGGCAGCAATTACAGGAGATTCCACAGGAGGGAGGAGCGGGAGCCAGAGGGACCAGGAATCGTGTCCCGTTGGGATGCAGCAGCCCCTCACCTTCCTGCAGAGCCCACCCCAAGGCAGGGAAACTGAATGTGGTCACTCCAGGAACACGGGCTGGATCCGCCAGGATCCCTGCTGCGAGAGCCAGGGGAGCGGGGCTGGCACGAGACCTTCCCTGGACCTTTGTTTTAGCTGATTAATGCATCATAGTTTTTCTTGCTCTTCTCTATATAACTTTGGATATCCCACTGGAAAACAGCTTTGTTCCTCCCTGGGAGGCACAAGCCCCAGCTGGAGAGCCGGCACCTCGTCCTTGCACCGACATGCCCAGAGCGAGCATGCTGGAAGCATCGGGATGGTGCTAGTGCTTTTCCAAATCTTTTTTTTTTTTTGGTTAAGCTGCAAAAAGAGAAAGGGGGAGTGGGGAGAAGGAGAGGAGTTCATCCCATGAAACATATTTCTTGGTTGCTGAGAGACATCGGACTTTAAATCTCCCTAATGAATAAGCACAGCGTGTTTAATTTTGTTTATGAAAACAGACGGCTTGTGATGGCAAAAACCATGAGTCAGTGCCCGGCCGGAGACGCTCCCGCGGAGCGATGCCCAGGGAAGCAGGGAAGCCGGGAAGCCGGGAAGCAGGGAAGCCGGGAAGCAGGGAAGCAGGGAAGCAGGGAAGCAGGGAAGCGTGCGGACACACGGGCTCTGCCCAAACCTGGGAGCTGAGCAAGGGCTCAGCCTCTCACCTACCCGCAAATGAAAATAAAAAAGGTTCCTTGCCAGAAGGTTCCTTTTGGAACCACTGCAGCAAACACTGAGCATCCCCTCGCTGAGGAAGGCAGGGGGAAGCACGAGGGTTTCCTCACCATGGCCTCACCTTCCAGCTGGACATCAGCTGGGAAAACCTGTAGGAAACAACCCACCATGGCAAAAAGGAGCAAAGTTCTGGAGGCTCAAGGTCCTGCAGGGCGGGTGCAACCACAGGGAGCAGCCCATCCGCGATGGCTCCGGAAAGGACCGGGCTGAGGAAACGTGCACAAAGCGCAGAGGGTCCTCAGTTCAGCACCTTCCAACAGCAGTAATGATATGTTCAATTAAAGTTTCTGTTTCAAATGAGACACACATGAAGTGGAGCCTTGGATCAGTAAGTAATGGCAGGTGATGCTGGAAATCCCTCGGTAGACTGTGCTAGCCTTTTACTGCAGCTCACAGGCAAAGTCCCATAAAAATATAAAAATTGTTATCTGAGGGCCCAGGTTGCGATTTGCCATTTTATCCTGGCACAAGGAGGTCTCAGCCCTTCATAAAGGTCACAGGCAAGACACTAATACCAAGAAATAACAGTGAATAATAATGTCCCCAGCTGATCCATTTGAAGGCGTTAGTATCCACGCAGACTTCGAATTCATGGGGAAAAAAAAATGTATTAAAAACTAGTTCTCTGGTCTTAAACTTGGCTCAAGCCAACCCCTTAACAACAAAACACCAAAAAACCTAAGCACTGTAGATTAGTTGGCTTTCCACCAACCCAGTCTTGATTGAAAATCAAATGCAGATGTGAGCAGAAAAAAAAGCAGCAATTTCAGGCCTCCCAGCAGCCGCCTGCTGTTGGCACGCTCCAGCAAAATATCAGTGCAAACTGGTACCGTCTGGACCACTCCGTAGCCTTCGTGGCAATTACGAGGCCAGCATGTTCCTGCTGTTCCCATTAAGATAAACAGAGCTTTTCTGCAACAAAGAGAAGGAGGGATTAAGGCAAGAAAGGAGAAAACAGGACTCGGATGGGAAAGCTTAGTTTTCTTACAGCTAAAGGGTACACATGCAACGCAGTGCAAGGAGTGACCGCGGCAGCCAAGGAATCCGTCCCCTGCCTGGTGCTGGCTTGGGAAGAGCCCCCCTCCGCATGGCAAACGGGGCAAACGGGGAGACAGGAGCACTACACAGAGCTCCGGGCTCCTGCCCTTCAGAAACGGGGCCGAAAGGGAGGGTTTGATGGTGATAAAAGGCGTTTTGTGCTGCGCTGGCGGAGCAGGGTGAGTCAGAGCCCTCCCAGGCTCCCAGCCCCACACAAGCACCAGCCCAAAGCAGCCTCTGTTCGAGCTCCCCGGCTGCAACCTCATGAGTGCTGTCCTGGGACAGGGATCTGTCTTCCCTCGGGCTTAACTCTTCCTGCAGGCTCCCAATGCACCTTTAGGAGCTGCTGTGGGGACAGCGAGGCTGGTGGAGAAGCTGGTTGCCTTTAGGAGCATGGGAGAGCACGCTGCATCCAAACCGATTTCATGGGAATGATCCTATTTATCGTACAAGTTTCAGCCTATTCCAAGCTGCCGTGCCGAGGTGAATTCAACCCGAATTTCAGTGGCAGGATTTGCCTTTGCAGGACCGGCCGCCTCGCTCGGCTGCTTGCAGCGCCCATTGCACAAGTTACACGTTGTCTGTTGGCAACAAGATGTGCAAAATGGGAGCTGGCTCCGAGAGCCGCCCACCAACAACAGCAGAAATTGTCCTCGGAGCTTCTCGAGAAGCACGGCCAGAAGGTATCGTGCTCTCTCTTGCTCGTTGTCCTAATTGATTCTCTCTGGAGAGCAGAAACTTGGAACTTCTCTGCAACACAGCCTGGCCGAGCATTTTTTTTAAAAAAGAAAACAATTAAGTCCATTAGAATGGATAGCCCAGAAGCATTAACTTTCATGCTTCGTTTTGTCTCATATATTGACAACAAAATAATCAGAGAACATAAATATCACGAAAACAGAGAGGTCGGAAAAAAGACCCTTGCATCAGAAAATCTTTCACCAACACAGCCAAGGATAAAATATCAGTCTGGTTCATGACTCATCTCTGAATCTATAACTATTTAAATACCAAAGTACTTTCTGAGTTTTATGCGGTCATGATAAATAGCAGTAGTCAACTGAATTCGCATCCTTAAAGTGTAATATTTTAGTAAAGAAAGATTTCCATCGAGCCATCTGCTTTTTCTTCCTCTTGCTCTTTTTCCGTTTTTTTCATTATTTTGCATTCCTACCTCCTTTTTCTCCCAAGAGGGCATCCAGCCCCCAGAAGCAATCAGAACATTGCAGAGTCATCTTGAAAGAAATGCAGAATATTCTGATAATTTTAAGGGAATATCTGTCATACTCCTTACCTGTTAAGATGTTGTGTATGTCTTCTTAGTGTAAAGAAATGCATAGGAGCTCTGTGTATGTCTTAGTGTAAAGAAATGCATAGGAGCTATGGCCTTATTGTTCAGCAATCACTATTATCAGCCCCAGAAAAAGAAGAACAAGAAGTAGCACTATTTAATTACAGCATCACTCTGAAAAAGAAGCTCTGCTCTCCTTTTGACTGCTCCTAGCACGTGCTTCACACAACAGAGCTGCAAGATGTGCAGCTTCCCAAGGGCTGGTTCTGATGGGCACCAGGGCTGTGTTCTCCAGGAAGGGAGCGAGAAGCAGCTCCCGCCTCGCTGTGCTGCAATCCCAGCTCCAAGCTTCATCCTCTTCCCAGCCCCGGAGAGGAGCCAGCAGCAATAAACTGATGGCGCTACTCCAAAAAATTGTTCTCGGTGGCTGCATTCTTCAAGGGGACTCCATGTGGAGCCACCGGCTCCAAATTCCTCCCCAGGAACTGCCCCTCTTGGGGACACCTCATCCCCAACTCTCCTCCAAGGAGCCATTTGCTCCCTGTGCGGGACAATTCCAGAGCCTGGGAATGAGGAGGAATGAGGGAGCCCGCTCTGGCTGCAACCCAAAACACAAAGTGCTTCAGAACAAAAACATGGAAAATTGGGCTTTTCCCCCCCATTTCGCTCAGTGCTCCCTCTCCAATTTACACTTACAAACATACACGTAGTCAGTGTTAAAATAAGACCTAATTTATCATCACGCAGCCCTGCAAAGTGACGCACTACGGCAGTCTGCGAGTCTAACGCAAATATTATTCCACCTGCACTAACACACCTTGGCTCTGCGATGGCAACGGGGCAGGATGGCGCTATCCATTCTGTGGGGAACACTGATGTGTCAGAAGGCAGGGCACTAACACAGCTCATTAGCACGAGATAATTAAAGACAGGCACCCTGGCTGGCCATCCTTCTCGTCAAAATGCGGATCTTGGCTCATTCAGGATTTCCCCCCTTGTCTTGATGCGCAACCGGCCTTTCCCGCTCGATGTTTTCCCGGCTCTTTGGGGTGCCCTCTCCCTGCAGCGCCCACCACGAGCCAGGACGCCAACGTTTCCTCCCTGGCATTTCACAGGTCGCCCTGCTGTGAATTGAAGCTCTCGCAAAAAGGGCAGTTTGGATTTCCAGTCCCCTGGGTTAGGAGGAAAATCCCCTTCCCTGAAAGCAGATCCCGAGGGCCTGGCGAGCACGAAGATGCTCAGGTCGCGGCCGTTCTCGCTTGCCTTGGGGGCTCCGGGCCGGGTGTGCGGACACAGCTCTTGAGTCCAGGCCTGGGATTCGTGCTGGAAACCCGGACTCCTCCGCGCAGAGCCCTGATCCCACGGGAGCTGCGTGGGCTGCGCTGCCCACGTGAAAGCTCGTGGGCAAGTGCAGGGACTGGGCTGGTCCGTGGACAGCACGTGTGAATCCCCAGAGCTGGGTGACCTGGCACTCCTGAGCTTGGTGGTTGTTGACCCTGAAACCTAAGGATCAATATGACTGCAGTAGCAATGATTAGAGCAGAGCCTTCCAGCTGCTCTGGATTTGTCAGCCTTTGCCCTGTGCCAGAAAGGCTCCCTGGTGCACATGCTAAATCCAGACCCTTTTGGTTGCCCTGAACAGCCCCTGCCTGATCCAGAAACCCACTGCTTCCATCGGGATTCAGGTCCCTTTCTGCACCATCCGCCACCTCTCAGCTCACTCTCTTGGGCACTGGGTATCCATCAAATTCCCTGGCTCCACCACTTATCCCATGTGTCAAAACGTGCATCCGGACAGGAACACCTGCAGCATCCCAGAGGCAGCAAGGACAGGATAGGGAACCTGGAGCAGCTGAGGGCTGTTGTGGCCACCAGCCTCATGGGCTCGTGGGCGCTCAGTCCTTTGCTGCCTCCTGAGGGGGACGTGAGGGGACTCTGCTCTCCTTGTCCTCCTCTAAGGAGAGGCAGGGCCATCTGCAAAGCATTACCGCCCTTTCAAAGAAATGCTGCCTACATTAAGTAGAAGTATTTAATTAGCACTTCATTTAGAGCATGTGGTAAAGCTCACAGCCCCATTTTGGGCCAGAGATGATTTTCAGGGGTGGGTGGAAAACAGACAAAAATGCCAGCAGAGCAGCGCAGCTCACAAGAGCTGCTCGCGGCTCGTTCCTGCTTCCACGTTGCCACAAGCTCCACGCAGGAGCCGCTGCTGCTCCGGGGGCTGGGGCGCCGGGAAGAGGCCCCACAAGCAAATCCAAAGGAAGTCATGGAAACAAGGCTGGCAAGTGTCCCGTGTGCTCCCCATCATGTCTCCCACCTGTGGCTGGAGCAGGCACGAGCTCCTTGGGGGGCTGGATTAGACAGGGATGTCCCCAGGGGTCTGCAGAGGCTCCTGGGCAGCCTCCCGCCCTCTCGGGCGCGTGGCAGGACACGTGGCATGGCGGGACACAGGCCCTGGCCCCGGGGAAGCCCCGGTGACTCAGGGATCCCCTCTGAGTCACCAGCCCTGGGAGAAGCCAAGTCGCGGCTGGCCCGGAGCGGGGACGTTGGGCGCGGGGCCGGTGTCACGGTCCCCCCGGCGCAGCCCGCGTCCAGCCTTGGCCACGGGAGCTTCAAAGCCCAAACTCCCCAGTCTCATTTCATGGAACTCGCCCGTGATTCCACCAGCTCCGAGGAGGGGATGCGAGTGTCCGTGCTGGCCTGAGCGCTCCGCCTTGGAAGGAGAGCCAGAGCCTCAACCGCGAGCGCTTGCCAAAGGCGAGAGCGAGCAGAAAGACATCTTACAAACAGACCAGCAAAGCCGTCGCGCTGGAGGGATCTGGCTACGGCACCGCACACTGCGCGGGCTCATGTCTAGATCTGGCTGCCCTCAGGGTTTTGCATCTGCTTGAACGCGAGAAGAAGAAAAACCCCGACCCCAACCACCTCCTACCCTCCTGGTGCATGGGCACAGCCAGACCCTTCTGCAGCCACCTCTCTTGGCACTCGTAGGTGGACAAAATCTCTGCCCAAACAGCGTCCTGACACAGACCCAAATGACAGGTCTGGCACGGGTATCTAAAATAATCGGTACACAGAAATGCAGTGTGATATTATTAGAGCAAATCCGGTCAGAATTTTTAAATACTGTGACTGAACAACTAGATGGAGCAGCTCTGGTTACCTCTGCGTGCGCATCGTTACATGTGTGCACCTATAGGCATAGGAATGCACATATATGAACTCTTCCTTGTCCCTGTACGTACAACCACTAGTAAAGCGGAGGTGACGTTGCAGTGAATATGCACATATAGTCATTAATCACCACTTGCATACTTTATGTGCAGGATTTCAACAATTTTCTGTCCTGTAGCAATGTACTATGCCATCTCCTTGTGCAAGTGTTCATGGTTGAAAGTAAAATTAGCAGTCTGATAGATTTTTCTCACTTAATTACTTTAGCATATTTGCTTCAACTACTAAATCCTAACACAATATATATTCTATGTATGCCACTACAATCCAGTTATCGATAGGGACACTGTATGACACAGCTCATGGGCAAACAGCCCTCCTGTCACTTCGGTGATGGAAGATTCACACACACAATTGCAATGTTATGACTCTGGCAAGGACTATACCTATCTCTGCAACTTCAGAGACAATAAATTGCTAAGTCTGCTGCAAAACCTGAAGTTTGTGCTGAAAAAATGACCACCTGAAATACATATTTTATACTCTATGTGGTGCTGTCAAAAATGTTACAACTGTGTCTCTGTTGTGCATGTACATCAGGAACCCTGCAGTTGCATTTGCGAAGTAGACACTACAGCCTTCCTTTTGGCATGCACTAATATTTGTCTGTAGCTATACAGGTATAGACAGCCTTTTTTTGGCAGGAAATTCTGAACAGACTATTATTAGGGCCACAATAGTGGATTTCCTTTGGAAATGCAGTCCCTAATTTAGTTTCATGAGGTAGACCTGCTATTGTCTCTAGCATGGGAAGTAACAGGAGCTGAGCTGGTGCCTGTCCAAAGGAGGGACCCTAGGGCATGTGCAGGGGCTCAGGTGGGATGAGGTATCTCGGAGCAGTGGGTAATTCAGGGATTCTGCTCCAGCAAATTATGAAGCCTCTCCCTGGTGAGTCGTGGTGTGTGCCACCAGGCCAGGTCTCCGGGGCCTCTTAGGAATTTATACAGTAAATGCCAAAATGTAAATGCAGAAGATGGTTCTCCCACTGTGTGCCACGACTGTGTGCCTGCTCACAGTAGATGCGTCTGGAAAAGGGTAAAATTGCTTTTTAAAAGTACATAATTGAGATTACGTGCAGAGCCCTCTTGGGAACAGCGCAGCTCGCGCAGGAATCACTAACCCAACGTGAACGTTCGCAGCTGCGGGGCTGCACGTCGGCCCCGAGCGCCTCGGGGAGCTGCGGGCTGGAGAACCAGCGCATGGGGGAAAGGGAGCACAAGGGCGACGGGTCTCAGGGGGAAGAAACTGGATTTTCTTTGGCTGAAGACACTGAGATGGGCCATACTGAGGAGAGAGGAAAGTCATCCTAAGCCACGGTTCTGCTGGCTTTCCTTCTCCTCTGCATATTCCCTGGAAGAGTTCCTGGTGGCACAAGCTGCCTCATGTGTATCTTGTTTATTGTTGGCCTGGATAACTTCCTTTGGAGTCAGCCCAGCCCCTGTTGGGAACATAGGAGAAATCTGGATTCACTTGAAATTGGCTTTTGGAAGAGGCAGGGGTGTCCCTGTCAACATGTCAGATTAGGAATGCTCCGTTTGGTTTAATGGAGCTGGCGTTCAGTTTAATCTGAAAGGCTCCATGAACTTCCATTGTCATTTATATTCTAAAACTCTAGAATTAGAGATTATTTTCCTTTTCTTTTTTTTGAAGATAGTAAATTCCTTATTAAATTGTATTTCTTTACAGTTTGACTTAAGTTTTATTTCTTTGTTGTTTGACTCGATAAATTGTCTCCACCAGAGAGCCTCTAGTTATTCCTGTATAGAGAGGTCATTTATTGATCTGAAAGCAACATAATATTAATGATGTTCAAAACTTAAAAATGCTGTTAGACAGGGAACAAAGGAAACAAAGGAACAAAGGAAAACGAAGAAACGAAATATTGAGGTGCAACATCTGAAAGAGCAGAAACAGAATTATCTTTCCTGACACAGACTTCTCATGTAACTGGCATGTCAATTCAGACATGTGCTTTAGCATCCACTTCTACAAAGTCAGCCTAATTATTCTCTTACCTCTCAGAATACTGAACACACTCATTTTTAAAGGAGATGAACTGTTTTTCCAAGTTACTCCTAGATAATAAAAATATGAAAACAAACAAAAAAAGCAAAACCGACCAATCACACACACTTGAGCAGGATGCTTCCAAACCTGGCAGCTGCACCTTGCTTTTCTGTCAGGTTTCTAGTGAATTCATGAAGATCTAGAGCAAGTCACACTCCTGGAAGACTTGAAGGTAAGAGGGCTCTCAAGCTCCTTTTTTTGCTTAGGTGAATTTTTGTTCAGGAAAAGCAAGATACCTGGGCTGGGAGTCAAAGTCCCATCTCTATGTCAGTATCAGCCCTTCTTACAATTCTCTAAATCCAGAAATTTAGAAAAGACCATTTCTTTATAAATCATACTCCTGCCTCTGGGTTAAACTAGACTCCTATTAAGTTCCTGGCTCCAGACACTGGGAATTGCAGTGGACAGAATCCAGCTTCTGATAAGCAAAAGCATAAGGAAGATGCTATGACAGGCAACAGATCCAGGCCTCCACCTTTTG
>NW_010580326.1:10928-49949 GCF_000705375.1 Tinamus guttatus
TTCCTGCGAAGCAGGACCTGGGGACGCAGGTACCTCCAGGCAGGAATACACCAGGACACGCAGTGCGGAATGGCAGCACGGAGCCCGCAGCAGCGTCCCGAGGGCTGTTTGCTCCCAAGCCAGGTTGCTCTGTCTCAGCACAAGGGATTTCACCCATGCCGGCCGCTCCGTGGCCTTGCCCACCGCCCCGGCACCAGGAAGCTCCGGGGGAGGAAACCTCCCGGGCCTTTCCACTCCCTTCTGCAAGTGAAAACAAACAGAGCAGCCCACAGACTGGCCAAAACTCAAACTGAACTGCCAAAACTTTGTCCCTAGAACAACTCCCCTGGGTCACCTCGCCTCCCCTCTCCATCAGAACGAGGAGCAGAGACCCAGAGTGTTAGTGCGTCCTTCAAATATGTTGGTTCTCATTAAAAATATTCAGTCCCCTCATTTCAATTCTTTTTCTCTCTCTTTTTTTTTTTTTTAAACTCTAAGGCATTTTAGATTTATAAATGCTAAGTTCTGTGTTGTCTGACCTAATTTTCATTCATAAATATGATGCTCGGTTCTCTGGGTGCCAATTCTGTACCGCCCAGCAGGAACCGCACAGCAAGAGTGTTTGTTTCCCATTTGTATGTGCATAAGCAATTACTGGAGACCAAATCCAAGTCTAAAGAAACTTGCCTGCATCAGAACATAGACATTTTATATCCCAGCTGGCCACGGACACACTGGTTGGTAATTTGGCGTGATAGGTAGAGTGACCTCAGTGTGAGCTGCGTCCCAAACCTAATGCCAACAGCAAGAAAGATTAATCCCCCAGGAACTGTGGGAGCTTTTTCTATCTCTGCTCAGTTTCTAGAGCCTGACACTTGTGTTGATGTCAACAAGAAAGAAAAACAGATGCATTTCACATGAAATTCTCTTGCAATGAGCTCTCTATAACCACTAGACCAACGTTCAGTTGGTAGCATTAGTTTAGTCCTCACTGGTCGTTTAAGTGCTAAAATGAGTTTTTGGTAGTATGCAAAGATTACTGCATCCCAAGCAAATCAAATACTGTACCGCTGTGCTGGCATGATACAAAAAGCAATCAGAAGGAGATGAGCGAAATAAATGACATGCTTTTTTTATCCTGAAGCTCTGTAGGTAACTTAGAATATACAAGTGAAACACATTATTAATAGCAACAACACTGCTGATTGTCTGCTTTTATTACTGCAGATATATCCAGGGCAGAAGATATAAAACTGAAGGCAAAATGAAAAAGTTATGAAATCATCCCAGATTAAAATTACTGATAAGATGGGAGATGGGTAAACGTTATTACAAAAACATTAACCTCACTTTAAACAGATCAAATTCTTAAAAATATGTGTATCATAAAATGACTTGGATACTAGCTGTGGTAATAAAACAAGTTGTCTTGTTTGACTAAAACCCAGAATGCAGCAAATTCGCAGCTTCTGTTTTTGGAATGGATAAATTTACTGCATTTGGAGGGCACTGCGTTCAGGTTTGCTTTGCACATGCAGCCATGTTTTCAGACTAAATGTCATTTTCTCCTGGCTCAGCACCTAAATGATACTCAGAAAGCTCAGCAAAATCAGAAAACAAATATTCACTCGTAAGGCTTAGAACTAGGGCGAGTAAAGCTGTCATACATTTTTAATATTTCTCAGCTATTTTGAATGTGAATAGCCATCATTCTTGCAAACCAGGGTCTAATTAGATTCAAAAATTAATATTGCTTAAAGGTAAAACAGAAAAGAAGCTTGCGTTTCTGAGGCTTATTTCATTCAGAGGAGCCCTAGTTAACTTGTATACATTAATGAAATACAAAGCATGTATAAGTTTTATCCTTTGTAAACACTAATAAGCAGATACAAAGCTGAGAATTGAATTCCACAAATTCAATTCACAAATTCACAAATTCCACAAAATGCTCTATCTGCATCTCCCGAGAAGCCCTCGCCACAGCTGAGGACATACATAATCCATGCAAACTGATTGCACACGATAGAAATTTGGGGATATTTCCAAGTGAGAGGCTGCAGGTTGGTTGGGCAGTGCAGAAGAGCAGGAACGTTCCTTTCCTTCGCACCATGTCCCTCCCTGGCCTCCACAGAGACACCAGGGAGACACTTTGGCTGTAGCTGCTGAATCAAGAGGCAGGTATGTGCAGGTAAGAGGAGGAGGAAAGCTGCCCTTCTGCTCCAAAGACCAGGGCAGAAAATTTGTCCTACAAAACTGTCTTAATTTTTCAGGATTTTGTCATCTTTAGTAACATCTACTGCAAAGCAGAACACTGCCAAAGCGGGGAACAACAGCAAAGCAACCCGTACCCTCGTCTGATGTGAGAACAGATAGGCACACAATGTGACTTTGGCTATTCTCACCATATCTCAAAGACAAACTGCATTTCCATCCCATTTTCAGGTCTTTTTGAATGGGTTTCTTTGATGTTGGGATGATATCAGGGCTTGAAGGCACAGACTAATAAATAAAAGTGAACAGTTCTATTAAAAAGCCTGAGGTATTGAGCCAAATACATCTTATATCACTTTTTTCATTGAATAAAAACAATAAATGATGCTGAAAACTGAAGAATCATAAGTCTTCCTCAATAGAAATATCTACTTTGGAAATCAAAAAGGAATTGTTTAGATTGGATTTTCATTACATAAAAGATTTCCCATTTTAGCGTCCTTAAAGTTTAAAAATAGCACTACGGTTGAAACTACAAACTAAATGTGTTCTATTTGTGTTAACGACAGCTCTAATATCAGGCTGCCTTCTTCCTGAGCAACATTTTTCAATATTTCCTTTTAGGCACTGGCCAAGACTGTAACCTTGAATCCAAACCTTTCACAGTTTTCTTGTGGGTCTGATTCAAATCCTAGGATCAAATTATTTCCTGGAATTTAAATGCTGCTACAATAAATAAAATACCTATTTGAGAGAACAATCAGACTGAGATGTGTATAAATTCATTCAAAAAATAAATAAATAAAACTAGTAACAGCTTATGTTAAGATATAATGGAAGCCATTTTTAATTCAATGTAAATTATTTATAGTTTTCAGATTGTAACTGCCTACTACTGATATTTCAAAAAAGAGCAAAGTTTTTGCAAAAAAAAAAAAACGGCAAAAAAGCAAGTGACCAGACAAAGTTCCTACCCAAGCACCAGAAACCTGAGTTTGTCCCCCAAGTAAGTAAATTTGCTCTGGATAGTATTTGTTTCTTCTGTGGGAGCACAGGGGAAAATGCATGCGAGTAATTGTGTTCGATGAGTGGGTCATTCAGCACTAAGAGACCAGCTGGGAGTTGAAAGAGGAAGAAAGTTTGTTTTCCTCTTCCAATTCACGAAAAATGAGGTGCAAGAGGCTCCGTTCTGCGAGCTCCAAAGCCTTGGTCCACACGCTGACAAGCAACAAGTGCTTCAATTTACTGACTACAAGTAATACTTCCCTTCTCTAATAAATGCATTTGTTTTCATTGCAAAGCATACTTGGGTAAAACTACTTTTCTTCTTTCTTTCCTATGTGTTCAAGGTATTTAAAGGCAGCTCTTAACTCATACTTTTAAGCTGCTGCTTTTGTGGCTTTTGAATTATACTTCAGTTTTCATGCAAAAGCAATCCAACACAAATTGGAAAGTAAAATTAGCCATCCTGTAAACAGCATGTGGCAGTTGCCATTTCTAATATAACAGAAATAGAAAACCTAATCATATGAGTAAATGCCTACTGAGTTGCACAAAAATAAAAGCTTATCCATATCTTCTCTCAGAAAGCAAAAAGAACAAGAAAAAAAAAGCCCAATATAGAAGCAGCACTTCTTAAGGCAGTAACTAAAAGGTACCCATAAAACAGCTTTAAATCAGTTTTTTTAGAACTAATGTTAATTTAAATCATGACTATTTTCAATAACTTAAATAACTTTACTGAATCCACTTCTGCCCAAGCAGTTTCCCCACACGGCGCTGTTGGAACGCCGCGTGCTGCAGCAGCGGGAGCTGTTTCCCACCTGGACCTTCCCTGCTCATCCCTGTTCTCCGCTCTGGGAAGGGGATGGTGCCGAAGAAGGCCAGGCGCTTTCCTTCGCAGCCGCAAGAGGGGAGCCTTTTCCTTCCAAACCTCCAGGAAAGTCTCTTCCCAAATCAATCATCAAGCAGCAACGACTGACGCTAAGAGGGAAAGTCGGTGCTTCGGATTTAGCAGAAAATCCGTCTGCCTGGCTGAAAGTAACACAGAGAGGCATGAAAATCTTTAATTTTCCCCCAACAAATTTATAACTGCACTGATGAATTATGCACATCCAGTTGCAGCCTCTATATGTCTTTATTCCTGGAAGGAAGAATGCCCATCGAGACATCCGTATTGCCCAAATCATGATGCCTGTGGCCAAGCTGCTCCAGCCTGAGGAGCAGCAGCCATGTCAGCCACTCCACACACCCTGGCCTGTCCCTCTAGCTGCAAAAGGACAGTCATTTTCCCTCAGAAACCTCAACTTGACTTCTGTTTGCACAGTGCCACCACCTGTCCCCACAGAGGGAATATTTCCCAGTGCGTCCAGGGGCGACTGTCCCATCCTTTTCTTCCTTTTGCAGCTCCATCCTCTGCGCTGAAGGTCAGTGTTTCCCTCTGCTGGATCCTGTGGCTCAGGAATCATGTCAGTATGGCACTTGCCATGCTTGGTGAAAATGTCCCCAAACCAGGTAGCAGCAGAGGAGAATTGAAGGGGCTGCCAACGTTGGGCTGCACGCCAGCACCCAGGGCTGCTCTGCACCGCCTGGGCCATGCTGTGACACGGGGACTGCCTCAGCCACAGCCCTCTGTCCCTTCACAGCCCATCGACCTCCAATGCACCCACCTGGCTGCTTGCAAGGCCCAGGAACACGTCCCCAGCCCGCGGTGGCTGTGGGGAGATGACCAAGAGCTCCTGTCTTGAAGAGGATAAATCACATGGAGCCGCAGCAAGGTCAGCTCCAGCAAAAGGCGGCTTGGCCTGGGGCTCGATGGCTTTTTCCAGCTTCTCGCTGGGATCCCTGCTGTCTTCTCACCACAACGTGATTTTTCCACAGCAGCCAGTGGGAGCCACAGCTCCGGCCATGCTCCACACAGACACGCTGCTCCGTGCGGAGGAAACCAGCCTCCACACAGGAGTAGCTGATCGAGATCAAGGGAAGGGACCTAACTTAACCATGAGCTGAGTAGTGACCCAGGTCCCATCAAACTCAAACGGAAAAAAATGTTTTGAATGCAAATACGCTGATGATGCAGTGATTTCCTTTTGAAAGCCTGGTCGCTTTTTAGGGACATGACGGAACTTTATTTAGACATGTAACAGCAGCATAAGACTTTACCCACCTGGCAATACTGCCCGTCGCTGGTGACGGCTCCAGCTGTGTCCCCACAGCCACTTGCTCTGCATGGCCCTGTGTGAGCAGAGCCCCTTAATGACCAGCCTGGGGGAAAACAGCTTCAGCCTTTGCCTACTGACAAAAGGTTAATCTGCTGCTGGATATCAATTCTTCTGCGTAATTAGTAACTGTCTCTCAGCGGTATAAATAGTATTATTAATTATACTGATATTAATACTGCTGCTAACATTACAAGCCTTCATTATGGATACAAATGGGGTTTGTTGCAGGATCAAAAGTCATTAGTGGAAGGAACATGCAGTAGCATCATCTCTCCTTCCCATGCCAGGCACTAACACATCCGTGCTCGAGTGCATTAGCTTTAATCTGGTGTTTGCCCTTGTTGCTCCTCCTTACGTGAGCAGACGCAGGGGCTGGCAGCAGCAGGGCAGAGCCTCCCTAACTCACCTCCTGCCTTTGGTTCCATTCCCACCTATTTCTTCTCCCTGAGGAAGCTGGGCAGAACCTGCAGAAACATCTGCTCGCAAGGAGCAAACACAAAGCTTCGTTTTGCAAAAACACCAAAAGCAAGGGTGCTTCTCCCTGTTTGGTGATCTCAAGGAAAAAAAAAATCCCACTAAGGGATTAGAAACACCATCAGAAATACCGTGCTTCTAACAGTATTTCCCCCTTTTTCTGCCTGCTCAAGCAGTCTCCGTGGGCTACCAGTTTGATCCTTGGTGCTTCACGCCTGCCCACGGTGGCCGAGGACCTCACGCTGCCTCTAATGCATCCTCAGCTCTGCCAAAGCAGCCTGGGCTGCCTGGTGCCTTGGGAACTGGCAGAGCAAAGCAGGCCCAGGGACTCCAAACTTCCCCAAGTAAGAAATCTTGTTGGTACTTGTAGAGAGAAACAGCCCACGCTCAAACAGAAACAAAAAATTAATCACATCAAAACATGCATTTGCAAAGATGCTGGGGTTCTGCTTCTTCGCCTTTAATCATTAATCTGCTTTTATTGCTTTCATTAATATTGTTGCTTCTGCTGATTTATACTATATTGAATTAATTAATGCTAAAGATTACAAATACCACTGTGTGCAAGGTCCTACTAAAATTCAACGGGAAAATATATTATAGAAATAAACTTTTATGAAAGAACCTTCTTCTCTGGAAGAACAGGTTAAGCAGCATTCCTAGATGGCAGATGCAAACTAATCTTCACAAAGGACCAGAAGCTCAGGAATTTCTCATTTATGAGGCAGATTTAAAAAAAAAAAAAAGAAATAACTCTAAAGCAGACCTGTTTTTCTAGTTAAAAACTGTTTAAATGATATCTCTACTTGTATATGATTTTATTTGGGATCATAAAAGGGTAAAGAGCCCCAAACAAGCATGCAATCAAGCTTTGGAGGCTGCAAAGGAATAACCAACCCTCAAACCAGGATCTGCAGGACCCATACGGCTGAGCCAAGGAGAAACTGCCTGTGGCACATCCAGCACCAGGTTGCCACTGGCTCTTGGCCCAGCTGTGATCAATCGATGGCCACCACTGTCCCTTAGCTCCTCTGTGGCTCAGGTGTTGCTGGAAGCACCTACGCTGCAAATTGTGCAGCTCATAAAATGACCTGTGCATCTAATGGCCATTTATAAGCCTGCATTTTGCAGGGGGATGTGGGGGAGCGGTAGATCTAAGTGCATTAATACAATAAACATTTGGGACCTTGGGGACCTCATAGAAACAGCAGCCTATAACAACATCTAATAGCAACATCTCAAATTCACAGGCAAAAAACAGTGAGGCAGGTGGCTAAATAAACACATACATTGTACTTAAAAACCTGTACCTGTGAAGAGCCTCTCAGGCAAATCTGAATGTGTGTCTGCTATATCAGAGGAATTAACCAAGTGGTTTAACTATTAATGAAATTATAACTGGGACTTGATTTTTTTCCTTGGGAGAGGGCGGTGGGGTGGGAAGAAGAAAAACGAAGATGCTGTAGAGAATGGTAAAGGCATGAATTGACACTATATGTATACATATTTCCATTCATTTTATATTTCTGAATTAATTCAGCACTGATAAAATAATAGCAACAGATTGCCGTCTGGCACTCATTGACTAACTGGAAAAACGCCAACTGCAGAAATTAGCTGCTGCTTTTGCTTGGTGCTGTCCTGCAAAGGGAAGAGCAGCCTTTCCTTTGGGATGCGACCGGGAAGCAGCTAAGAAAGCGGGGATGCAGCAAAGCTCTTCCCAACCTGCGGCCACGACGCAGTAATGCCGGGCACCAACAGTGCTAGGGACTTTCTCCATGCCAGTACTGCAATGCAGCTGGGGCAGGCAGGAAAGAAGGAAGAGGAGAGGACATTGAAAAAAAGAAAACTGACAGAAACACCTGCATTAGCTATCCACTGAGGTAAAATTACTGCTGAAACGTTCCTTTGCTCCGAATACGCTAATTCCTTTCTGTGGATCTCATCCAGGGTCTCCCTTGAAGTTAGCAGCAGATGTGATACTTATCTTCAAAGACAGAATTTAGTCTTATGATGCTAATCCTTTGGTATAAGTAATTTCACAGTCTGTCCCCTATTGTGAATCAAAATGAGTGACAACAACTGCTACCAGCACAGGGAGGCAGGGGTAAGGACGCATGTGCAAGGACAGAGTCTCATCAGAAGACAAATGAAAGGACTGTGGCTTAGCCAGACATGGTTTTCAACTACATCTTTTCTACCTTTTTTCCAATGTTTTTCTTTTAAACACAAGAGAAGGTCCTTGGGATGGGGTCTGTATCATAGAGTATGTGCTCATTGCATTTAATACTCCTTGCTTGCGAGCAGGAGCTTGGCAGGAACAGGCAGAAGCTCTCTGAGATTAACAGCAGACCATCACAAAAAACACATATAAAAGACTTGGACTCCAGTGGCTGTTAGTGATAAATCATGGCAAATTATCATTATGGCATGCAATTAGTAACAACAAAAACAGTAATAATGATAAATAATAACATCTCACTGCTCATATGTGGGGGGCTTTTCACTCTCAGCTTAACCTTCTTCAGGATTATCACTAGCATTTTAGATGAGGAGGAAAGTTTCACTTGTAAATAAAATAACTCCCATGTCTGTCTAGCTTGTCAGTGGCAGAGCTAAAGACAGAGCCTAGATGGGTGTTGCTAAACCCCATGGTCTCCTTTGGAAGCTCTACCCATCCCTGTGATCCTCTCTCCACAGAGAGGCACCTGAGCTGGCTCCAGGGCTCACAAGTGCCCCGGCCGCCTGTGTTTTCCCTTCTTCTCCTGCCATCTCCTCTCGACTTGACCACGATCAGACTTGTGCAGGAGGTTTTTCAGTCACCTCCCTGGCTGGTATTTTAAAACCAACTGCCAATTTTGACTCCTATTTCTTTTTCCTATAAAAAATTGCTATATTTTCATTGATTTACTTCATATTGTATTTTCTGTTTTCTCTCTCCCTCTTCTTTGAGCAGCACTATTGATTCAAGTGGATGCAATAAAGCTGTTTCAAAAGAATGTTGTTCCTGTTTCAGGTAGAATCAGAACATTGAGCCAATTCAACTGTCTTAAAAGTCTGGGCTAGAATCAGGGGCAGACCTCTCCTCTTTGTGGAGTCAAATTCTGATTATAGATTTAATGAGACTTGCCTGGGATGATGCTTTGGCCTTTAGCATTTATATTTCTGTAATAACTCTTACCAATTAGTATTTAAATAGAAGTAGCAATATGCCTACTCCATTACTTGCTGCGAATCCTTCAGACATTTGCAAGTTTTTAACATAGGGCAGTTTTCCTATGGGGAAAAAAAAATCTACAGCTTTGAAATACTTAATAAAAGCTTAAATAAAATATTGAAAACACCTTTCTGGGGAAGACATCAGTGTTATTCCAGTGTCTGCAACCATGAAAGCTGATGCCAGGACACCTTCTTTCACAGTCCTCAGAGATGGACTGCCAGACAAGTATTCTAGATGGGCAGAAGTGGGATTTACAATGTTTGAGAACATTAGCATCGGAGAAATTCATGAAACCTGCAAGAACCCATTAGCACAGTCTCTCTCAAATAGTTAAATAGCACCTCCTTCACTGAAGATTTCTTCAAGCATGAAATACCTTAAATCTGTTCCTCTCTCCCCTCATCAGATTTACACTAGGGTCACTGCATTAATTCATTGATGTTACTCCCAGACTTAGGATTAGGATGCTTGATTTCTTTAAACACTAACCTACATACTAAGTCTTACCTGTACTCTCCCTAGACTAGAAAAATAATGCTTTTTTTTTTTTTTTTTTTTCCTTTTTTCTTGGTAGCACAGTTCACAACACGCTTTTTTCCTGTCTGATTTTTCTCAAATTATCTATGTATATATGAGGCCTTATTAGGTGGTTTATAATGATTAATGAAAGATGCTTCAATGGCATTTTCACCTCTTGTCTCATTAATTCCAGACACACCAAACTTCTGCATGTGCTTAAAATACTGAACAGAGCCATCCACTGAGGCCAGCACACCAACATGCACGTGTAAACAGAGGTGCATGGTAAATATGTAGCTCAAATAGGACCAACAGGATTTGACCCACACTACAGAGGCAGTCTGTGGTGTAACTGGGATGTGACATAGCTTTTTGCAGCATTCTAAACCAGTATTTGAACTTTGTGTTGGTTTCTGCTACCTTTTTGGCAGAATTTCTCCTGCTGAAGATCTCAAAATGTTTATTTGTGCAACACCCGCTGAGATGGATGGTGAGATGTTCACAGATCTGAGCGGAGCGTTCTGCTCCTGCCAAGAGTTTTGGCTCCCCTCCCCACTGCGCAGCAAGGGGTGGAGGAAGGCATTAAATGATTAAATTATGAAGTCCATAGGGCTGCAGCAATTGCCTCTCTAAAGAAAGTTAAAGTTAACTATCTGCCCTCCTCTAGATTGCCAAAATTTGTTTTGCAGCTTCATCTTGGCTCCAGCGCCCTGTGTCCCAGTGCTCTCCATGATAATGCAGCAACATTCCCTGCTCTGGGACTATTCACTGCCCCGTGCCCTTCATGTGCTCTCAGCTGTTGAGATCAGTCTGCTGCATGGACATATATATATATGCAATAGTATTTCATGCTATTGCTGATGCTCCTATATCCAAAGATTCAACCCTGTAGCTCTCCCTTGTAAAGGGAAACAGAGCTGTTTCTCAACCACAAAAAAAAGTGTCTCCTCATCTTGTGAGAAACCAAAAGCTACTGGAAGGTCCCTGCAGCACAGGAGGAATCGGCTTTCCCAATGCAGAGAAAAAAGTTTCTTAACAGTCGCCTTCCAATAAAGACCAAAACTACTGATAACACAAGTCATATTAAATCACTAACTTTACAAAGTTATGCCTAGAGGGAGTTCAACGTATTGACTTCTGGCTGGAATATATATATATATATATATATATATAAAATCTGAAAGAGACAGAGGGTAAAGGGTGTTTTATGAAACTATTTTCCTGTGTACTGGCAATTTAATTCCTTGACATGCAGATGTGAGGAGGGATGAAAAGGATTAGGTGCAGGGAGCTGGCTATAGCTGCCCTGTTGCCATTTCCACTCCCACCTCCCAAGTAGGCTGAATTACAAAATCTCCCGTTTGCTATAAATTTTAACCTTCTGTTTTTCCTGTCACTCTCTGTAGCACACAGGAGCATTTTACTGTGTGCAATTCTTAAATGTCAGTATAATGGAAAGCAGATGAGTCTTTTATGACAGCAATTTTTCACTCGCTTTTCTTGCTCAAACTAGGCAGCAGGAGTGAAAAAAAAAGGATTTAAATGTTGAAAAATTGCGACTTAAATCAGACACTGCACTAATTTGCATTGCCTTTACCAGGTGAGCCACATAAACATATTAAGACATCAACCTCAGACTGCTCTGATGCAAACCACACTCCTGCAGCTGGATGACGACAGCTCGTTAACGTATCCGGCCCCTTCTGCTGGGCCAGGGTTCCTGTGCACTTAATTACGTGGTGCCATTGCCTGCTGGAGCGCTCCTGGGGCCTTGCACAGGGGACTTCAGAGAAGTGACAGCGCATGCCAGACAGCGACACATCGCCGGGGATAATGGCGTGAAGGGTAAGCAATTTTTATCCTCTTCCACCTCCTACCTTCCGTAATTTGCTATATAGCACTTACGCAGCTTGCAGAAGGAGCTGAAGATTTAATGAGCATTTGAAAGTTAAATAATTTGTAGACGTGACTGTTCTGAATTCTCTGTTTGCAGTAAGTCAAAAAAAGATATGGCTCTTTACGCGGATGAAGCTGAACCACTTATCCAAAAATGTCTTCAGAAAACTAATGAAAATGCCAGTTGATCTTGATATGCACCACATTTAAGAAGGTCAGATCTACTGTCTAAGGATACGTTATTGCATGTATAAATCACGAAGATATCCTCAAGTCTGAAGAGAGTCTAAAACAGCATTTAAAAACATGTAAAATATACTAAAATAATTAAAACTCACAATTCCTTGTCCAGTATGATACTTAAGATGGCTAGCTAATGCTCTTCCTATGAAAATAAATTGAAGTAATTTCACTTTAAACTACTCTATTACACTGTCATTCAGCTGTACCATAAGCAAAACCTTATACTGCTTCTCACACAGGGCACAGAACTTCATCTTTAAGCGGAGTATGTAGGTAATTCAATTAAAAGCAAGCAAACAAAAAACCTGTAAAACTGGTATTGTCAATTTATCACCAGTCACAGCAATACTCCTCAGTAGACCAGATGCTCTTTTGCAAGCATCATCTCTGATGCTTTTCTTCTGTACAGACCGAGGAGAAAAGGAGGAAGTTTGAAGCGAGCATCACCTTCACGTGAGAAGGCCTCTGCCACTCATTTTAAGAGGTGAGATGCAGACAGTGATCAGAGCTGTCAGGATTTCAGGTTCTAAACTCATTTGAAAGTTCATGGAATATGCTTCAGCTGCTTACATTCATTATCAGCAAAATTGGGAACTGGCTCCTTTTCAGACATAACACAGAGACCTAGACTGCTTTGCTGAATCAAAGCAAGAGACCCATAAGTATCCAGGTCTAAATTATTTCCTTAACTGATAAAAATCAGCTCCCGTTTTCTGACTGTTCCAGGGCAAGACTTCTTCAGCCAAGGAACATGCACTCAGCCTGAACCTGAATTTGTGAATGTTTAACATCTGCTAGGACTAGACCCCACCTGGTAATAAGCTGTTCATGCCTTGTCCTTCTGGAGCTCACCTGGCTTTCATCAAAGAAAATAAGATTCCAGAAAAGATGTCGAGTCCGTACAAGAGATCAAGTCAGAGGCAGCCAATGCTGATTAAAATGTGATTCCTAAATCACTGACTAATAGGTCTTCTTGATCCTAGCTCAAAGGAGAAAAAAATACTCAAGTATCAATACTGCATCAGTCCTCAGTGTTGCTCTGCTGTCCTCACACGGCCACCAGCCGTGCGCCAGCTGCTGCAAGAGCTGAAAACTGCAACGGTTGCTTCTCCAGCACCCGAAGGAACTTCAGCTACTGATTTCATCACTGCACGCAAATGTTGCCTCCAAACAGACGGAGGCACATTGCAAACCTAGAAAGCAAGACCTTTATAGTTCAGAAACGTCCTGAAAGCAAAGCAACAGAATCTTTGCCCTCACTCACCAAGATTTCACAATGATGAGCATCCTTGTTTCATTCAATCCATACAGCATGGTGAAATGACACAAAAGTCATCCTCATTTTTACTACATGCCTAGAAAGATATTGGTCAAGTAACAGCCAAGCAGCAGCTTACAAAACCACTTTAGCTTTACCCTTCGGCCAGTCACCTCACGCAAGGGCAACAAAAAAGCTTCTTCTATCCAAACAAGTCAGCAATGATACTTGACACTTCTCAGGAGTTTTCAGGAGAACAGGACTCCCCGGCGCACTGTAATTTGGAGACAGCTGTCAAATGAATGTCAAAGTTGAACAGATTATTTGTCCAACATAGAAAATTTTTAATTTACTCTGCCTAGTTTATGAATAAGATCTTTACAGAGCTGAGCCACCTAAAGGAAAAACATTATTCAACTGCACAGCTGGAACAAAACAACCGACAGTTCAAATTAATTCTGTGGAAAGGCAGAACAAATTGTGTTGTTTGCAATGCAAATGTGATTTCAAAATTCATTAGCATTTTCTTTAAGGTCTAGTGCCTCAGCAGTAGGATCAACTGATGCTTCCCAAGCTCCCAGATTGTACAGCAAATACACACCACACTTGCCAGTTGCTTGCTAGGCCAATACATAGATGCATACACTAAATTTAGCATATACCAATATGTATCGGAGCCATATCCCTGAAGGCTGCAGGGGCTAGAATAAATCAGGTAATTGGCTAAGGCCAAAGCAGCTACAAAATAGCCAAATCATCCACTGTTGACCAGTACCACTGCTTAACTGCACTATCTGGATCCACAGTTTAATAAATGCCTTTTAGCAAATCAGGTTCTAAAATATTGGAAAAGAAAGCCAAACACCCGGTGTCATCTGCTTCAAATTAAAATCTTACCTTGGGCTCACTGAGCAGTTTGCCAAGGTTCAGCATGGGGCTGATAGGAATCCATATGGCATTCAAGATTCTGGTGTGAAACTGGGTGCAAGTAATGTGTCTATCAGGAATCAGACACTGGCAGGAAGCGAGATGTGAAAAATCAAGCTCTGCTCACACTCCCAGAATATCTGGATGTGAGTAGTAAGATAGCTGGTGACACACCAGTTACCTAGCTGAAGCAGAAGGTCTTCTCAGCGATTCTGAAGCCCTCAATTAACAAGAAGGTTGCATAGCTAAGTGGAAACATTTCCGGGAGACCAAAAAGTCTGAATGAAGGGAAAAACCACGGTTTTTGAACAAAGTGCAATACATGTCTTTAAATGGTGTACTGGACTGGAGATCAGCCAAGCTGGAAGCTCCTGCAACTCCTTTTAACCATTTACTCCTTGGCTGCTTTTAACAAAAGAAGAACAGTGCAAAACCAAGCGAGCAAGAGCTTGTGTCCCAGCAGACCAGCACGGTGGGGTGCTGCGGGCGCAGTCAGCTGCTGGTCTCAGACCACTTTAAATCTTGCTCTGACGCTGTTAGAGCCTGACAATCTCAGCTTCTACTTCACTCTCCAAGTTGTTTTTTTTTTGTTAATTGACAAAATCAAGTTTTCAGCTTTCCCAGCACCGCAAACACTGCAGAGAGGAGTGATCACTGGTGCCGCTTGCCCTATGTGCATCAGCAGGAGGATCCACACAGCTCCTGCTGCCAGCAGCTTTCCTAGAGGAACGGCAGATACAGACAAATACTGGCTGGTAGGAAAACCAAGTCTGGACATCCCATCGAGGGCTTGATTTTTACCTTCTCAGTTGTGAGGTTGCCTTGAAAGCGACATGGGAGGCTTTCCAATGCTACACAAGTGCAACCACTCTGAAAGCTTTCTGCAACCACAGCTATCTTGTACAGACTAAGTTATTAGCAAAAACTCAAAAAAAAAAAAAAGGCTTTAAAATTATCAAAGCAATTATCATATTACCCCAAGTGCTGCCTAAATCATTCCTGTAATTCTCTTTGTTCTTCTGCCTTCCCTTCTATTTTCATCACATTTGTCTGGCCTGTTCAAGTAAACAATGCCCAGAAGACTGAGATTCTCTGGGAGTTTGCAGAACTAGAGCTACAAATCCAGCTGGAGCCTGGGACACGTTCTGTGCATGGTCCTAACTACAGCCTCTGACTTCTGCAGGGGCCTCTATCAGAAACACCAAGGGCCTTTCCATCTCTTGGCAACAGCAAATCATAGCTTCCTGCTCACAGTCTAGACGACTTCGCATCCCAAGTAGAGGAACATCAAACTTTAGAGTCAAAACAGAATAGGACCAGGAGAGGGCAAAGGCCAGAAATTTATCCATTTTGGAGCTTCGTCTGCAATAACTCAGGAAGAATGTCAGAGAAGAAAGAACCCTATTAAGCTGAGCTGACCTGAACAAAGTCTTGGATCTCAAGAAAATGAAAAAAGAAGGAAATTGATCCGACTGATCCAGCAGCCACTAGAACAAGAGGTGAGGGGGTGCAAATCCTGCTGCAAAAGCTAAAGGAATGGGGAATTTAGGAGGCGCTGATCTACCACACACAGTCTTTAAGGTAGTTGCCTGATAGAAATCAGGTTTCTCATGTACTACTTTTAACTTCTATAAAGTATTAATACAAACACATGCCATTCTTCATAAATCCCATGGAAGCAGGTCACAATCTTCTTGTCAAACCTTCTTGAAAAGGTACTACACATATATTTATTTCTATCTACTTATACAGCCTCCATCACCATAGTAACTTACCCATCTGTTAGTACTACAAGATACCTTCTTTATTCAAGAGAGGTAAAATACAGTTTTCTGCTATTGGCACTCAAGGTTACTGCACCATTTTCCAAAGTGACTTCGCAAGCACATCGTAGCTTGCCAAATCATCTGCTACCAGTAATACCTGCTGATTGCCTCAGCCTGGGTAGAGGCTAGGAAAAGAAGCTCCCCCAGAAGGGGAATCAGAAACAGCATGACACAGAAAAGAGCAGTATTAATTCTTGCATTCTGTTCCATCTCATGCCAAATCAGCTGCTCTAAATATTGATTTTTTTTTCCAATTCTTAAACTAAAAAAGAGAGAAAAAATCTGAGTCCGAAGAAAGGCTGTGAACACCAGTTACTATGTGTGATCCTGGAGATCTGTAGTTCTGTGAATATATTTTTGATTATGTTTCAGATCTTCATTATTCAAGACAGGCTGCAGTTGATTCAGTTTTGCTGCAGTCAGCTGAAGCCCAATTGCCATCACAGCACCGGCCACTTCTGACGTGGACTTTTGGACTGCCAGGAAGAAATACTGCTGTATTTCTAGAGTGCTGATTTTCCCCAATGACAAATACAACTCATTTGTTTACACTACCTGGGAATTTTCTACAAAACTTCATATAACTAAGAACTACAGTGGTAGTTTACAGGGTCCAGACTACTCAACTGAGCTGGCATTTCCCCTTTTTTCATTACTTTTTTTATTTTCTCTATGAAGATAAACTTCTTGGTGCATGTAATTTTGGTGGTTCTTTCCTTTAAAAATATATCCCAAAGGTGTTTGGGAGCAGAGAAGGAGGCACAACAGAGATGAGGGGTGCTTCAAGGCTCAACAACCGTCGCCTTCAGCACTCTCATATTGTGCAAACACACTGAGCAACGAGAGCTCTGGATAGATGTGGTGGGTAGGTGTTGTGTCCTACCTCTTGTTCTAGGCACTTTACATCTGCTGCTTGTATATACAGACACCAAGATATTCCAAACTGGGGGGAGAAGGAAGGATTTGTGCATCTATTCAAGCTGAGGCTGCAGCAAGAAGGAAGAATGGCCCAATATGATGATCAAGGAATGGACAGCAAAAGAAATAAGTTGCCATGTCTTTGTGTCCCTCAGAGGTTGTCAGTGAAATCATCTCTCTACTGGCAACACAACAACCGTCTCCACAGCAATGAGCTGATGCTGCGGAACACGGAGATGTCTATTTTTAAAAAAGTAGGAGGAAAACACAAATGTGGAGCATGTAGGGGGTGAGCAGCCACACAAGTCTAATGACTTCAGTAGGAGTACACAAAAATACTGGAGTAGAAATCAAGCAAAATCAGCTTTTGACTTTTTCTCTACATGTAACATCTCCTAGACCCCTCATTACACCTAGTGGGCAACGACAGCAAAGAGTCCAAGAGGCATCAAGATTATCCCACATATTATCAAGATTATGCCTGTCCTTCTAGACCTCTAGATCCTACAAGTCCAGAAAGGTGCTGCACAGTTATGAATGAAGTGCCAAAGCGTGTGCGACTCACACAGGCTGGCTCATGAAAAGGCAAATGCAGACCTGTGTTTTACACAACATTAAAGTAAAATTACCCTGGTGAGAGGAAGATCACTCACCCTTGAAAGAATCTGAAAAGGATTTGCAACCATAAAGCTCAGGGGAATTAAAATAAAAGGAAATTTATTTTCAAAGTCTGGTATAGATGTAGCCAAAAACACACCAAGAAGTGTTGTTGCTAATCTAGCTGTTGCTAAAAATCCTAGGAAACTTCTGTTAGAATTGTATCATTCAATGCTATGAATATCTCTCCTCTGGTTTTCTGATCTTTGAAAGGTTTCTGCCATTTTAGACTGAAATCTCACAGAAGAATTCATAAGAAATGAGTGAATCTGAAATTTCATTCACTAACTTTGTCCTAAAGTTTTCCATCCTTATCAAGACTCCAAACCAGCTGAGAATACCTTATCTTTAGCTGTCAGGATGGAGGACTACAGACAGAAGAAGATTCCCCTCCATTCCTTCTTGAAAAAATATCCTTGTTTTAAAGCACGAACTGCAAAATAGCAGCAACGTGGTGATCAACACTAAAGCCACAGTACCATTTTGTCTGTAGTGCACTTAACTCTTGTGGTTTGGGGACAATTCTCTCTAAGAGTCATTTTGCTAAAAAGCCCAGTAGTGCTTGCTAGAAAAAGCCAAGGCGCCCACACGCTGCTCTCGTTCTTCCTCCTCTGCCACTCCTGAAGTCCATCCGAGCTAGCAAGGACCTTCACAAGCAGCAAGTGCATTGCTTGGTGTCACAGGCCCTTCCGACAGCGCTCGCTTACTAGAAAAGTAAAAGCTTGGGGTAAGAATAGATGCAGGCAAGTGCTGTGCCCCCAGATGCATCACATCCTAGACCACCTTTCTATGCCCTGTGGTTTTGAATTGCACATTATAATCAAAGGTATGTAAAAAAGAATTCTAAAAACATGTAAACTTTATAGAGGCAATAGAGTACTACAAATATTTTTAATTGGTAATATAAATGATTTCTGGTTCAGGCTGCTTATGCTGTGCATTGCATATGTTTTGAGACTGGCAGTTTATCACTGAGCTTGGCTTGTGGTTCCCACCGAATGCACACTAACAAGAACCAGGACACGAGAGCACAGTAAATACCGTAGAATAAATGGGCACAGAAGTAATACATTCTTCCCTAAAATGAGCCTCTGCTCTGTTGCTTGACACCAGAACTTGATTGCCTTCAATCTGTTTGGGGAGGGAGGAAGAGGAAATCAGAAAATGCTAATTTCTTTTTATTAGAGAAAGTCCTGTATCTTTTTTCAAATGTTTCATCCTGAAACATTTTAAGAGCAAGTGGACAACGCTTGCTCTGCTGGCCAGAGCAAACCCAGATTCAGACTCCATTTCTCAGTTAACCTAAATGAGTGGTCTAAACTTTGGGAACCTGCCTTTTGCCAAGCAGGTAATTGAAATTCTATGGAAGTTATGTCTTTAGACACATCCTGAAGCATAGCTCAGACTCTTTCTTAAACCACATCAAAAATGTATTTTTAAGGAATGGGAAACTGATTCCCTTCCAAACTCTATTTTTAAACGGTGAGTCAGAACAAAACAATCCAGTGAATGTTTCCTTCAGGTTTTCGGAGGCTTCTCTTCCCCCACACCTTGTAATAACTGCCATTCAGATATGAGGAAAAAAAAAGAAGAAATAGCAAGAAGAAACAGTCTAAACGTCACAAAACTCTCCTCCTGCTAACAAAACCACAGCAGATGGCCTAAAGATGAGAGGAAAGGAGAAGGAAGTTAAACCCCTCTCAGTGCCTTGCACAGATGAACACACATCTTCAGCCCAGCTCAGGCCCCCAGCACAAGACAAGGACAATACCTGCATCCTGGATTGTACAATATGTTTTGAGAAGTCTGGCCCCAATTGTCAGGTCTTGGCAAACAGAAAGGGACGTTTGGGCTCTTTAGGGAGACAAGGTGTGTGGAATGAAGGAGGTACGTGCTGCTACATGCATCAGCACATCGGGGTATTTGAATTCCCTTGTATGGGGAAAGATGAATCAGCTCTGAAAAACATTTCAGCAACCCTTAAACGCTGCAAGCCAAAACTGTGCTGCTCAAATGCCAGGCGCTCTGGCCAGCTGGCACATTCCTGTATTTATAGCATTAAACATTCAGGCCAGATGGGCACGTCTTCCCACCCAGGACGCAGCGGGGTCACACTGGGCAGGCTGGACAGCAGTGACCTGCCAAGAACCTAGGCTGGAGCATCTCAAACACATCCAGGGACCTCCATCAAGAACAACACCTATAGAGAAGCCCTTACTGGCTGCTCTAACACCATGAACAGCCCTGGGTGCCCAGGGCTCCCCCAGGGAGCAAGGAAAGCTCATGTGCAGCTGTGACAGGGGTAGGTGATCCATAATTCATGTTTGAATGAACTGTCCTCACTTTGGGGGTCAATCTGCAGCCCTCCAGGTATCACAACCCTCTGTTGACACAGTTTTATCCTTGGAAAGCAGCTGCGTGTGAGCAATGCCTCCCATCCAGCTCCAAGTATCAAATGAATCTCCCTTTCTAATGATGCTACTACAGCTCCCGATGCCTCTCCATTATGTTATTCTGCCTCATCTGTGTATTGATAAGAAAACATCATCATACACAAGTAGAACTCATATTTTACCATTTTCCCATCTCATAAAGTATAGAAATTTAAATCACAGGAATTAGAGGAATGAAAGAGGCATTATGTTTAAGCTGCTACAAAATGTGGTTTATGTCATGTAATGGGACATGTTTAATGTGGTTTTGCAGAGCAGCCTTTCATCATTTACATTTGCCGCTGGCTTAATAAACTGTGTCATTCTGTTTATGTTTGTTACAGCTGGATATAAATGCTTCCCAGGCAGCATCCCCATGAATCACACCTGGAACACAGAAATGGGCAATCAGCATTTTCATGCATCACTTCTGTGATCCTGCTCCTCAGCCATCAGCTCCAATATTTTATTTAGGAGCGTGCCAAGTGCTTTCAATTAAGCTTGACAGCCAGCCTCAAGCACTGATATGGAGACACATGTGAAGTGATCTCAGCTTTCAGCCTTCCTCCGAGGTGCATCTTGTTCCAGGAGCCCTCCTGCTGATGGGGACAGGTCCTCGTAGCTACAGAGACGGTCACGATAGGCACCGTGCTGCAGTTTGGTGACGGTGGCCTGGGACACAGCAGGGACTTGCCCACAGCAAGCCAGAGCAGTCAGAAAACTATGACAGGCGCTTTTACAGCCTCCCGTTTCTAATATAAACCCAAGAACATGCAGAGAATGCCCCCCAGATGTAAGGGCTTCACATGGGATAAAACAAAAGTAAATATTGTGGGGATTTCTTTAGTAATTGCTTTTTGGGGGCATTTTTATGCAGAAACAGTGTGTAAATGATTCACTTTATGAAAGAGATTACAAGCACATAGATACCTAATCTCTTCCATCAGTTTTTATTAAAAATCAAGAGTTGTGCAGAGTTAAAAGTTCTCCAAGCTTTTATTAAAATTGGGCAAAGCTGGAGGAGGAATAACAAATATGTTCACAGGGATAAAGTTTTTTTCTCTCATTATATGCTTCCACATTTTCCCTCTCAATGCTGGTTTTCTATTCTTTCCCTCGGGCACTTTCTAGCTCCTGTTCATTTTGATGTTCATAGGCTTATTTTAAATCTAGATAGTGTACATGATACAGCATAACAAAGATTACAAATCTTGTTTGAAAGTTACCTTTTTATAGGCATGTCAGGGAATATCTTTCATAAGATTCCACTAAAATTCTCCTCACATTTAAATTATGGAGTCACCAAGTCAGTGTAATATCAGCAAAAGAGTGAAAAGGGAGAAAAAAATAAAGGAAATGAAACAGGTAATAAAAGAGATTTTTGAATGAGATTTGGAATCAAGAGTAGTGCCAGAAAGGAATTTCAATGGAAAAAAAACCACCCTGCCTGTTGGAAATTGCAGTGGAGTGTTCTTGTGTAAACCTTGCAGCAGAGCAGAGCCAAGCAGCAACCTGCACAAGCTGCAGCAGAGCATCCCATGGCCACTGCAGTGCAAGAGGAGCCACGAGGGGACATCCCTGCACGTCCCACTGCGCCTGCAATGGGAGGGGGTTACACAAAGTCATGGGCTTTCAATTAGGCACCGATACACATTGGCACGGGTCCCAGACACAGCTCCATCCCCTCCAGGATGCATTGGAATCAGGAATTTAGCACAGGAAGATGTCAAAACTTTAAGAGCACTGGTGGCAAAGAAAAAGAAAGAAGCAGAGGACAGAGGAGAAAGTAGCCTATGAGGTCTCCTGCACATGGTTTCTTTCTACTGCTGCGATTTACATCCCTCTGCTGAAGGCTGCCCTTGGTGAACACATCCAACAGGCTCTTCACCTCTACAAACCCTCCTCCAAGGTACCTGTGCAGAGGCAGATGTGTATTTAAGGGGTTTCAGATGATGAAATTACTACTTATGGAAAGCAACTCATTCCAAACTCTTGAGTCTGAGGGGTACATTGGAACGAACTCTTCACACTGCACACTGACAAACCATGATCTTTGCGTCCTAATGAGAAGTTCAACAGCCTTCAGCCCAAGGGCTGCAATAAGCAAAATCCCTCTGGTATTCCTTCAAATTATCCTCAAGCTGCTGGGAACAACTAATGCTTTGTCATCAACTTCATTTCACTTTCAACATTTGATGAGTATATTCCTCTTTAAAACCTCCCTCTGGAGGTTATTAGATGTGGCCCTCACACATACAAACGTTTCTGAACATAGTGAGGACACCTCCCAGCTCATACATCAAACATCCTTACACTGTCTACCCATAAATCAAACATCAGCCACCCAAGCTAGACAGCACTTGCAATCTGTGCTGGGTTGCTGCCATCTGCAAAATCTTTCACCTCATGTAAAACTTGATTTTTAGTCTAATTATCCTCTGAAGGAGATTATACTGTAGTCAGCAATAGTATGGATGGTTTCCACTCAAAGCAAACTTCATTTCACTCCAAATGATTATAAAAGATAGATCACAGCTGCTGTATGAACACATGAATATTCTATCAAGTATAAGGCGCTAAAAAATAGGCAGCATTCCTGTATTGCTTCTACATTTGCAATCACTGAAGTTAATCCCCAAGTTCCTTAATCAAAACTCAACAACGAAATCAGGAGAAACATTGCTTGAACAACTCTGAGACAAGACTGAAGATTTTAGCAGCAATACATTATAAAAACAGGGGGCAAATGCTGATCATTTTCTATTAATATCAAGCATAATAAATCACAACATATGTTTTTAATGACAGTCTATCTGGTTTAGCTATAAAATTATTGTCAGTGAGAGCTTTAGAAACCAGTGAATTTAAGCCTGCAAAATGTCCAGAGAAAACAATAGAGAAATATTTTTTACTAGCCCTCATCAATGCTTAACAAAACCAAAGTGGAGTGCACAATTTAAAATGCTAGGTGCATAATTTGACCCAGGAAATCTACAAGAATAATCAGTAAAACCTTTACTGGACTTCTGAGTAAATAAAATAGCACCTAGATTAAACACACTGTAGTTGAAGTTTAATCTCATTTCCTTACTGAAGATACAAAATCACCAGCAGCCTCCTGCTATCTAAATCTTGTTACTGTATGTCAGGAACCAAATCACAAATCAGCACAACACTGCAAGAAATATTAAGATACGTTCCTTCTATGTTGGCATGGATGCATTATATTCATGATTTGTAATGACAAAATATCCCTAATACACCATTTTATTGGATTCATAAATCAGTGTTGCAATGACATTACATTTCTTGTAACCTACCATGAAAGATTTAACTCTTCTACTAGACATATCTATTTCAGTGCCATAACACAGTGTGCCTCTACCAGAGATCATAGCAAACACACTACCAAAAAGCTCCTCAAATGCCTAGAGTTTCTACCCTATTTTTTTTAGCTACCCTAAGAGTAGCTAATTTTGGTTGCTCATTTTTCAAAACAGCAATAACTTGCAGTGATCTGAAATAGCAGTTTTTGCATTAAGCTCAATCTAGAGACAAACCAATTGTACCATGATGATGGAGATTTCAAACTCACTGACATTCAGGCATGTCTGAAAGCTTAGATTTCAAATAGTGGCCCTTTTAAGACCTCTGAATTTGCCTAAACTCATTACAAGATAAAGTTATTTGGCAAGATTATCATGTTAGTTCTGTGTCCTGAAACATGCACCATTAACCAAGCCCTCCCATACCTGCAGCACTTGAATTCCCTCAATCTGTCTTCCAACTGGCACCTAACGCTTTTGTTTTTTCGATTTAAATTCTTTGCAGAAAAAAAAAGTAACCTACACATTCAGGGATTTTAAGAGCAGGGGCACTACATGATGTAATCTTTTTAAAAATCAACAATTTCTGCACTTCTGGGATTTGACATTTATAGCAATATGGATACATATGGAAAAGGAAAATAGACACTGGAGCCTACATACATGGAGAAGAATACTCATAGGAAGAGGCCTTCTCATCAAGTTGTGGAAATCATCTGCTTCTGGATGAATCAGGAAGGCTATTACTGTATTAAACAATCTCCACTTCCAGACCAGAAAGGAATCAGGGTTTAGAGAGAGATATGGAAATAATTAAAGTAGGGGGGAAAATACTTTTTTTTTTTTCCCTCTCCTCTCTCTCTCCAGTGTTTTAATTTCAGACTGAGGTTTGTTCAGAGTTTGAGATGAAGGTGAGTCACCAGCTCTTACTTTCTGCAGACCCAGCCCTGGCGAGTGCTGCATCCCCACAGTTATGCCCTGTACTCTGGCAATCGACCCGCCGGCTTTACGGCTGCTGCTGCGTTATCAGAGAACGAGACCAAATCCTGCAGGGTGCAAATCCTGCATTACCCTCATGGCCAGCCACCAAGCACAATGTCCCCGCTGTCACCGAGCTCCTGCGCTGCCATCTATTAATGTGGTGCCAAGAGTGCACTGACCCGGGGAAGCTCTGGGCACTTTCCAGCACGCGAAGGGCTGCGCTCACCTTGTCACCAGAGCAGAGGCCATTGCCTTGTTGGCTATGACAACTTGCAGGGCATGCTTGCCCACAGAAATTCATAAAGAAAGAGCTGTTCATCTAAGTGGTGCCCTGTCCCTTCCTCTGCAGCCCAGGGTAGAGCCAAAACCCCTGGCTGTCATTTGCTACCCAGGATTAAGCACAGCAGTTACAACTCTTGAATTTAAGACAATGACCTCTCCTACACTGCATGATTTCTGATAAAAACACTTGTACATTAGAAGGTGTCTCAGTGTCTAGAGGGCTTGGTAGGATGCGCTGGCTTTTTTCTTTGCTGTGCATCATTAACTGCATTGTAGACATTTCCTCATTGCAATTCCGAATGAGAATGAACAATGTTCCTTGCAGAAATCTCTGTGTAGTCTCATTTCTTTTCCTTTCATATGTTCTCTGAAAAATTACTCTAAAAATGCAGTGCAATTTGATATCCAGAAAGGAAAACAAGAAGGAGAAACTGTGTTTCAGCATGAAGCCAGGAATAAGGAAAAAAGACAGTATGGTTTTAGCTGGAGATTATGAAAAAATATTTTCATAAATTCCTGTAACGTACCATGCCACTTAACAGTATAATCATACCACAAGGGCACCAAAGTCACATTCCAGTCACACTGTGTGTGGTCACAGCTCTGCTCTTTAAGACCGTGATTCTAGTTTTGGCATCCAGTGGCAGTTACAAAACAAAAAATCCCCCCCCAAAATACATGAGTTTTCTGCTCATGATTCCAGAAGCCTGGACACTTTTCTGTATACAAACTGCATTCCCTTGCAGCTTGATGAATACCAATCAGCTGCACAGCCACAGGAACATATTTCATTTGAAAGATGGAGCTGTTTTTTTATACCCATGGAGATGAGGTTTCAATAAATGCAATATATGAGACATGGTCTGATTTTTTTTCTTATTCACCTGCATCTTGTTTTTCCTCATGAGCAAAAACAAAAAGGATTCATTTGTAAATGATGAGGTTTTTATTCCCACAAACAAGTTCAGTGCCCTTCAATTAATTCTTTTAACCTCCTATGAGGTTAAAACTCACAAGAATAGAAATCCAACAAAACTAAAGCTTCATTAGTAATTTGCACTTACTTTTCCTACATCATAACAAACCATCTATACTTCCATATGCTGTTCCCTCTAAGCTTGCAGTGCCTTGTGCAGCCCAGCCGAGCTCATAACCCTCATTCTTTAAGAATGTGACTGTGGTTTTAATCCATTGCGCTCAAAAGAAATGTATTCCCAAAGGCAGTTTGCATGCATCCTGCACTCCTGAGGTCTTGAGCCATTTTCACAGCCTTTTAAAACACCCTTTAATTAAGCTTCATTAATTTTTGTTAGCTAACACACTGCACAGAATTCACACCTGATTGTATTGGATATTTAAATTAAAAAGCAAGGGATTGAGCACTCCCATCTATTACACTCCTTCTGTAATCATCCACAGGATGATTAAATGAGAAAACACAAAACCCAGGTCTGCCAGTGCCTTGTGAGCTTGCTTATTTATTGTTTTGCCTCAGTTCGTTCCACAATCACTATGATCCATTAGGTTTGTTCTTTCCAACCTTCCTTCAGGCTCTTTTGATAGGAAAAATGCTGATCAGGAGTGTCTGCCAGTGGGATGGTTCCTCCAACCCCACAACTCTCTGCAGAGTGTCGCTGTCACCGCAGGGAACACTCTCTTGAGGGCTGGTCACTATTTCATTTGCACCTCCTTCCCGCCTAATATGCTCAGTGTTGGCGACCACCACTCCACCAAAAATGCTGTGCAGAAGGGATTATGCAGAGATAAATTCTCAGCTACTAGAAACCTCTCAAAAGAAGAAAGGCTGAGGGGCATTTTCTATTCAGATAAACAGGATTTTAAAAACCCCTCTAAAATATATCCTGTATGTGCCAGCATGCAGAGAATCACCAGATTTACAAGCAAAAAATAGGATTTCCAAAACAGACAACGTTTTAATTTATCATTAGAAACCTCTTCAGCAGCCTGCTTAGACTGCTTGCTAGAATTTATGGGCATTTCATACCACCAAGGCTCGTTTAGCTGCCAGCTTCAGACAGGCTTCTGTTCTCACAGACTGTTAGACCTCTTCGGTGAAGCATGAGCCTTATTTGACCTACACACATGTTGCTGTTTTCTTTTCATCCTCTCCTTCCAGCTGGGCTGAGAGGTAAGTGCCTAAAGCACTTTTTGAAAAGGCCTCATCTTCAGAAACTCAAGGCCTGGCCGCATTTTATCAAGTCAAACCATTCAGAAGTTGGACATCTAATCCAAGACTGACATTTAGCCTAAGCTCCTTCTACAGTCCAAAAGAGAAAAATAGGTAATTTTGAAAGGCAATTCATCCTAAATCCTCAAATGGGTAGATCCATCACGCTATGTAGACATAACTTCGTTATGTTGCCTATAGAGGGAGCCCAGAACTTAGCTTAGATGCAATGTCCAGCTCCTGCATGGCTGCTTGGTGTAGTGGAGCAGTCATCCAGATTGGTAAAAACGTGCCCGGATTTGCACACACGCGGCTGCAGCACCCGTGCACAACCCCGGCCGAACACTCACTGCGATGCACACCTTGGGTTCGCAAAAACTTCAGCCACATGAACGAACTTGAACATTTCAGGAAATAATTACAAATCCTTCTTGAAGATTTAGTGCCTGCAGCATAGTTTTGGTATGAAAAAATGCTTTTGAATATCAAACTCCCTCCGGCACAGGATGAAAGAAGATTACACTGTCACTGCCAGTCCAGTACCTGCCAGGGAACCTTTCCTTTTCACCACCGAATGACACAAAATACATCAGCATATGCGGGTTAGTTATTGGATATGCAATTCTGCACCTAAAATCCAAAAGATAGATAAAAGAAAATGGGAAGTTTGGGGCTCAGACCAACAGTTAATGAAACCTGATTTGATTTCTGTCTTATGATTAGCAGACTTTGGTACCTAAGCATGTGAGAGCTTTGGGGGAAGTTTAGTTATTGCTGGAGTTCTTATTTTGTCTTTTCCTTCTAACTGAGCTGGTGAAACTTATGTCTGAAACCTCTGGCTGAAATCACAGACCACTTTCCAGCACTCAGCTGGCAGCCCAGATTTGTCACCAATTGTATTTCACCTGCATAAGAAATATTAGAGCAAGCAGACATATTGAAAATTGCAATTAGGATTAACAATTAGCAGATCTTTTTTTTTAAAAAAAAAAAAAAAAAAAAAAAAAAAAAAAAAAAAAAAAAAAAAATTGGGTGGGGGGGGGGGAAAAAAATATAAAAATCCTAGGACAGAGGGTGGATTCATCCTAAATCTTTTAAAAACCTTGGCAAGTAAAATATTAAACACTACATTCATCACAGTCACTACCTGACAGGACTAGACCCATTACATGGCATACCACAAGGCCATTGGGCAGGATATTTTAAATTAGTCAATGCTATGGCTTGTTCTTAGCATGATTAATGACACCTGCATGCTGCAGAAGGATCCAGTTCGGTTCCCACTATGTCATATTCACTTTTCCAACAAAAATCATTGCCAAACCCTGCCCTGTCATCCTCTTCTTCAGGCAAAATTCCAATGGCTTAAATGGAAGCTTACTCTTCCTGATAAACCCCTAATCCTTCACACAAAGGATATGAGCAATGCAACTTATTATCACTTTTTATTATATGACTGTTACATAAAATTCTGCAACAAGCAGTGTGAATGAGTGGGTTGGATAATTAATGGGGAGCACCAATCACTAAAGTTTGGGTTCTACCGTGACTCAATTTTGGTGTTTTGGCCAGTCACTTAAACAGCCTCTGCCTCAGTTTCTCTGTGCACACCACATGGCATCAGAAGTGACAAAAGAATTAACTCATCTGTACAGCAATTGAAAAAGAAAAAATAAGCAAATGGCTTGGCAAATAGTCAGGTATAGATATTAAATATACATTCGGCACAGGATTCACAAACAAGCAAAGAAAAAATACTGTTTAAGAAGGTAAACCTACAATGGCAGCTAAATCACCAGTGCATTAACAGGATTTCCACAGGCTACACTGACACAGGGAGTATGGCAGCATCTCATTTTGGATCATATACTTTTTCCAAATCAGGAGTTCACAGAGTTCCTCTCATCTCTCTGCTGCTCTTCCTCCCTCACCGCTGTTCATCCAACCTCTAAACGAGGGATGTTTCAGTGAGGGAACTGCTCACAATAAACACTGCTTCACACAAAGTATTTGCCAAAGCTGGAAGCGCCAAAGAATTAGCTTGTTTGATGCACAGCACTAGGTGTCAGTGCTTTCTAGTGCACTTAGATCACTGCAGCTGCCTGACCAACTGCATACAAATACGCAGCAGCCGCAAGCTGGGGAGGCAAAGGAAGGCTCCTCTTTAGCAGGGAGCATTGCAGATCACACAGGAGGAGCAGAGCGAGCATCAACATCCAAGCACTGCTGCCCCTGTTTCCCAACAGCCTCAGGAGTTTAGAGGCATTCAAGTACGAAAAGAGACAACTACAAATTCCATGGTTGAAACCTTAATCCAACCCTTTACTGAGAAGAAAAGGTATAAAAGTCTATCTGCAGAAAGCCACAAAGAGCTGCATTTTAGAAGAGATGTTTGCTTATGCGGTTGTAACATCCAGAAGACTGAGACCTCGTGAAAAGAAGGGTGAAAACTAAAGGCTGAGAAAGGTGACTGCAGCAGTCTCTTGCCTGACTCAGGAGTTGGCTAAGTCACTGCATCTTAGTAAAAAGGGGATGACATTTAGCTGTCTTAGAGAAAGAGCGTGAATATTCCTAAAGCTCACTGCAGGGGCAGCAACATTCAGTTATCAATTATTCTTAATCCCATAATTCTTGTTCCAAATGAGCTGGTACATGAGCTTTTCCTGTACCAGAAGCTCCAAACTCCACATGAAAGGTTCACGAGAAAACAATACAGGCTTTAAAAAACAATGGCCTATTTTATGCAATCATTTAATCAAGTTGGAGAAAGCAAAAGAGTAAGAAAAAAGGAGGGCAAGGGGGGAGAAAAGACTCACAGCTCAACTCTGACTCCTACTTCTCAGCTTAGAAATCAACCAGCTTCCATGCCCTAATACCATGGCCTTTTTTAGAAGCAAATGCCACCAGTGATGCCCAGTGCAGCTGAGGGCTGTGCTGCCCAAAGGAGCAGGTCCCAGGAGCACGTCATCTCCATCATGTCCCGGGATCACGTTATCACACCACAGCAAAGACAGCCCACGGCATCGGTCCGGCCACGTTCAGGCTCCCATTGCAGCCCATACTCCTGCCATTCCTAAGCCAGTTACGCAGCTGTTGTCTCATTTGCAGCCCACTTAAAAAAATTCTTAACTGCTTTTTAAAACAAAGGTACAAATTCAGCTCAAATTATTTACAAGACACTAGCTACTTTGAAGAATAATTTGCAGTGGCTTTTGGTTGGGACTAGTTGTTCTCACAGTTACATCCTTGGGCCTTTTGAAACTTGTAGTTGAATTCCTATTTAAAAGGATTTAAAATGTTACCCAGCAGAGGTACAGCCCTCCCCAGCGTACATGAAAGCTGGCAATTACACAGCTGCAGACAGCATAAAAAGCCTTTAAAAAAAGATTGCCCATATACTTTAATAACACCTCTGCCTTCCTAGCGCTGTGTGTGCCAGGTGCTATTTTAAAGTCAGGGCCTTCCTGCAGGGCCACATGGCAGCAATGACGAGGGGCTGGCACAGGCTGCTGCCATCCCTCGCTCTGCATAGTGATTACGCTCAGGATATTAGAGACAAGCATGTCAGGGCTGTTCCCTATCCGCAGCACGCGCTGCCCTCCGCAATTCCTTCGCTTCTCTAAGAAATCTAATTATCAAAAGACAGAGCTGCAGGGGACCTAGGAGTCGTGTACATGCTCTCGCAGCACTTAACTGCTGTGCAGCTCCTGTTAATTAATGCTCATGATTTGCATTTACATTGGGCCTAACTTGATTACACACTTTGTTCTATCATCAGGGGACCATATAATTCCCCAGCTCAGTCGCGGAGACGGGTGTAGGAGCCCCCGTTGATCACGGTGACATAATTCAGGTGCCGCGCGGCGCCTCGTGTCAGCCCGTGACAGATCGCTCTGCCCTGTGCGGTGCCTCTTTCCAGCAGTACATAACACACCTCAGGGCTTAAGGTTTCTAAGCATACTTCTTTCTCCGTTATCCTTCTCCCTCCCAACACACACATTCCCTCATGCATTTGCAGCAAAACAGAAACCATGAATAAAAACCAAGAGCACTGGTGAAAGGGGCTTTTTCTTACAGGCTCTCGAGAACACAGCACATAAGCTTGTGAAAAAGTGACCGTGCTAACACACTTCTTTCAGCTTTAGCCCTAAAAGCTTATAAATGTGAGAAGCATCAACATGCCCATTCTGTAGCTTGAGGAAAAAAAGCCAAGGAGACCAGTCCAACCCGCTGACACCACATGAATGCACCTACCAACATGCACAAAGAGTCACCGGCAGGGTTATAAGGAAACAATTTCCATTCTTTCCTAGGTTGGAAACCTTCCTGCAGGACTGAGCTACCTCACCTATCACCACATGGCCACAGCAGGTGGTTCTTCAGCTTCGCAGTGGTAAAGGCAGGAGGAGACAACATATTTTCCTAGGCCAGGCCTATTCTTCTCACCTCCGCTTTCTTCTAAAATGTCATCACTCAATCACTGCGTGACACCAACACTCATGCTGCAAACAATAAAAGCAAAACTAGTTTTAATTCTGTTTGCTGTTACTTTTTGGCCTGTTACTACCACTCTCAGGCTGTTCTTCATGTGAGGTAAACTTTTCTTAGTCTTAACCAGAGAAATGTAAAATAGCAATATAACAAACTCAGGCCAAAGAGAAAGGAACAGATGCACCATAGGAGTTTGTGGATTTTTTCCATGTTTTTTAACCACTTCAACAACACCCATTGAACTCCATCCATACATCATACTACCAAGCTGAGCAATATTCCTTCTCCTTCCTGAGGTAAGGCGCCTGCATGCCACCACAGTTAAATTTTGGCATCCAGGCTAGCTCATTTACCATGTTACAGCTGAATTATGTTTGTCCCGATACCCATCCTGTGATGGGGATTTATTCTTGGAGAATTAAGTTACCACGAATCTCAAATGAGGGTGTTGAGCATCTCTTCTCTGTGAGGCCCTCTGAATCCCAGCTCAACCCCTGAGCTATGGGCTCACCTGGCACTTCTGCCTTCCTCTAATGACTTGTCCAGCTTCTCAGCAAGGTGCTGGTGGCCCATACAGCCAAGTCTGCATTTCAGGCATCATTAAAACATAACAAATAACTGCATGAATTAACTTATATATTTAATGGGTAAGTTCTGCTTCCCTGACACCTTCCATAACCCCAGCTCATTGTACTGTGTGGCAGAAATAGTCCTGTCTGCAACTGTTTAGTTGGAACTCAGACAGCAAGGATTCATTTGAATATTTTCATTAAGGTCCATACATCTAACTGCTACCAAGGCACTATTTTTGAGGTCAAAGTTCTCATCTCCCTTTTTACTTTCACTTGACTGAGAACCTTTAGGTTACTTAATTCTTCAATGCTGGACATAGCTTACCCTTTAGCAGCAGTGTATTTTCTTCTGCTTAGTTTGAAAGGGTTTTAATCGATTAACTCAGGCATGCTCCAGGAAGACTTTCTTTTCATTCAATTTTTAAATGAAGAACATCATGTTCACATTAGAAGCAGCAATAAGGAAGAAAAAAAGAAATAATTTCTCAGTTATTACTGAAATGACCAGAATTTCAATTAAATTCACAACCAGTAACAGGAAGGGTGAGAGGAGCCACTTGCAGCAGCTCTTATTTCCATTACAGGACCCATGGGACAAAGATGATCCCATGTGTGAGTGAAGTTTGCAATATGAGATCCCACATTAAGATGTTGGCTTTGAACTTCTGCAGTAAGCTGCTTTGATTTTATGCCACTTCCACTGGCAAGCAATGAGCTTCACTCCCCTAACTTGCACAAAATCATTATTTATCAACAAGGGTTCATTTGGATTAATAAAGGACCCATTTGAAGTATCTTGTTCTATATCCTCCTAATGTGCATTACAGATTTGTGGCTTCGCTATCAGCTCAGCCAGATTATGATCGGTACATGCAGAAGTGTGCTGGTCAGCCTTTAAATGGAACTTTCAAGACAGAAAAGAAAATATTTATGCTCTGCCATAGGATTCAAGATGCAGAATTTATGTACTGTCAGAACAGCAACTGCTACGAGCAAAAAAACATGTGTCCAGTGTATCTTCCTTCTGAAAAAGGATATTTCCTTTTCATCTCTATCTCATTGCAAGAATATCACCTTGCTGCCGCAAGCTGCGAATGGCACCTGAGTGGCAAACCAGCATGCAAGGGCAATGGGCAATGCATGTGGCACCAGGCAATCACTGCAGCGCAGTGATAATTACTTTAATATCCTACCCAGGCACCAGAAAAGGTCAAACCAAAAACAGCTCTTGCAAAATGAAAGGGGTGAAGGTGACAGTTCAGGCTTGAGAATCAGCTGTGGGATCAATTTATAAGGCAGGTTTTCCCAACTTGCATCTTCTTATTGTCACACACACTCCCAGGAACTGCTGCAGTGTTGCCACAGCCTTGCAAAACATTAACCACACGGAAAACACAAAAAACCCCTTCCTGGGATCAAATATGATGTTTCAAGTAATGAAAAGAACAGTGGTTTTAAGCTACCTTTACAAATCCTTTTTGCAGGTACTGCTGGGGACATCCTCAGGGTACATCCCTGTTTAAGGCTTATCCAGGGCCCAGTGAAAGAATAATATGCAGCAAGGCAGATGCTTGGCAGTTCTGATCATGATAGAGATCAAGAGTGGAGAAATATCTCCCTTACACAGTCTTCATATCATAAGTTAAGAAATTATTTACAAGGCAGTAGGAGCAACCTCCAGTTCCATTTTCTCCCCATTTCATGTATTCATCCAGCTTTCTTCCTTTCTTTTTGCAGAAATTGCCAGATTTAACTATAAAAATATCATGTGGATAAGAACCTCAGTTCAGGTGTCTTTGCCCTAAGTAAGGGCAAGTCAGGACTGCAGCTTGTTCCAATTGCTGTAATTGCTTGGCTGGTGTTTTCTCCACTACTATCAGAAATCCTGGAGAAGGATCAGTCACACTGAACTCGGTGACAGGCAAGACTGAGAGCACAGTTTGTAGCTGCAGCCCACAGCGCTCCCACACAGGCTGCCTATTTGTTCATGGAGTTTAATTGATAGGCAAATGTCACTTTTGTTTGTTTTTTTAATTATTCCTCTGCTCAAGCAATTGCAAAGTTCTGGAAGAGAAAAGACAGCAGCTATTTAGAAAGGAAAAGGACAGCTTCGTATCTGGGCCATAACTTTTTTTTTGCAAATAATGCACGTGTTAGAAATAATCTTTCTGGAGGGCACAGGAGGGTCTTTCTCGAAAAGATGATGTGTGGAGAAATGTGAGACAGTGCATGTAAACATGCAAAAAGATGAAAAGGTTTTGATGCTGCCTGGATGGGTTTATATGGCCCACGCAAAGCTGGGCTTTACGCTACAGGGCAACCAGATAAGGCTACACACTATCCAAAGTGATGGTCTGTCCACTTTGTCTCTGCAGAAAGCCAGTTCCTTCAGGGATGTAAACAAGTCAAAAACTCTAGTACAAGTTCAGAAGTATAAAATACCTTGTTTTGGCTAACCAGACCTGTTAAAAGAGGCAATACATATAAAAAAGAGAAGCTCTGTAAACCTGGTTGCCTATTCTGCACTGCTGTTCTGCTGGACCTGGCAGCTCTGCTCAAGGAGACAGGCAAACCTGCTGAAGATTTGCTGAAACATTTAGAAGAATATTGTTCAATCAGATATGCTAAAATAGCATCATGATTAAAGCCTAAATGCTAGAACATGGAGAAAAAACTTTCTGCAAGAAAACTTGGAAGAATATTAACTAGACAGAACAAATTGGTTCACACTGGAATTTTTCCACATTAAGATTGCCACTCCATGCAAAAACAACCGACCATCCCCACACAGATATTTCATTGGGAAAGGCACACTAGATTTTCTACATAGACATAATAGCTGCATTTGTCTTTGAAATTGTATATTTTGAATGCTACATTTTCAATAAGATGGAAACCTTTATTTAACCTGAGTTTATAAACAAACGCAGCAACTTTCTGAGAAGCTGGCTACACAGAAATTGCTGCATGGGTGCACTCATTTTTAATTTATGATGAAAGACAAAAAAAATCAACTCCTTGAATTTTCAGGAGGTTTGCTACTTGTTGTAAACTGATCCACAGAGCAACAGCACTTGTTTTCTGTTTGCTTTCAAAAAGCAATAACAGCAAATAAACAACGCTAGTATTAAATCTCATCCAGTCAATGACAGTAGTGACGCTTGTCTGCACTGAGAGCAAAAAGTCACCGACCACAAAAAATGAATGCAGCTTTTCGAAAGGAAATAGTTTGTTTCCACAAGAGCAAGTAACTTCTACAAGAAATAGAAGAAAATTATGAATATCATTTGACCCCAAAGGTACAGATGCAGCTGGAAAAAAGGAAAAAAAAAAAAGAAAAAACTTCAACAAAATCTAAAGCATCAATCAGAACCTTTTACCTCCAGCCTGCTGATAGCTGAGCATAAACAACATGAATAAAAGCACTCTGTGTTGTTCCTCCCCTCCCTTTGACTCAGGCACAGATTATTAGATTATAATTAGATTATATGCCTTCAGAAAGGCCCTCCCCATGTACAAACACATTTTACAGTAAAAGATCTAGTTCCTTATTTAAATGTTTCAAAATGTATTTTAGATGACTAATGGCAACATTCCTTAGTTTTCCTGATTTTCCTCACAGAGATTTGCCCACTAATGCTAGAGCTCAGAAAAAAAAATAAAAATAAAGTAAATAGCTGGACAAATGAGAGTCAGAAAGAACAGCGGAAAAAAAGGAGGATAGGGAAAACCTTTACTTAATGGAAGATAGTTACAGAGCAAAATGTTTTTAATCAGTGTTTGACTAATGACATTTTGAAACTGGGCAAGACAGGAAGAGAAACAAGGCAAGGCTGAATATCAGCAACAAGGACGCTCATGAAATCCACTGCTGAGACAGGCAGTCACTACTCTTAGCTCTCAGCCTCGTAGAAGTGGCTGCGTTGGTGCACACTCTGCTCCTACAGCCACACTTCACTCAGTCACCAATTCAAAACACATACAAACCCTTGCATTGTGCTCTGAAATACAAAAAGCAGAAATGGAATTCTCACAAATATTACCAGTGATAATTACCTAATTTCTATCGATGCTTTTCTAGATCACTATCACATACAAAATGCACTGTAGGTAGCAGCTCAATCCAATATTTATGAAACTAGTCTTTTTTATGAGTATATAGAGGCTCTGTAAGACAAACTACAGCTATTCTTTCAAATTTCAAACAGGAGACACATTGAATAGAAACATTCGTTGGAACGTCCGTAAGTGTCTGAAGACATTCTAATGTTTCACAAAGGAACAGAGGAGATGTAGTTATATTAACCTGTACAAAACTAGTTCTGCACAAGAGGCTACTCCAAGAAAGTTCTGCTCAGCAATGTAGTACTGTACCAACCAATAGCAGCAGCATCCTTGGGAGAGGAGATAAAAGCAACATCTCCAGCAACCACATGCTGGGCCAGAAAAGATTTTAAAAGCAATTGCAAAGAGTTTACACCCATCCATGACAGAGCAGATAGGTCAGGGCAGGAGGCTCCTATCATCTTACCATAGTGAAAAGCTGGACAGCTGTCACGTCAACTATGTAAGGGACCTTCAAGGCCAGCCCCAGGCAGAGCTCACCAAGGCAGCCCATGCTGGTCAAACCAAACGTGGGAAGTGTCAACACTAATTGGATTAAACCTCAACAGGAACCTTGCCTGGGTTTTGAACTGCATTACACTCCACCTGCTGCTTTCAAAACATAGCAATTAGAGGATGTCCATTTGCAGCAGTGTCAAAAACAACCCAGGGAATTCAGGCACTTTAGGATGTTTCAAACTTCCAATAAAATGCAAGAACAGCACCCTGCATACTGCACTTTAATAGACACCCAAAAGAGCTGCACAGTGCTCAGCAACCTTTACCCAGTAGAACTCCATTGCTTTCATGTCCCTGTTTATTTTGTGGGATGTTATTAAAGGACATCATTGAACAAATACATGCAATTTTAGATACATTGACAAAAAAGGTAGTAACTACAATTGACACACTTTAGACCACAGCAACTGATAAAGTACGGTAATGAACCCTTCTGTACAGTTAACACATAGAAAAAGATTTAAATAGTGCAAAGACTAAATGAATAGCAGCATTTCCTGATTGTCATGACAACAAGCTATACATTTTGCTCAAATGAAAGACTACAAGTGTTATGCGATTGCGCCTTAAACTCCAAATAATGCTTCTTGCCATTTTATCTGCCAATTCTGGGTATCTATAAAACCTACAATTTTGCAGCTTTAAAAATTGTCATAGATCCTCAGGTCTTCTGTAGAAGACCAAAGATCACACTGCCCTTAACTGAAAGGCTAAACAGAAAGGTCTCCAGAGCTCCTCAAGTGCACAGATTATAACACATTAATGCTGGATGATTCTTATTGAGTCCAATGCAGGATACTCGCAGCTCTGCTACAGCCACATCCATTTACTATTTGCAGGGTTGTCCAAAACTGTCTCTAGATCTCCTCAGTGAGCCAAGGGCACTTCCATGCACTAGCTCATATTGGATACAAACCTAAAAGCCTGGATAAAAGCCAATGCCAGAACCATCAAAACCTGTTGAATAAGATGTTCCTACATGGCACCTTTGATACAAACTGCCATTTAATAATCTAATGCCACCATCAATGCAAAAATAAAAAACCTATGGGATTTATCTTCTGAGCTTCTGCAGCCAAAGGAATATTATTGATACAGGTGGAACTAAGATTTCAGGCCAGCTTAAACTGAAATTGTACAAGAATGATTCATGAGATTTTAATGCTATCGAATTTGAACTCTGAAATCAGCCTCAGACATGAAGCAACAGCTGATGTATACCTGGAAGCCAACAGCTCGCTTCCTCAATATATCTGCTCACCAGGGTTCCAGTTATTCCATAGTTCAACATAGCCAGCAGTGATCAACAGCAGACTAGGGCATTTGCAAGTTGTTTTCCTCCAAAACTGAGAATTGGAAAAAAAAAAAACTTTACTCTGACTCAGGCTGATATTCACTCCAAAATAAGAAAGAGGAAAGCAGCCAAGGAAAGGAGAGGAGGAGAAGGAAAGGAAAGAGCAGGCAATGCCTCTGCTTTCCAAAGGAACAGCAAAGGGAAGCTGAGATGTCACCGAGTCCCAGACAGAACATATTTTGATCTTTCCTTCCCCCTTGAAATCAAGGGTCACACCAGGATGGGGACATTAGTCAAGCGGCTTTTGATCTGAATGCCTAAGTAGCAAACAGTTTCTTTTTTTTTTTTTTTTTTCCCCTCTCCTGGGCACAGCACGCATCCATGAAGGTGATGATTAGGTGACAGGCATAGCAAAAGATCTAAGAAGAAATTTCCATGCTAAGAATACCAAAGTCTATGTTAGGATCCCATGGAAGGGGCACAGTAGACCTTATTTGATAATTTGCTCTTTTGTCTCCTCCTCCGAACGTATAACAAGACTAAATCCTCCCTGTCTCAAAGCCATTTGTGTAAGAAAAGTGGCAATGCCCAACACAGCAGTCACTCCGCATTAACACTGAGCACTGCTGTGAGCTGGCTCTCTGACTGGTAATCTGGTAGTGATTATCAAGAGAAATGAAGTAGAAAATATCTGTAATAAGCACATGACCAAAAATAAAGCATAAGAAGGAGAACATCCCCAAGAGAAGGCAAACATGCAACACTGCATGATCTTTAAAAGCCCCTGTAGCAGGCAGAGATTTCTTTTTGGTAGAGGTAGTAGTAGGAAAGCAGTGCAAAAATGTGTGGTTTGGCTCTCCTTTCTTTCACACCTGCCACTCAGACCCCTCCTTGTTCCTGAATGGATGCCGGCCGGACCCCCTAGAAACCCTTTAGGGATGTGAAGGCCGAGATTACTGCCTCTGGTCAGCATTTGCTTCCTTTGGGGACCACTTCTGGCAAGGGCCAAGCACCCTCTATCTTTACAGGGCTGTTGTGTTGTGTAATCTGTGGCATGGAACAGTGTTGTTCTTCCTTTTCACAGCGCCTGTGGTTACATGGTCTATTGTGGGACCACATGACAGACTTTTGAGCCAACCGTGGCCCATGCTATTCTGATTCAAGCTACAGAAAACCATGCTTTTAGTTGTGCTAGTCCCCAGGTCACCAACCAAGGGGACTTGCTGAGCTGCATTTGGGACAGTGATAGAAAGCAACTGCACAAAGGAAGAAAAAGCAAGGAAAGGGCCATCAGAAGTGAGTATCTGACCAGAGGAAAGACAGGGTAGAAGGGCCAGTAGCAAGTGGAAGCAGCAAAGAGAAATGATGTCTCAGATCTTAGCAAGGCAGAAAAGGCCATGAGAAGTCAGAGGAGGATCTAAGAGGAACACATAAAATTCAATTTCCCTTTTCTCAAGGATAAACATAACACACCCCACTCCAG
>NW_010580326.1:49960-63504 GCF_000705375.1 Tinamus guttatus
AGGAGTCTTGCACTGAGTGCTGGGTTCAAGCCTTCTCCCGTAACGATCCCAGAGGTGCTCAGGGATGCCAGGACCTGGAGGTGCAGCACAGAGCACGCTGCCCCACAAAAGGGGCCACTCACTGCAAGCTCGTTGCCATAACAACCATAAGAAAGGTCCATAAATAGAATATCTTCTGCCAGCAAGATATCATATTGGCAGAGATTTAGCTCCAGCTTCTCACAATGTACTTCCTGCTTCAATACATATACACTCCGAAAATATATAAAAGAATACATGTAAATTCATAAAAGAAATATAGTTAGCCATATATGACTGCATACAATCAAGCTATGGGGATGGTCACACTGAACTTGGTAGTGACCATGGAAAGAAAGCTCAGGTTCTCTGCTCCTCCTCTGGGCTCAGAAAGATATTTTCTTTAGTATGTGGCCTAGGATCCCTGGGTAAGTCCTTCAAGCTCTGTCTAGAGGGAATACACCAAATCTTCTTGGTTCATTTCCTGTTCTAATAAAATAAATGAGTCATCCCAGTTATCAGAAGTCAAAAAAACAAAACAGATCACTCAGAATAAGGACAATTTTGCAAGCAAGAAGGCAGCAGGGAGTTCTTCAGGGTACCCGCAGCTCCCAGGCACAAGCAGAATCAGTCTTTCTTCATCAGATTGCTGCAGGTTGCAAGTAGCTTCACCAGAGTCTTTTGGTGAGTACAAGCACTTTAGGCCTTCTTTGACAAGTCCAACTTTTAGAGAAAGAGACATTTATTACACCAGCCACCTTTTTATTACTGCCTAATTTTTTTTATTTTTACACTTCAGTTGTCACAGCAGCAAGACACCTCAAGATACACTTCTTTTGTAACCGTAACAGCTGCAGCCCATCATTAGCATCAGGGTTCCCTGAAAGGAGGCAAGTGCCACTCTAAAACACTTGCAATGTAAGTGTCAGTCAATGTTCTTTCCAAGTGCTATATATTGCCCATAATAACAATAAATATGTCTTACAGACTTCATAATAATTCACACCAGCAGAGCTCCCCTGTAGTGCCTTGCCTTTCTGACACATATGCTACAGAGAAAGGAAAATAACCTATTCATCATTCTCACAATCAAGAAACCAGCAATGCAAATAGATATATATGAGAGACTTAGGGGGAAGCAGATAGGCAAATTAAAACTTTGCACTGTAGTAGAAACTGTCCACGCTCACTCAAAGCTCAGAGCTCTCCCATCAGGTTACTCTTATACCTAAACCTGGGGGTTATCTGATGGCTCTATTGAAAAACCAGTAACTCCCAAGGATCATTTATTTTCTTGGTTGCCTAAAAATTACTTCCCCAGAGGGAAGAATACAGTGCCATCAATCCTTTTCTTTCCCAGCTGTCTCTCTGAAATGCAGAACCACTAAGATCCTCTATTGATCCTCCATGGATCATGGTTTACCATGGAGGTAAGTGTCACTATGTACATGATACAGATGAGGAAACTGAGGCATGGACATGGCATGCAAAGCTCACCCGGTGACAAAGTCATGCAGAACACCCAGGGCTCCTGACCACCATGGTAAACCACACGGCTTACCAGTGAAGCCCAGAGCCTAACTGAGATGACTAGGACCTCTGCAACCATCAGCAGCTCCTTCCTGCAGAGCCTTCTCGTGTAACCTGCAGCACGCAGTACAGAATGCTGAGAGAAGGGAAACCATCACCAGAACCTGGCCATATCCCTCTTATTTACTCCTGGGCTTCTGCAGCTACTTTAATCCCACTGATGTTGGGGTAAACTTCAAAACAAACAAAATGATGCATTTTCCAACAGTATCAAATGTAATTAGCCAATAAGTTAATTGGTCAAAGATTCAATTCCCTGTCAGAAGGTCCATAGAAATATGATTTTTTGCTCTTTTTTTCTAAAGCATTTTATTTACTTGGCATCTCTGACACTGTTTTTCATTCATAATAATCCCTTTATCCTCTGATATCTATATTGATTTTTATTTCAAATCATGCTCTTAATCTCAGCTAATAAATGTAAACGTTAGACCGTTTCATATTCCAGTTGTTTGCAAAGTGGTCAAAGGCAGCTTTTTAAAATCCCATTTTTCACTGAACTATTTTTAAATTATATTTTCAATACATTCGGTCATCTTGTTTATTTTATGAGTCTATATAAATGCATATCATGACAAACACCTATGACTGTAGGGTAGCAGACAATCAAGTTCGCCCTGCACAGAGCTGATCCCCAGACTCTGGGCACCTGATTTAGACCCCACAAGGCATCCAAATGCAGGTACAGTACTGGCGTATGACAAAGTAGCTCATCTGTGTGTGCAGTTAATCTGGATGCAGACAAATTACTGTATTTTTTTTACCCGCAGTTACACCATTCGTGTATGCATTCCTATCTACTCTGCTTGCCAATTAAGCATGTAATTAGGCATATGTTTTACTGACAAATTGCGTGAAAAATCAGACTACCTGTATGCAATGAATGAAGATGAATGCATACAGGAAATCTAAATCCTCATCATTCAAACAAGTGTATATCACACAGAGGTTTATCTCTGCCTCAGCTATCAAGTTAAGTGAAGTCAAGGGAGTCGAAATGATATAAAACAATAGGAAAAAATCTTATTTTTCTATAGTTAGAGAATTATTTTCACCCCAAAGGTTGCAGAAGAACTTTCCCAAGATATATAACGTAGAGATAAATCAACTCATCTCCAAAATAAGGCTACCTCGAAGGTGATATTTGACACATTGCTGCAAGACAGAGTTAGGATGTATGGGTAGTATATACTCATCATCAGAATTGCAACCAGCTATATTGCTATGATATGAGGTTAACACCAGGCCATCCAGAAGGCACCTGAATTACCTGGAGCACCTGGTAAGGTTCACATTATGTTCAGAACCTCAGCTCTAATCTAAGCCAAAACAGCTCATTAATGTGCTGAACAGTCCAGCATTGCCCCAAAGGCAACATATTGTTATCCGTACAGGAAAGCTTCAGAATCCGGGCTTAATCCTCCTTCCCTTCTAATCAACGTTACGCCTGTTAACTAGGGTGCACAGGGAGGAAAAGAACTTGACTGGCCACCAAATCCTGCATGAAAGACCAGAAGGAATGGAAAGAAATATTATTGCGTTTCACACCATGGCATTTTGCTAATGCATAATTCTTATATCCTTGCAAATAGAAGTTTGTGCTTGAGGGATGAAATAACTGTACAGGATTTTGGAAGCACAAGCAGCAAAATTATGAGATAAGCACTCACGGCCATTTTAATTAACCAAATTTTCTGATGTTAAGAAGGTTTAGCAAGAGGTCTTCTCAAAATAATATGGAACAAACTTGTCCTCTGCACTTAATGTGCTGCAACAAACTTCTCATGTGAGAAATGCATTCCTGATCTTGCAGCAGAAACGCCATTCGCTGGGCTTCTCCCCTAGCTTGTCTAAGGCTCCCTTGAAAACCTTGGATCTCATTGCAAATCACTCAGTAGAAATGAAAGACAAACTTCAAAACAGCTCACTATGTATTATATGGTATATGCATCAAGGAAATGAGTAATACCTTTATAAACAAAAATGCTTGGAGAGAAAGTAAAAAAAAGTTTGTTACAACCATTACATGCGTTTTCTCTGAGTAACAACAGATAGCGGAGCTGAAAAGGGCAATAGAGCAGCCTGGGAAACTGCTATTGGGTCACAAACACATAATAAGCTACAGACCTCAGCTTGGAACAAACGACAATCTTCTGCAGATCAATATTAGTTACAAGTAAGACCAATAGCAGTTCTTTTATTTTCCAAACCACATGCCAACAGTTTTTTCATCTCAGACCTAAAAAAATTCAATTAGATGGTAGGAGATAGAAATGCAAAGCAAGATACAAGAACTGAAAACAAATAAATTGTTTTCTAATTTTTATCACACTATTTGCTTAGGGCAAGAAAGGTTATTGCTGTGAGTAGATCAAATGCCACAATTTGGTGCTAAGCTTGCTCATTTGCAGAATGTAATTCCTCTTATCAGCATTCCTTGATCATATAGTTTTTTATTCATTAAAAAAATGTACTGGTAGCAAAATTACCTTTTGAAGGGGTCGTGAACTTTTATTATTTGTTAAATTTAATAAACACAGAAAAAGAAAGGTCATGTTTTGATGGCAAAATCTTGTAGACTAATATATCAGCAAAACAAGCTAAAGAATCCACTTTCTTCTTCGCCGCTATATTTGATTGTTTTCTTCAGGGCTTAATAGTATTAATTACAAGAAAGCTTAAATGTTAGCATATCTGAGAAGATGGTACGTTCAAAACAATAAAGACGCAAATAAAATGATTCATGTGGAATTCTGAAATATCTCAAAATATGCCAGCCACCAGATGTCACAAAACCTGCAAGTGATGATGCACTGAAATGAGAGAAGGGCAAGGCTCTGGCAACAGTATCCAATTTCAGAGCATGTCAGAAAATGTTCCTATAAACCTTTATAAATCTCTAAGTCTTGGAATGAAAGGACTAAAATACACCTAAGACAAAATGGACCGATTTTTCTCTGCCATCATCTCTCTTCAAGTAGAGAAGCAACATGTTCAAATTCACCATCAGGGGAAACATCGCCTATGCACTTAAATGCTCTATACAATATTAAAAAAATATAGGGCCAATCTGATAAGCAAAGATAAGGTCAACATTTAGTTCTATCACTCACAAATTTGACTTGGGCACCTAACACCACAAATTCCCAAACATTTAACTCACACATACATAGGACAATGCTCATCCTTGAGTTCACTGTATCTTCCATATAATATCTGAATATCTGTGTGAAAAACACCATTCTGCATAACCAGAAAAGCAGCACCTCTGTTGACATTGCAGGACTCGTTATCACATACCTCCACAAATACACAAAACAGGAACAAGTTAATTTCTACCACATCCCAATGTCAAAATCCTTAACTTAAGAAATGATATTCATTGAAGAGCTAGACAGAACTAATTCTCAATGTTAGTTACACAAAAAAATACAAATCTTAACCAAAATAAAGTGTCAATTCTCCTCCTATAACATAATAGATCTGTTTTACACTCTGCAAAAAGAATGTGTATTTTCTCAGCCAAAACAGCAGTGTCAGTCAAGGACAACTATTGAGGGAAAGATTTTAATAGATATGAGAGAGAGATACAGAGAGAGAAAGAGAGAAAGAGAGAGAAAAGCAGCCTTCACTAGCATTCTATGATCCAAAGAAAATCATTCAGAGCAATAGATAACTTAGCTTTTGTTAGTATAAATCCCTGTTGATGCTGCATAGCTACACTCATCCCTAGGAGCTGCAATCATGTGAAAGATACACACTGCTTCCCACCCCCCTGCCCCAGAAAGTAGCAATTTATGACCTCTGACAATACTACCTTATACTTAATTGCTTTTATTTACTTTTCCCATTTAGAAATTAAATGCTGGGCAAGGGAACTGCCTACTGCCTTAACCAAAACCTCGTACACCATATATCAGATATGAAAGATCATTATTTATAATATTATTTCAGACAGCCTATTAAACATCAGGCTTTAATTTCACCTAATCCTATTGCAGAAGGCTACTGCGATACAAAATGCTTTGTATATAAATATAATGTACAAAAGGTACTAGTAACAGAGAGATAGGTAAACCTTTTTTTTAATCTAAAAACTCCATAGAAGGTTATCAATTTTTCACTGTGATGAGGGAGACAGGGATACCTATTTTGCTGCAAATCTGAAGTCTGCCATTAGAGAATCAGTCATTCTAAGCAAATCAGGATTCATAAATCCCAAAGCTAGAAGAAAATAGGCTGTCAGATAGGAGAAACAGAACCAGTTGCTAAAATAAATAATATTTTCAGTACATTGCTTTTAAGTATGTTCAGAAGTATGACCTGAGCCAAAGGTAAGGCAGGTGTTTTGTCACACTGAGATGAGTGAACCAAGCACATGAGGTCCCAGGATGTGTTAATAGCACAGGTTGTTTGCAAGACCATTAAAGAGGTTTGACAAGACTGTTGCCAATTCAAGAGAGGCAACTGGAGAGAAGAGCCAGGAGGGAGAACTGAGATTGCTTATTCCAGCAGCAACAGATCCTGAGATTGCCTTAAACCAAAGGACTCCTGAAAGACCCAAGGTCAAGTTGGCCCAAATTTAATGATTCTGCAGGATCAGCAAGTTTGGAACCTGGAAGCAAGGCAGCTTAAGCCCTGATGTGCTCATGACATGCACATCAGCCAGGAGCTCCAGGAAAGTGCTGCAAACACCAATGGGGCTTCTGCCAGCTGGTCCCTCATCAGAGCAGTGCAGCAGCGTGACCTCAAAATGTTAAGGTAGGAGTTGCTGGGTTCAAATTAAAGACCAACAGTGAGAAAGGTTAATTAAAAAAGAGAAAGGCTGATTTTCAACTGCTTTGACCTGGAACTGTTAGTGAAGCACAAATTCTCTCACCAGGAAATGTGCCTGCTTGGTTGAAGCACAATAGTTTGCAATTAAACCTGTAAAACAACCATATAGATCCTATATATTGTTTTCTGGTTGAGGATATAACAAGGGAAACATTGGGCTTCTAGTTCAAAGAAGCTTGTGATGCACAGAAAGGAAACGCATAAAAGCAGTTTTTCAATCAGATCACCCACAACATCCAAAATAAGAAACCCTATCCACTCTGACAAAATAACACATAATAGAACTAAAACTGGGTTGAGAAAAATAGTCTGTTAAGCTTCCTTTTCCTCTGAGGGTTGATGCCTATTTTTAACATTCGGAGATGAAGTTACATACGCCCCACCGAAGCTTGCCTGCCTCAACCAATGGAGAGAGGCCGCCTGCAAAGCATTAATAATTTATCTGATTTAGTTTAGTTGGCATGTTCCAAACAGACCACGATCTCCCGCAAAGAGAGGGGCTATTTCAGAAGGAGCTTTCCTCCCTCACTGTGCGTTCTTTCTCTTTTTTTCCTTTTCATTCATTTATTGGCAATGAAAAACATTCATAGGCAGTTTTGGAGAAAAAAGGTCTCCCTGCAGTATCAGGGTAGAAAAAGCACTGCCATCAGTAAGACAAAATTTCCCTGTCAGCTGTGATCTACCAATCCAGCTTGTTTCTGATGAAAGGCAGTCAGTTCTGCAAGCTCCTTGATAGTCACTTTGAGAAGCTGACCCTGGCATGGGAAGAATAACAAAGACCTTTGGCTGCCGGCTATAGATTCACATCCCAACAAGACCAGTCTCTTTGTATACAGTATTAAAGCCAAGCAAAACTCAGATGCAACTCACACACAAAACATCCTTCTGCTTTTTGTGCTGATGTGAGCCGTGCGCAGCTTCAAAAGGAAAGTCTCTTGCCTTGCCACACTGACACTCCATTAACTCTTTAGCAAACATGCATCCTGCGTTAAGTCAATTCATTTCACTTGATAATATTTTCTAGAAAATGGATTAAAATACCAGCTGCCTCTAGGTTTATTCACTGTATCGATTGCTCTGGAGACGAGCGGAAATAATTATTCTGAAATGGTTCATTCTCGAGTGTTGGCGTGGAGGGGGCTAAATGTATTCAAAGCAGTGAATATCCTACAGCTAAAAGCAGGAAAAGATGTAACCACGAATGAAGAGGAAAGTATGCAAAAGACTGGTCTGCAGCAGCAATTTTTGATGGCTGTGACAGCATGAAGATGAAGCTGGGAATGTCCTAAATCAGCAAGATTGCTCTTCGGACAAAGAGGATGGCCCACAGAAAAACAGACCCAATCCCTTACGTGAGATGCCTTTGGTAGGGGAATGAATTTAAGGGGATTCCTAAGGGACTGCCATGCCATGAATATTTACCAACAGGGCCTTGGACATGAAAGAGCCTCCTCTTGCCCAGCCATGACTCCCTGGGGTCCCTTCATGCAGTTCCTGACCACATGGTTTCAAAATGGCTACCAAGGATGGCCAGTGCCTCTGATCTCCGGTGGCCTTCAAGGACTCCCGCTGACAAGGGCATTGCTGCAGGTCTCCAACAAGCCCATCTGAAGGCAGAGCAGCTTGTAGCACCCAAGGGCTGTCCACCAGCAAAGCCAGGCCTAGCACAAACAATGTGCTCAGGGTCTGTCCAACACCACAGCCTCCCATCCTTTTGGAGAAGGGTCCAGTGTCCTCACAAGTCACACGAAGCATGATTTACTGCCTAAAAATAGTTGTCCCCATTTAGTAGCAGCACTAGGTTTCAGCATGTTTTTGGATGAATAATCCATGGTTTTGGATGAAAAGTCTGGCGAGACTTCTACAGTTACCTTTTATATGACTGCCACAAGCGTGTATGTCAAACTGAGAACTGAGACACCCAATTCCCCAAGTACTAAGGGATGCAGAGATCCATGAGGGAAAGGCCACAAAACCTGACAACACATCTCCACAGGAAAACGCCTGGTCTGAGGCCCCTATTTCTCAGGGAAGAGCTGCACCTTGGGCATGACTGAGGAACTTCTTCTATGCTTTCTGTTCTGTGCTTAGTTCTTTGAAAGATTTGGGTTTTAAAGCTTGCTTAACCACCTGAGTCATAAATTAGGCTCCTGTAGCAAGAACTGCTAAATTTTCATTCACATTAAATAAAAATGTAAGAACTTCATGCTCATTAAAAAACCAATACCCTTACATGACCCTCATGGACAAGGTCATTTCACCACCACTGAATTACCTTTCAGTAATTAAGTCTTTTCTATATAGCAGTTATTTGAGTAGATCTTCAAATATTACAGAAAGAGCATTAGAGAGTACCCTTTAAAAAAAAAAAAAAAAAAAAAAAAAACTTAGAAATGGATGACGATTTGTCAGTCCCAGTTGTTATTCTTGCCCATGATAATACACATCCCATAGGTACTACTGAATCAGACACAGATGGCTTGGAAATATTTGCTTACCCACACAACAGAGTAGGAGGCCTTCTCTTCAGAAAATTCAGCATTTAACTAGAGTGCTCATTTTCTTAGTCTCCATAACTATTTGTGCTGTACTAATGGAAAGGGGGCAGACATTTCTGTCAAACTCATTTGTGATCACTTGAATATTTCAGAAAAAAATAGGCCACAGAAGGGGCTCTCTAATGAACTTATCAAATTACCTAAGTTAACCAGCTGTGAGGCGCTTGATTCTTTGGAACAAAAACACATAGGATGTCAACCACAAGAAAAGGAAGACCAGTCCTATAACCTTTCTGGCAACATTTCCCCTTGGAAACGCAGCATAGATGAGCGTCCTCGCTAACACGGCACCCACCACCTCAACCATGGCACTCGGGTCTGTGCTGCTCTCCCATCACTCACTGCCCACAGTTCTGCTTATTTCCTTGCATGGGAAAGACTCTTTCAAATGACAATTTTCAAATGAATAATCTTCCATATTCTGAAAAAGAGCAGTAGCAAAAATAGTAATGAAATTGCATTGCTATTGGAGTAAGAATGAAAACAAAAATACAGTCCCTTTATCCAAAGTTTCCACATGTAGTGACTACAGATTTCCTCTAGGAAGGATCTCAGTAAGGCAAAGCAAGGAAAGACAAGCTCATTTTCTGCCACGTGCAGAGCAATACTTTACCTCTGTCTCCTCCATCTTCCCCATCCCCAATGATTCCCCTTTGCTGTACCTGAAGGAGGAACTCCTGGCCACTCAAGCAATTATCATAAGACTCTAGCAAGAATCCCTAGGAATAGGGTTTACAAAGCCCACTTGATCACAGATCACTGCATCCTAATTCTAGAAATGCTTTTCCTTCCAAGGGAGCTGCTTAATTCAGTGTATGCAACAAAATCTCCAAGTCAGGGTGGTGGCAGTTGTTTTGAAAACTGGACAGCAAATTCTGTGTTTTAAATACCAGGAAGACCCTGTACTTACTGTGACCTTTTAGTGTTAAATGGGGATGAGGAAAAAGAATACATTTCAAAGCTCTGTCAGAAAAGGTACAACTGGGAGATGGTTGGCATTCCCCAGCATTGCTCTCCTGAGAGGAGGCATAACTCAGGTGAACAGCTAGCAAGACGTGTGCTGAGCAGCTCTCAGAAGATGCCTTTTAGAAGGAGCGCATCTCATTTTTGACACCATAAATTTCTAACAGGATGGGAAGCCCTTGAAATGGTAGAAAATACTGATGATTTTCATTTGATGGGTCTGACACATTAGGCATGGTTCTTCATATTTTGCAGCTCTGACCAGCCTTTACACAGCTGCAAAATGCAACCACAGCTGTATGAGATCTTTTTATACAGAAATAAATTACTCCATCAGGTGGAAAGCAATGCAGAATGGCATCCAGGACGCTTCACTGAGCTGGATACTACTTATACTCAGAAAGAGATTCCCATAGGAAGTTTCAATTAAAAAAAAAAAAACACTTCAGTATTTGGGCTAGTATATACTGAGAGTTAGGAATTCTGTGCTCCCATTCACTTTGACTCCACATCTTAGGTGGACTGTGCACTACATTATAGTTCTCCCTCATTCTCCAAATGAACATTGGTACTCGAATTAAGAGATCCATGATTACAACCTCAGCAAAAAGTCCTTTTTATAAAGAGCAAGATAAGAAGAAAGCAACTGAAGTATGAAATGGCCAATGCCACAGCAGACAGAATGAACTGACCCAGCTCACAGCCAATGCACTCAGTTCATCCAGGTGGCTTAGGACACAGTCCGTAAGATACAGGTTTTCTGGCAGCAAAGCCAAGAGCAGGGCTGCTCATCACTGGTACCACTCAGGGCTAGCCCAGTGCCAGCACCAGCCTTTCTACTTTGTGGAAAAGTGCTCTACATAAACATCAGAGGGTGCAAACTACACCCTATCTGTATTGACCTTTGTGGGTTTTAGCACTGTAAGAACACAATGAATTTGCAAAACACTTTTTAAAGCGTATTTGTCCAGCTTTTGCATGGATATATCCAAGGATTCTAGTTCTTAGCACAAAACAATGTGACCAGAGCTGAAGTTTCACATATGTCAGCCAAAAATATTAATAAAGTTGAGGAGTAGCTACAGCTTATTTGCTGGAAACCTCCCTGTAGGTCAGGCTGTCCTCTGATTTGCTTGAACAAGAGATTCACAACAAGACAAAGCTAAATACACTGAAGATACAGCCAGTTCTCATCAGATTTCATCTCATTAGGACAGGGAAGCCAAATAAAGAAGTACAATTTGCCAGCTGACCCAAACTGAATCTGGGAGATATGTCACATACCTCATCTGCTCCCTCTGCTCCTTTGCTTCTTCACTTTCTCACTGCTCTTGTAACAGACTGACACGTAGCTCACACTGCTGCCAAACAGTGGTCATATTTATGTGCAAGAATCATTTATGGGGAAAATAAATTTACAGCTCACACTAAGGGACTTATTTTGCTTTTATGCTCACAATTCAGGCTTCTGGATTTTGCTGCTTCTTGCAACTTCCGATATGTAGAGGCCCATATTGAAAGTTGCCTGGCACAAAGCCTGCATCATTTGCCCACTCTTGGATGCCAAATGCTTTTGCTTTTTGCATCTTCTTCCAGGATCTCAGAACACGTGGCCCAGCAGCCATCTGCAGAGCTTTTTCTCCTCCCAGTTTCCAATTATTTTGCTTTCTAAACCACAGTTAGTCTAACACTGAGCTGAAATTCCCATGAGACACCGCAGCACTCCGGCAATTTGACTATTTCTAGCTGAGCTGCTTTCTTCTTTTGTGTTATTATTCCAATCGGCCAAACATGAGCGGTGACATGCAACTTCACAACTCCTGGACAAAGCCATGTACGTTCCTACTGCCAGTTTTCTTCAATCTGATGAATAAACTGTATTTCTCCAGTATCAAAACATTTCATTAAACCTGACAAAAAACTCTCCACCCAAAAGCCTTTTTTTTTTTAAATAGTTCTTTGCATGAAAGCAGGATTTCCGAGGAGAATAGCACACTTTGGAAGTCTGCAGTAACAGTGAAGACAACCCCAGATCAGGCAGACTGAACATTTATGATAACACTCAGCCATTCCAATTTTGAGGCATTGGAGAAGTCTGTTCTTCAGACATTTCCCACCGAAATAAGGGAGCTAACGTAACAAGTGGCTTCCTCCCTGCAGCTCCCTCCCTTGCTCATCCCAGTCCAACCACAAGCATAAAGTGAAATTGGTTTTGTTATTATGAGAAGCAAAAGTTAATATTTTGGAGGACAAGAAAACTTTCCATTTTATTTCAATCACTTTCATTCTCTGCTTCTGCACTTTCTAGTTAAAACTAAAACTGAAATTTTAGTCTATTGCACTTGCAAAAGGCAATTTGCACAGAAATTACCAGTTGGGCCCACCCATAGAGCAATGCATATGTGGACAGAGCTCCTAAAATGCTGTATAAGGCCTCAAAAAGAGGCAACTCCAGCTCTTGCTGCATCTCAAGCATAACAAATCACAGATCCTGACAGCTCCATACACAGATGCGGCAAAACATCATCCATAACACGGTCATGCCTGTGGAAAATTAGGCAGCAGGTTCCTGACCACCTTAAACTAGCCAAAGCACAGCCAATTCTACCAGGGTTAGAGCCTCCCTCCCCTTGCTTGCCTCCCTGTTCCTAGCAGGAGGCTCCCACAGTTTGGCAGTGACCCATTTGACTGAAAGGCACTGTCACCACGTCAAGACCATCACTTCCCACAGCCCTGAGTTAGAGCACAGAGTAAATATACTTCACTCCTAAGAGCCAAATTGTCATGGATGTCAGCAGAGACTTTAGTTTTCCAGGAGCTAACATGTTTGCATCGCAGTGTTGGCACAGAATATTTCTTTTTTTGCAATCCCCAAGAGTTACACTGATCAATAAATTCATCTCTCTGCCATCACTCATCTTTTTGCATTCATATTTCTGTGACAGGGCAGAAAAAAACACAAAGTAGGCCATTACAACAGCAAAACAAGAAGATTCTTACCAGAAGGAGGGACTCCGAATGCACAGGCCGTGCTGCCTTTGAAACACCCCTCTGCTTTGCAAACACCTTTCATAGCCTTCTTTTCAGTTTGAGCAGCTGGTGTACTTGTCTGGATACTTTTGTTTTGCATTTCATTTATTCACATTTGTGGTTGGGGCTTGATTTTTTTTTTTAATCCCATGAGTGTATAAGTTTAGTTCAACTCCTGCCTTCTCATGACACCATTGCAAGCACTGAGGAAAAGGCTGCAGCTGTGCTCAAGAAAATGAGCAAATGAGCAAAACTACTACTAAGTCTTAATTCCCAAAGCCTTAGAAACACTGGTTAGAGATGGGCCGAACCCCAACCTCCCCTCGCACCACAGCACCAAGAGAAGAGCCAACAGCCTGACCCTGCTGCAGGGGACCAGCAATTTGGGGTCTCCTCTGCTCCACCAGCACTGACAGGCTGCAGGAGGGAAGAATAAACTTGGGAATGTGGGAACTTAAAAAAAAATAACCAATCTGGATAGACAATAAAACCAAATTAATCCTTTGCCCACCCTACCTCCCAACGATAATGAAAATGTCATGTTTGAAA
>NW_010580326.1:63515-94415 GCF_000705375.1 Tinamus guttatus
TGAAATCAATTACTCAAGTGAGTAACTAAACTCACTTGTAGCTATTAAAGTTTGTACTGTACTTTAGTTAGATATTTTCCTGTTCACTTCAGTCTTTTTCCTGTATAAACTCCTCTGCAGATTGAAAGCTGCTTGTAAAGATGCCCATAAACATTTAGCAGCAGCAGTAAGCATTAAACATGTAGCTAATCTGTACTACAAGCAGCTTTCAATCTGCAGAGAAGATGCCTATAAACATTTAGCAGCAGCAAGCATTAAACATGTAGCTAATCTGTACAGTGAACGCGATGTGCATGTGTTGTGCCAACTAAGTAGTCTCAGACACAGAGGCATCTGCCTAGCCTGAATCTTTAATTGCAACATTGCAGTGGCCAGGCTGGTCCCATTTACATTATGGAGTGATTCACTGGTCAGCTAGTAAGCACACTGTCTTCATTTCTATGGACCAAGACAGAAATTGTAGAAACCTAATTAATCACAGGGATGCTTGCAAGATCCTGAGCAGTCAGAGTACTGAAGCACCAGTCATTGAGTTCTGAGGCTCCCTTAACTTCATATAATGCAAAAAAAATTTGTTTTCTTTCAATTGCCTGCAACAAGATCTTCATTCATTCCTGTATTTATGATCCACCATTTATTTTTCCCTTACAAGTTTTAAAATCAATCTTCCCTATTTCTTTGCTTTCACAAGGGCAAATGCAGAAATCCCCTCAAGACCCAAAGAATTTCTGTGCTGCAGGGCAAAATGACATCACAAGTGGATACCAGCAGCAAACAACTATTTTGAACATGAAATGTTATTTATATAAACATGCACAAGAGCAGTGAGCAAGGGAGTCCTTGCACAGATACAGCACATAACCTACAGGGATGTGGCTTTCAGCTCCTCTGAGCAATTTAGCAGATTGCCCAGATGCCTTGAAGCGCTGCAACATCAGTAATGTAGGAGGTTATTTCAATTTTCTTTGGGTGCCAGAAAGCCCATCCTTGCTCAGATTAAAAAGACATCGGAGCCATCTGAAGATGGAAGCTTTCAGCAGTTGTCTCTTGTACCTTTCAGGAGGAACCCGTAACCAATGATCAGATCTTAAAAGGACAATTCCACATGCTCTGGTATTGACTGGGTTTCAATTAAGTTGCAACCTGTGTCTTGGAGCACCAGGTCTATTACTTTATACAGCAGCTCTTGGAAAGTGAATTTATTGCACCATTAGCCACGCTTCCTCCCTTGCCGCTGGAGCTCTCTGATCGCCCTTTGCATGACAAGTGCTGCTGCCGACAGATGAAAGCATCCAATGCTTATGTTTACACTTCTTAAAATAATTAAATAGACTTTTAAGTTGGCCAGTTTACGGGGAATGGGAAAATGCAAGAACTTAGGCAAAAGAGTCATGTTTACAATAAATTTCAATTCGGATTCACCCCTCGACCAAAACTCAGAAATGGTTTTACAATCTAGCGCACCAGTCACAGAAATATACATTACTTACTTATTTACAAGGTTTTCCTGGTGCCAAGGGCTAGAATTTAATTTCCATTTCAAATACATCTGAAATGAGTGCATTTGCATTTCCACAGGTGAATATTGGTTAGGTGCAGCTCCATATCAATTCATGAATGCTTAGCCAGCTATCAACACGAGTGACTAAAAGAAATCACTGCCTGCAAACTACACAACAGCCCTTTTGGTGTTCTCCTGCAATCTCACAAACTTTCATTATTATACTGCACACGATTTTGGGTATAAGATGTGCTAGATTTAATTCAAAATATATAAGTGACTTGCAGCTTCCTCTTTTCACAGCTTCATTTCTTGTCTTCAGAGCTTTCAGCAGTGCCCAGCTCATGAAAACATTTATTAATCACACATTTTCATCTACATAACATTAAAGCTGAACGACTTTTTCCTATTTCCCCCACCCTCTCTCATTGCCTCTTCTTTCAATATAATTTCTACCTCAGCTCATAGAAGTCAATGAAATCACATTGACCATTTATGGAGCATTTCTCCCTTTCCCTCCCCACCTTTTTTAAAGGCCCATATAGAAGGATCCATAAGAGACTAAAATAACCACATTTCCAAAGACAGGAGATCCCACAGCTTATTACAATATTTCATTAGCCTGACAGGTGACATATTTCCTAAAGTCTAATCTAAACCCCTGCTTCCAAATAGTTGCTTCCCTACTCTCCCTTTTGAAATGAAACCACTGCCAAGCATGGTGCTTGACCCAAACCTATCCAGAAAATGAAATCAACCTGTATGCAAAGCTTAATCCTTCTCTCCTCTTTGTTAGTGTTTAGAGGAAACAATTATTCCTGGAAATTTAAAGTACTAATACACAAGGAACTCACCTGTTCAGCTAATGGCTGCACTCCTCAGCTGAAACTAAACTGGGCCTTGCCTGAGGTTCAATCTTTACTATCTCAAGATCACTTCTGTCTGCCTACAGTGTGTGGTTCCAACCAAGAAAATATGCAAAGAATTAACATGGTTATACCTCCCAAGTCTTGCTTCTATAATGCCAAGCTCAAAAAGCAAACTGCTCGCATTTAAGATTATAACACTTTAGCTTCTCAGTCCAAAATACTGCGAGATGTTTTTGTGTGAAGCAGAAAGGAAAGAAGCATCAGTAACAGATACATAAGATGTTCCAATTTAACTGCGATTACAGAGAATAAAAGTAGGTAGAAGACTGTTTGAATAAAATAAGCATCTTGCAAGCAGCTTGCTCACAGCATATAAAATACTGCAGAAATGAATAGACAAAACAAGAAAAAAATCAGACTGAAGTTGATAAGCTTTACAAATTTAAACTTGTAAATTTTAACTTTTAAAAGCAAGCAGTTTTCTGGAAACTACTTTCTATTCAAACAGCTGTTAACAATATTTGGTAAATAAACTCATAGAATTCAGAATATTAGAAAGAAAAAAGTTATTTATGATAGGAAGAAAATGCAAAATACAAGATGATATTATTTTGCAAGAGGCGCAAACTATGCCATGTGTTTCATAGCAGTATGTATTTTCAGTCCTTAATTAAAGGGGAAAAAAAGGAAACAAGAAGCCCTGAGTCAGAATCATTATAAAGATTTGGAGAGGGAAAAAAAAGGAAAAAAAAATCTCCTGTAATTCTCAAAGGACTCAAATTAAGTGCATAGTAAAATGGGCAGTTAACCATATAAGCACAGATCTTGTCAGTACTTTTATTTAAATATTACTCTCATAAGTTACAATATTCTTGGAAACTTCAGACAGTCTTCTCAAGGGGGAAAAACCCAGATCCCAAGATAGGAGGAAAATATAGCTAAATAAAAAAATTTGCACATTGGAGCTGAAACACATAGACTCGATACATTGTGAGAAGTAGACAAATTTTGCAAAAGCTAAAAAACATCCTTCTTCCTTTGCCTTCCAAAAAGGTGTAAATCTGGTGGCAGAGCATTTCAAGAGAATAAAGAAATACAATGTGTATAATAAAACACAGACTTGATACATTGTGAGAAGTAGATAAATTTTGCAAAAGCTAAAAATCATCCTTTTTTCTTTGCCTTTCAAAAAGGTGTAAATCTGTGGTGGCAGAGCATTTTAAGAGAATAAAGAAATACAATGTGTATAAGTGAACAGCAAAGAACAATCTACATAGTGATGCCTATTTCTTCATTTCGCATGGAATAAGAGGTCCATACAAACATTTTGGAGACCTAGCAAGGTCTGGGAGTCCAGGAACTGAGCGCGCCAGCTCCAAGAGATGGTGTTTGGGTACAAAGGATGAGTCCCAGAGGGAGGACAGGAGCATCTGGGGATGCAGCAGTAGGACAGGAACCCTGCAGTACTGACACCCAGGCTGCTCTGTGCACACACCACTTTACACCTGCTGAAGGGGAAACTCAAGGGAGAAGCTGGGCCTGACATGAAGTTTGGAGGCTGCTGAAACAGTGTGGGTGAACAAGAACTGCGGATTCAACTTGTCTGGCCCTTTAGCTAGGTCCAACCCCAAATCCTGACAAGGATTCAAAACGCTTTTGATTAAATGTTTTTCCATGTGACTTGTAGATGTGGCTGGAACAGAAACAGAAATGCTCAGAGGAATAAATACACTTGCTGGCCTAACTCAGGAGCATGGAGGAACCTGCTGGAAACCCTCCCAGTGGAGAAGCCCCACCTCATTTGCAGCTGGAGGAACCTGGCAAAGTTTCCATATCCTTGCAACTCCTTCAAACAGAAGCTTTGGACTCTTAATTAAGAAACTTCTACTAGCTCCTGCCTTACTTTTCTGGCCTTTTCTTTCTTTGGTTCTGTTGTGAGATAGCAATTACTTATTTCCACTCAAAATAGAAAAAATGAACAAAGCTACTCTGTGAGAGTGACTTAGAATGAAACATCCTTCACCTTGGGTGAAAACAAGAAATCCCATCCATCCAGTGAAAGAGCTTATTACGAGGAGATTTTGCATGGCTGTGCCTGCAGGATTTCTGATCGTAGCTTTAGAGAGTTGTTTGATCCTGTTGCACAAAGAGAGGCAATATATAAAACAGTAATTCAAAGTGGCTGAACAAGATGAGATGACCCATCTTTAAGCCTACTGTGGCTCATTTCATACCACTGCATCTAGCAATCACTTAAGACATCATCCTTGTGCGGAATAACACACTGCTGGATAAGCATCCTATTAAGGCATGTTCTTGAGAGCTTTTTAAGGGGGGTTGTACATAATTGCCTGCAAATAAAAGAAAATGGATTTTTAAACCTGGACGGATAGACTCAAGCCTTTTCTCCCTGTATAGGCACATGGGCTCTCAACCACATGCAACAGTAACAACTGCCCAAACCTCCCTCACATTTTGGAATTAAGGCTAGATTTAGCCACATCCTCAGGCTCTACTCCTTACATCTGCTGATGCCATGTATTCCCCCTTCATTAACTGTTAATTACTACTTCTCTTGAGCCATACAGGAGTGTTGTGAACTATGTATTATTAATGTTTGCAAAGTGTTTGGGAATTTGGGGGCGGAAAATACAGAACAATTTGTTGTGCAATGTATTATAATCTCTCTAGGCATACCAATAGCAAAAAGTGCATGAACAGTGGATTTGCTAACCCAGGAACCTCTGTCACAGCAGTGACAAAAATCAAATAAGTGGGAACTTAAATGCAAATGTAAGTTAACTACATTTAAAAGCCTGTTTTGTCTAAACTACTACCCATTGCCTAACCTGATGGAAGAAAACACCTAAAATGCCCTGTGTCAGTACAATAGAGAGAGAAAACACAAAGAACTAAATTAATAAGATGCAACTGAAATGCCTCAAAATTGCCAGCTTGTCCTAGCTAGATTGTTAAAAACTGATGATGTAAGTCTTTTCCATTAGAGCTCCCTTCCCTTGCCAGAAGCTTTATTGTTTTTAACCTGAGGTGTAGAGGAACACTAAGCAGTTTTGGTGCTCCTCACTTTGCTTGGTGATCATCTCACCTTTCTCTGAACCACACAAGAACCTGCTCGTTCTTGCTGCAGGGCAAATTGCACTAAATGGTCACTCAGTAGTACAGGATTTCAGAGGAAGACCCATCTGGCTCAAGTGACATTAAACTACATTTGACCTTTAGCCAACCTGATTTTCTCTTTTAGATCAATACACTCAATACAGGTGTTAGGGAGAAAAGTAAATTTGCTCTACTGCTGCACTTCATAATCACCCAAAAGCAGACTGCTTGCTGGCCTACAAAAGCTCCTTTATTCTCATGAATCAAAAGGAATAGTTGATGATGTAATTCAGAGAGAAAGAAAAGCTGATATGGACATAACCTTTTCCAGAAATTATGCTCTGTAACGATTTCCTCCAGTCACTTAAATCACTGTTCTTACCCCTGCATTTCAGCACGATAGAGATGTATTTCTTCCTGTCTTTTGTGTTTGACTGTGAATTTTCTGGGATATTGAAACAGCAAATGTTATTGGTGCTATGGCCATCTACGTCAATGACTGTGGATCAACTGGAAGTTCCCTGTAATGTACAATATATATTTTTTAATACACCTAACATGGGACTTATAAAGAGATGACTATCAACTTCTCAGAGAAGAATTATATCTTAAATGTTTATGTAGTAGGTAGTAAAACACAGCCTTGATCCAAATATAGAAAGCATTGAAAGGGTTGGTTTCTTGAATCAGAAATAATATCCTTGCCAGGCAATATCCATGAAAGTGGAATCTTAATATTTACTTAGGATTAGCAACACTGGATCTGCACAATAAATTTATTAGCTTTTCAAGTATTCCACAATGTATCTGAACATAAAAACATTAACCATGATAAAGTTACCGAAAAAAATACTATGTCAAAACAGTGCTTATTTTAAGCATAGTTCTGGGCTTGATTCAGATTCACCTGAAGTACTAATTTCCATGTGGACAGTTTTTTTTTCCAGAGAACATGTTCAAGAACAGCTTAAAGGAGGAAAGAGCGATCACATACTTCAGCACAGACATGGCAAGAGCACCTGGAATCACTCTGCACGCATACTGTGGATTCCTGTTTCAGTGGCACCTCCATCCCCTTGTGCTACCAACCCAGCAGCTGGCTGCTACACTCAACCAGGTGGTCTCCAGGTGGCAGTGCTCAAGGGCTAGGAAAGGACCAAAACGCTGCCCTTCTTCCCAAGGAATGAAGGGGCTGGGTAGGCAGATGACTCAAATTCAAGTAAGTATCTGAACAATCCTCAGCTCTGGGTTTCTATGAACCAACATCCAACAGGAGATATGTTTGCATGCATGCATCAAAATACTAGCTATAAATATTCTGTTAGCCCCTTTTATCTGAATATATGCAACATGTTGAATGGCTTCTGTTTTCAGTCAGAGTGGGCAGAACAGCTCACATATTACATACACTATTTGCAACAGTTTTGTTTCACATGTATGTTCTATTAAGAAGCCACACAATTTTCATTTGGAAGATTCATTTGACAGTGTTAACACCAATTTTGTCAGGGCTTCATAGACAAGAGATCTGAGGTTTAATTCTGCAAAAAGCTCTCTGGACAGTCCTGACGAGATGCAACTCAACGAACAAATCATGATACAGCACAAAAACATTTAGGAGCAAACCTCCTCCCCACTCACTTTCGATGTAGAGTCTTCACTATTTTCTTTTTAGTTCTGAAAAGATGAATCTATCTGAAGATTCCTAAAAAATATCAGCCGTTATTCACACAATACAAATCACTCATTTGTATGTAGCATCAACCCCAGCACCATGTTTGGAGGCCACGCAGCTAAGGAAAAGGTAAGAAAGGTCAAGAGTTAGCTCTGGTAAATCTTTCAAATGGAAAGATAAGTCCCTACTATGTTGGGCTGGAAAATCCCAAACAGGTGCTGCTCAAAGAAAAGCCACAGTTCTGTCTGATGAGCTGGAGTTCTCATCACTGATGGATATCTCTAAGCATCAATTCCATTTCTTCACCATTTAAAGTTTGATACAGCTTGCTCATTTTCAGCTGATATTTTTTTCCCTTGAGGAGCCCCAACACATATTTGTCACAGTTCCTAAAACTTCTTTACTGGCTCTTGGCCCAGACAAGTTGTTATTGAATGCTTGCCTTTATTATTCCTGAGCAAGACAGAGATGCATTTTGACAATTCTGATCACCACCAAAAGTTGGATATTCCAAAGAATGCAAAATACTCCCCATATTCTGAAGACTTAAAATGAAACTTTGAATATTGACAGGCCACCAAATTGAGCTTAATAGGAACTTCTTAAAAGAAAGAAAAAGAAAAGAAAAAGAAGAGGGAAGCATAATTACCACAGTGAGGGTGTGAAACCTCTGCTCTTTTTTCCACTGAACTGTTCTAATACTGTAAAAACTCCTAAGTTTTCTGCTGGAAGCAGTCACTCATTATGTATTTATGAGTTAGGCTGAGTTACTAGAAATATCCTCCAAGCAAAACTAAACATTGTCATCTGATGTGCCTCTCATGTCAGCATTGTTTAGCTTAGGTAGTCTGCTTCTCTAGTCTTTACCCATTAACGAAGTCACACAAAGTAGATAAAGTCTCCCTCAACTTTCATTGTGTTCAGCTGCACAAGTTGCACACAGACTGACATTACTGGTCTCCAAGTACCACCATTTCTCCTCACCAAGGACTTGCCTACACCAGAAAACCCTGTCAAGATAAAAGACATATGGCTTGCTTTAGCACACTTCGAGACCTTATTGCTTCCAAGCACAGGAGCACTCCAAACCACATATGAATATGGAGAAGATGTGTTTCCTAGATGGGCTTAACACTGACTTAGTCTGTAAGAGTTTAATAAATGAAAACTCTGGGTGCAATTTCATCTACCTGACCTCAAGAGTAATGCCCTGTTATGGTCCCGCCCTGAATTTTAAGACTTTCTAGAAGCCTTTGCAAAGCCAGGATCCAAGTGACATTGCAACTATTATGCACAGCATTAACAATCAAGGGCAAATGACCTCATGGTAATCAAAGATGCCAAACAACAGTGATGTCAAAAGTTTCCACCACTATAAACTTAATACATGGTTTATCATCTGCCTCAGAAATTCTCTCCCTGCCTTGTTATAATTTACATGAGAAATCAAAGTAGTATCTACACAGACAGCAACATCTGCACAAAGTTACCTCTGAGGATTTTACAGAACAGAGAAAGGTTTTGTATAGAAGGGACCTTTGGAAACTGCATGGACCAAGTCCCATGCTCAAAACAGGGTCAGCAAGAGCAGGTTGCTGGACTATGACCAGTTGAATTTTGAGCAACTCCAAAGCATAGTTACTAACCCATGCTCTCTATTTGGGGAAAATTGCCCTTTGCCTTATTCCTCCTTCTTTACTGGCAATCTACACCCATAATCATTTTCTCTGTAAGGGGAGGGGGGGGAGGGAAGCATAATTACCACACTCAATATCTGCCTTAATAAGGATTATTAGATAATCATAACATTTCCAGCTAGTCTCTGCTTTCTTGCTGTCCTCAGTCAATGAGCTAAAGACATAATCTGTTCAAAAACACTTATCTCAGGAAAGTATGATTAGTGCATAATTAACAGTTAATAACCAGAAGAAAAAAAACCACTGCTGTCAGAAGGTCTCCTGCACTGTGAACTTCTAGCTTGCAGAATGGGTCCATCCTTCACATCACCACGGATTGCTGAGGTTTGTTTCTCACAAATTTGTTCTCACAATACCCAGCTGTTTTCTCTAGCTCTTTGTATAAAGTCAGAGCACACAGCTGGCTATGCAAGTTGCATGATCTTGTTTCTACTGTACAAGCAAACACTACATAAAAAAAGAACATAAGGTACCTTCCAGTACATATATTTGGACTATCTTCTAGGCCAAAAGCTCTAGAAATCTCATGGTTCACAACATTCATCAACAATACAGCAGTTACCCTGAATGCTGGGTAACCGAGTAACAGCAAAATCAGGTTATAAAACAACCTCAGACTATAATTTTCCATTCATGAAATCATTTCTCATTTGAGCCACTTTCCCCTGGGTAACTCCCTGTGATTCAGGTAAGAGTAGAACTTAGTTTTGAATTCCTTTGTACAGGAAGAACTTAGGTTTTCTTTACAAGTATTCAGGCACACAAAAGAAGGTGAACAAAATGCTGCTGTTTTTATAGCATGCCCTAGAGATTCCCTGCCATAGCACTGCTCAGGTTAAGCTTGTACAAATTACAGGAAGGATTTGGGCCCTAAAATGATGTGAGATTTTGAAACAGATGACAGCACCTTAAAATAAGGGCTTAAAATGAAAGCACAAATGCTGCTGCGGTAAAGAGCTTGTGACCTCAAACAAGTCATGCCCTGGCTGGCTGTAAGTGTACTTGAAGCTGAAGAAAAACTTGTACTCAGTCTATCAGCATGATTGTTTGCAAGTGCTTTAGTTAACAGCTCCCCATAAAAATAGTCTGATGTGTTCAGTAACATTACATCTCTAGAATCAACTCTAATACAACACTTGGTGCAATTTGTAAACAAGATAATTGTTTCTACTGCATTCCTGAATTACTTCATTTGAGAACCGTTGTATCAAATATTTAGGGTCTGAGGCTTTGCTTTTGGTTCAAGTCTAGAAAAAAAGCTAGACAAATAGCTTTATCAAGAGACAAATAGTAACATTATGCTGGAGATCTAACTACAGATTTTAATTCTGTGTCCAGGGCTAAATAAATCTACAGTAACATCAGCTCTTTGTGGGGAGGGTGGAGGGGGCTAAGAAAAAAAAAATAATTGAGGAAACCTGGGCAAGCCTCAGCTTCACATCCTCAGACTTGGTGTTATCTAACCTGCAGGCAGCATCAGGGTGACTGTCGGAGTTAATATGCACTTACAGCAACTGCCAGGCAAGCCTCTATAATCAAGGGAACCATTAAACATGTTAAAAGTAAGGAACGTTCCCCAAAGTGCTGCCTTTCATTTATGCCCAAAGAAATCCTTCTAATAGCTTCTAATAGCAATGTTTAAGAGACTTTTCCTCCGAGCCTGCTGGAGCCTGCCTTTGTTCTTTCCATCCGCTCGCAAAGCCCACGAGCTGCAGAGCAAAGCTGTAATTTCCACTGCTTGCAAGTGCTCCACAGGTCTAGCTGACCTTTAGAGAAGGCTTTTTTCCCTCCTGCCAACTCCTTTCAAGCAGCTGCACTTCCAGAGCCGGCCCTCCGGTCTCTGAGAGCCTGGGGATGGATGGTGGGCACCACGACCCATGGAGCACACGGGCTCTGCTGACCATGGCCTTGCACAAGGCCCTGCCATGAGGCAGCGAGGCCCTACGAGCCCCTGTGGCACAGCAGGGTTAAGCTCCAGTCCAAACCCCCTATTTCGGATCGCTGTCTAACTGCAATAACAGGGACCAGCTTTTACCAACCCCTCCACCTCAGCCAGGCTCACGCCACGTGGCACAGTAGGGTTAAGCTCCAGTCCAAACCCCTTATTTCTGATCGCTGTCTAACTGCAATAACGGGGACCAGCTTTTACCAAGCCCCTCCACCTCAGCCAGGCTCACGCCAGCGCCTGCAGCAGCCTCCAGCTCCTCGGGGTTTAAAAGCAGGGTGTTTGCAAGGCACTTGGCACTCAGAGCAGAGCCATTGCTGCCTGTGCACTGCGCATACACAGGCACACAAAATAAGGAAACTAGAAAGGAACTTTTATTACAGCTTTTCCACCTGCTCCTCAGCTCACAGCACAGGGAAGAGGATGGTGTTGGGGCCTCCGTGCCCCCAGCCCTCCCCACAACTCAAAACAGGGTGCAGGAGCTGCAGCAATTCCAACTACCACCACTAGCCCCAGCTCAGCAAGTCTTCTGGACCTTGACCTTAGAGGAGATGAGTTTTAACTTTTATGGCCCTGAACATGTAAATCAGGCATGCATCTCCTTGCCCATTAATACTGTAATAGCAATTTGAACACTTGATCCTGTGCAAATCAGGTAAGTAAATAGCTTTGTTTTCTGTATTTGCCTCCTGAAATCTAGGTGTCAGCATCTATCCCTCAGTTCATCAAGCTGCAGACCTGTAATTCCCTGCTCACTAGCATATAAAACCTTTAATTAACTTGCATACTGGTCTATAGGCTCCTTAAATTAAAAAGCTGTCCCAAAGCTGCAAAGGAGAATTATGACTTACAAACTCTTTCAAAAAATCAGCAACTGTGGTAACTGAGCTTGCCAGCCTGCAAGGAACTGGATTGCATGTGGCAGGATGTGAAAAACCCATAGAACAAGAACAGGAGGAGCCAGCTCTCCAACCTGTGGAATGGCAGAGCTGTTATCACACAACATTATTCAAACAACCTGCAGTCTATAGGTTTTACAAGGAGCAGATTGCCCCATTCAAGGCAACTGGCTCTTATGGGAGAGCTTTCTGCAAACAAGCAAATTCTGCTTCCACTGCAAGAACGCATTAGGGATGGGGTAACAGTGGCATCTTCCCCTTGAGTCTGTGCACTTTAGCATGTTTTTGGGACCTCAGAGGGGAAAAGGCTAGCAATCAGCTGCACACTCTCAAGGGTTTCCATTCTCATCCACTTACTCTTAAACCATATAATTAAAAATCCATGTTAACAAGTTGCATTGTGGACAACCTGAATACATCCAAAGCCCCCACTGGCATCATTATTTTTAATCACTTCCTTCAACAGATAAAAACAAGCCTTTTTATTACCTTGCATTTAAAAGCAACAATAAGACCTGCAAATGACCAGTACATCTTTGGGGTAGTACGTAGCAGGGTGACACCAGAGTGATAACCCTGTGTTTGAGTCCCGCCGAGCTGCTGCCCAGGAGCTGGAGGAGGGATCGGAGGGAGGTGCTGCGAGCCGGGCTCTAAAGGCAGGGATACAACCGGCAACCAAGTACAACCGCCCCCTCAGCAGCCCTCAGACCATCCCCTCTGCGTTATTATGACAGCTTAATGCACACAGGAGACTACCCAGCTGCAGGCTGATGATGTCCAGATCATCTCAGATACTGCAGAAAAATTGCAGGAGCTTAATGAGAAAGTTAAGAGAATGGATTCCCCCCCCGACACTGCTACTACTGGTAGGGAAGACAGAAAATGACAAATTTTATCAGTAGCAGATTGTTTCTGCAGTATAAAGGCTATATATAAATGCAAACACAAAAACTTGAACTATATTTGATCTTATTAGTTTCTTTAAGATACAGTTAACTTCCATATATTTTCAATTTACAGCGAGGTATAGTAAAAACAAAGCAAATAAGCTCCAACAAGCTGTTTAACCGATGTGCCCATAAAGAAAAAAAAAAAGCAACACATGCACAACACCACTACCAAGAAAATACACCCTACTACAACAGAACCTGAATCAACTTCATTCACAATATAGCTCAAAATCAGGTTCATTAGAGACTATTACACTATCAATTTAATACAAATCAAAAATATTTTGAGAATGTTTAGGTGGGTTCTCAATGTCATTTAAATGTTTGAGAAAGTTATTAATGTCTTGGGACTAATTCTCTAACACAACCTAGAGCTCCTGTCTGGACAGGACAACATAAATAGTCTTTCAGCTCATGTTGAACACAAACTTCTGCTCTTTTATTTCCTCAGCTTCTGCCAAAACATGCATGTATGTTTGGCAGATGTCTTCTGAACATTACAGACATATTTATCTGCTTATTACACAACAACAAAATATAGTACAGACTCATGCAATCCTAGCTTAAGAACAGAAAGCTCAGTACTCTATCAATCACCAGGGACATAGCTCAAAAGTTCTTATTCTAGCCTGAAATTAGTTTAACTGTAATAGTCTTTATTCAATTAACTTCCCTATAAAAGAGTTGCAAAAAGCATTAATTATTACAATATTTCATTAATCAGTGGTAAACACAGGTGAATTGGCCAGATCAACTAACTCAGAACTTCTGGTGCTCAGAGCATACTAAACTGCTAATTAAGACTTCCAACATTCCTTTTCATGTCCATATTTACTTGTTTAGGATTTAATTCTCATTTTACCAGCTCCCCTTTCTCCTGTTCAGGATATATACACCAGATTAAGGATACACAAAATAAATGGAACCATTCCGTTCATGCTTGTGGTGATAAATTCATATTTTAGCTTCCAGCTATTCTGCTTTCCAAATTAGGATGTGAATGTGACAAAGGTAGGATAAAAAAAATGTGCACATTTACGTACACACAGCCATGTCTTTCTTGGGTCAAAAGAGAGTTATTTCTGGAAAGTTCTTTGTTTTCTTGCAACTTTTCACACAACTTTTTCTTTAACAAAAAGAAGTCATTTGAACCACTGCAAATATAATTAGAGACTGCTATTTGACCAAAATTGCCTTCTGCCTGCCTGACTTCAGATAATCTTAGTACTGTAAATATAATAGATAGATAAGTACATAGACAGAAGTAGATAGATCAGCAAATAAGCACTGTAATAGCCCAAAGGGCCCTGCAGCTTGTGTCCCCTTCACAGGATACAAGAACCACATTCATCCTGAAGTGCCTGCAGTGTAGTAGAGCCAGGAGGAGCATCTAACCATATAGGTGACTATGGGAATGCTTAGATCCAGATGAACTCAAGTGCTCTGATGGCTTTATGACTTCAGGCTGCAGTTTATCAGCAGTCTGCAGAGCTTGGAGGACAGTATATTTTGAGAACAAATCCTCAGAGGACTGGAGCGCTTCAGTATCTGTAACTGTTCTGCCTCATGAAGCACAAAGTTACAGAATAAACTCAGTGAGTCACTAGTTTAGACGTACATCTCTAAACAAAATGAGAATTTCTTCCACTACTATACTACTGTATTTAAAAAAAAAAAAAAAAAAAAAAAAACCACACACACACACACACACACTCCCCATGGATCCTCCCCTCTGCTTTCTTCTTTGCTGTGTCCCTACTCAGGGCAGAGCTTCAAATCTAACAGAGCTTCTGAACCAATTGTGTGTTTAACAGCAAATACCCCAAAGAGCTGTTGAACAAAGATACAAACATTGGTAAATATCACCTCATGGGGATTTACTAGATGCAGGAGAGGGATCAGAAACAACCTGTTTCTATTCTTTCTTGCTAGAAGTGTTTCAAAGTATGAAAAAGGAGCTAAATTTTAAATACATTAAAATTAAAGAAAGCAATTGAACAGCACTAAATCTTTAGATTTTTATAGGCATGTACCACATTATCAGCTCTTAATTTGTCTTATCAGACCCATTTTAACACCATCTTTTCTATAATATCAATTGCCTAAAAGGCTGAACAGTTGCCTTAAAGTCCTTTTAACTGGCCAATCAAAACTCACAGCATCAATTTACTATAATAAACCACTGAGTTCCTAATGTTAACAAAAAGCACAAGCAACTCTATACAGTCAGCATGTAATAGTAACATTCAGCTGAGCTTCCTAAGATGGAGCTCATAAGATATTAGGAGCTTGTGAGCTAACCAGTCTTTGCCAGTTACGGTTGGCTTGGAAACATGGGGTTCGTGCCCTTAATCTCTCTGAAGAATGACATATCAGGAGTTGTTTTCCCCTAACAAAATGGCAAAAGAAGAAAGTTAATTTTATATGCATAGCTACATAAATTATTTGCACAGTTGTTGCATTTGGTACCAGGCAAGAATCACAAATGTACACACAAAAACTAGAAGTTTTTGCGTCAACACCTCTTCCCAAATGGATTCTGTGGATTCCTCTAAGGTCATGTTCACAGGAAGGATTTTTTTTTCCAAAAGGAAAAAAAGGTCTCCAGAATGTGACCTCCATTGTCTCTTAAAAATAAGCAACCAGTAGCAGAAATTCTTTCATAGTTAGATTTTTTCCAGGGAAGTATCCAGTGATGTGGAAAACTCTGAGGAGGGTAACTCCTCATTGTATAGTACTCCTTGCAGGGCTGCAATCCAGTCCTGGAGGAGAAAACAGAGAAATGGGGAGGATAGAAATAGAAGTGTTAAAGAGAAAGAATCCCTTTGGTAGATAAGCTCCTGATGAAATGGGGATTGTGGTTATTTCCAAAAACACAGACATGGAAAAAAATCTCTCCATGTTACAAAAAAAAAAAAAAAAAAAAAAAAAAAAAAAAAACAGAAAAAAACAAAACCAGCTTAGCAAAAAAAAAAATGTTGGCTCCCCACTGGGCCCCTTTTCATGGCAAATCCCTCAGAAATCCAAATCCTTTGTTTGGATTCACATTTGACAAGTAAGGACAAGTGTCTCTGTACATCTTTGCGGTTTAAACACCTTTCTCTTATCTTAGGAGTTTTGCTTTTTGAGGGGAGGAGAGGAGCCAGATAGGGTCCTTTTCCTGTAAAAAAGGGACAGTTCAGATTGTGTCTCAATGACTTTGTCAAGCAGACAGCAAGTCTTGCGTATTGACGACTACAACTAACTCTTTCTGCATTAAGGAAGTTTCATACAGACATCCAAACCTGGGTCAAACTGACTCGGGGAGCCTTTCTTCCTCCTGAAAGAGCAACTGCCAGGAGGAGCATGGACAACAGAGCCAGGTGCACACACACATATTAGTATTGGTGAACCAGGATGAGGACAGTCAACTACCAGGTTGCAGAGGTCTGCAGCTACACCTACCCCCATAGGGCTCCTTGTGGGCATGCAACTTCTGCAAGCATTTTGCAAAGAAACCTGACCCCCTCCCACCCCATAACTTAATGAGGGTAAATTAAGTTGCAAGGAGGCTGTATGCCACCACAGGAATACATAAATTATTTCCCCCCACTTAACTGTGGGCATCTTTTCTTGAATAAGCCACCTGCTCCCTCTCCATTGTAATTTCAATGCTAGAACAATATTTGGCATGGACTTAGACAACAGTTCAAAAAAAGACACACACACATTACTCCCAGGTCTCCAAAGGCTGATAAACTATTAAACTATTTAAGTAGGCAGCTATTTTTACCTCTGTCAAGCAGTCAGAATGCTGTTCATAGAACACTTCACCTTAAAATATAATTGCTTTCCTCAAATGACATTGCCAGGCTCTGTTCTTTTCACTTTTATTGCAAAGTTTCAAATAAAAAGCATAGACACTGATAAGGTGGTTTATTGAGAAAGTAAAGACTGCTCTGGTAGAGAAAAATGAATGTATAATAGCCTACCTTTTACTTTAATGATAACAAGCGATTATCACCTTACATTTTCTTGTTGAAGCCTAATGGGGAGGCATATCGGTCAGGAGAGGTAACTGAAGGGGCAAAATTGCCACTCCACAGTGAGCATTTCTGAGGAAGTTGGCCTTGAAAGATGACCTTATTCTGGCTTCCAGCCCTGTATCTCTCACACCTGCACACAAGCACCATGGATGATCCTTCTTAGGGGAAGGGTGGTCTCCCCTAGAGAACCAAGGCTGACTGAAGTACACAATTGCCTGATTAGTAGTTTGGTGGGGGGGGGGGTTCCCAATCAAAATTCAAAGTTCTATGGAAAAAATCCAGCTTAAAACTCCCAACACAAGTACTTTTTCCTTGGATAATTAAAGAACAATGATCCTGTTATGTGTATTTAGAGGTCTTCAGTACCAAGTCAAGGGCACAGAAACAGGTGTCTCCTCCATGATTATTAATTTGCTTTCTGATGCAACAACAGCTTCTCTCCCAAGAGCAGCAGCTCCCAGAGTCTTGCCTCAGCTGCTTCCACAATCCTTCACATACATGACCTCAAAACTACAGAATTGCTTAAGCTGATGTAGGGGTCATGTCTCCAGCATTTGTAACACTTGCAAGCAGTCTTCCGTCTTCCGTTTCAGTCAGCTGCTCACAGCCCTGCCCCAGACATCTCTAGAAAGTCCATCCATATAAACCTCTACATTCATTTGCCTTGCACACTTGCCTCTTACCAGTATCTTTCCTTTTTCTTAATCCTTCAGGTTAAGGGTCAAGGTCATTCACTTACATCCCCCAGTGTCATCTCCACACAAAAATCAACTTTCTCCCACCCCCCTTTTTAAAGAACTATTCCCTAAAAGCCCTGTCCCCCCTGCCCCAGTCAAACTGTTCACAAGCAAACTTTTCCTCTGTAATCTTCACCAGTCCCACCGTATTGCGTGATCCCTCCTAGATCTCTTAAGGGCAACCTGAGATTTCAAAAGATTTACAGAGAAGTCTGATTGTCATTCTGATCTCAGGGATGCTTACGTAAACCCAGAGCAATGCCATTTAAAGCAGAATTACTTTGGGTGTTGTCACAGAGATAAACACTGGACCTGTTATCTGCAGAGTGACAGGCTCATTTGCAGAGCAGAACAAGAAATACAGAATATTAAGCGATCACATGCATATCAAAACATTAGCGATTCTTCAAGAATAGTGTAATAACCTATGCTACATTTGTGTTGCAGAAAACTAAGTGTGCACTTAACCTTGCAAAGTAACAGGAGAAGTCTTCACTGCATCACAAATCACTTTCATCTTCAGTGCGTTTTTCAACTGTCATACACAGTCATATTTGCAGAAAGGATTCATCTTTATCTGAAACTGTAATTGAATGCCAGTAGTTACCTTGGTGACATTTAAGAATCTATTGCTGTGCTTTGCTGTCAACACTTTATAACACAATAAAGTGCCTTAAGGAACAAGTCGGAATACAGCTCAGGAAATAGTTCCTATGACAACTGTATGAATTGAGGAGGTGGCAAAGATCCCAAAATGTCAGAAGGACAACAGTGTGCAGGTAAGGAAGGTCCAGGCTAAAAATCACAGGTCTTCCTAAAGCAGTCTTGTTCTTAGCTCAGAGCCTTTTCTGTTAGAGTATCTTAAGACCTGGAGTTTTCAAGTTTTCACTGAAACTGGTGAGAAGTCTCTGAAATTTAATATACAATCCTACCCATTTTGGAAGGCCTCTCCATTAGGATGATACTAGTCATTAAGAATGAGGTAGGAAGAATGTTTCCTGTGAATATTGTCTGCTGTACTGCCAGTATTGAAGAACAGTGGGGAATTTGCTCCAAAAGACAGATCCCCATCTGACCATGCCAGCATGCCCAGTTGTTTTCAGAATGTGGAAGAGAGCAGCATGGGGACCGTATTTAGCTTTTGCATATGCAGATTTTTGCTCAGTCACCCCCTTGTTCCTCTCCAGCCACAAGCCTTAGGTATTTCCATTACGGGCCATCTGTGACAAGCACCAGAGTGTAACAGCAAAGCACCAGGACCATAGCCCTGAAAACAAAGTTATTTTGTTGCACTTAAGCCTGCACACAAACTTTGTGAAAATCCTAGTCATCTGTGGCTTTCTTGACATTCCATCCTATGAACGCTGCACATTTTCTGCAAGTCCATGCAATATCCCTGCTCCAGCCTTCCAAATTCTTCCAGGAAAGAGCCAGCTTGGCACGCTCTACAGACACCAGAGCTGCTGTCTTCAGTCTTTTTCCATAACCAGTAGAAGAGTATATTAGAAAGATGGGTTATTCACTTTATTAAAGAAAAGCATTTTAACTTCTAGTAGAAGAGTGACTGAGAATATGCTCTAGCTAAGAAAGCATTCAAGAAGAGATAGAATTTTTCAAAGTCTGAGCCTTGAACAGAAAATAGCCCAGTAGGGAGACGTAGAAGCAGAAGTGTGTTTTAAAAAATGTGTTCCTTACAAAGCAAAGTCCCTTAAGACAGCAAAAAGCTGCTTGGTTCAGGTGCTTATAAGCCCCTTTAGGCAAAAACAGGAAAAAATGCATGAAAATGCAGCATGAAAAGATACTCTGACTTCTGATAAGACACAAAAATGGTGTTTTTTTGCCACTTTTAAGCGTGTGCAGAATTTCTACCACATCATTATTGGAGTTTCAGCCTAGGACAGGTTAAAGCACAGACAAAGTACCCATGTAAAACAAGGTAAATTATGAGATTACATTCGTGTCTTCTAGTAAAGTTTGTTATTCTTAAATCTACCCAAATGATCAACAGCCTGCCACTGAAGAGCTTAAAAGTATTTGCATATAGAACAGGCTCATAGAAAATTAAACGGCTGTGAAAAACTAGAGCTTATTATGCAAGAAATGTGATAAGCTAAAAACATGGAAAAAGCTCTTCCCAGAATGTGAGCAAGAGCTAAAAATATCCCTATCACATGTCATTTACAAACTCAAAGGGTTGTTGAGGCTGTGTTTAGATTGTGATCAAACACTCAAGCCTTTTTTCCCCTCTCTACTGATGATTAAAGATAGTGCTGGATTTCAGGTGTTCCGATTGCTTGCCTCACCTAATTTTTATTTCTATTTTTAATTTGTACTCCATGTACCATGCATCCCTGCTAAAAGGAAAAAGCTGCCTCTGGAGGAGACTAATGGTATGTATGGCTATTACACACACTGGCCACTGTTCCTAATGCAAGGAAGAGGACTCTGAGTAGCAAGTATTATACAAAAGCAGCCTGAGAACTTGCCATTGATTCACACAAAAGGTCAAAGACAGTGTTCCTAATGTTTACTGTCATCCAGGTACCTTCTCACATCTGTGCTTTGCAGGTGTAGACACCAAGTAAGACTATTAACCACCTGCACACACACCTTCCCAATAGTCCAAATGGTGTTCAAATGCCCCAAAAATCCTCCTCCAACAAAGGTTTCCAGGCTCCGATCCAACAAGCTGCAAAGTATCCCCTGTTTCTTGGGAGTCAGGAACATCCAGCACTTTCCTGGGCTTATTCCACACAAGGCAGGATAATGCTCTGAGGATGTTCTAATACAAAAGATAAAAGCTAGCATGTGCACAGGTATCTTGCAAAACATTTATGGGACTCGTATCAGAAGAGCTGTACTGAGACTTTCGATTCAGACCTACCCTGATGCCTGCAGGAGGATGCCTCCTCCTTTCAAACTTAAAGTTCACTGCTGTGATGAAAGGTTCTTGAACATAAATTACCATCATCTTTCTGTTATGTAACATGATTCATCCAAAGCATGCACTGGGCTCATTCCAGTTTCCACTGAAGTCAATAGAATTATAAGCATTAGGCACCTCAAAAAAAGGCAGCTCAGGACATGGTTATTCATGGGTATAGTTTACAGCACCCAAATTAGAACATTCTGTCCTTAAGTTACCAGTGCAGAAAAGACTTCTTAAGTACTTTTCTTTTAAGGATATTAATGGGTCTGTGCTACACTTTATCTCCCAATCTTCAGTGACACACCAAGAGCTGGTCAAGCTTCACACAGACTAACCACAACATAAAAGCTTTGACATCCTGGCTCTGGATGAAATCAACTCCAGCCACAGTCTTTGCCAAGGTGAGCCCTCACCACCAGGTTTCATAAGGAAATAATCTTCAAAAACAGGTGTTCTACCATAAGCACATCTACCACAAGCACAAATCAGGTTATGCATGAAGAAAAAAGTCTCAGAGTCCTTGAAAGTCAAACCAGCAAACCCTGAGTTAGAAGCAACATGGTAAGCAGCCTCTTGTACTGACAGCTCTGCTCAATTGTGTGGCAATTGTCTCAGTCAAGTGGTGTTTCCTATATCCTCTGTATGTGTCCTGTTGGACACTAGTCATCATTCCTTCCAAATGTTAACTACTTTTGGTTGAACAAGGGTGGCAGTTAAAAAAAAAAATACAAAAGCATGGAATTTTGGTTCTTTCAAGGCATAAGAAAGATGGCAATCTACAAAACTGTGTTCAGTCTCACCTCCTGAAGGCGGTTCGTTCCTCTGAAGCAGAACAGGAATGAGGGACTAAGTCACAACAACCAAGTCCAACCAGGAGGCTGCCATCTGGCCCAGTTTGCTACAGCTCAAAGTCACAGCATGAGGCCAAGCTCTCAAAGCAGAGAGGAGACTGCACTCCAATAGTCTCCTTAAAGATGCTCCTTCAGAGCCTCCTCTTGGTGACAACTGCAGTGATATCTTACAGAGCCAGGCAAAGGAAGCCCTTTCTGTCCTTTGCATAGCTAGAAGCCTACCATAGGTAGAAGGCTAGCTAGAAGGCTACCATAGCTGGTAGCCTTTGCTACCAGGCTGTTACAAGGAGCTCCTGGGCTCACCTGGGGCTCTGTAGAGCACCAAGCACTAGGCTGCCCAACTCAGGCAGGGGAACATTCCTTCTCACACAGTATGGGGAGAGAGGAGTTAAAGTGAAGCTCCTAGGCTGAGGATACAAGAAATGCCATAGCCAGTAGGAAGTTGATATTTTCCTTATACCAAATTAACAGCTCGTGTTTTTATCTGGTTCCCTGGGCCCCACAGGGAGGATGGGCAGATGGATCCCGCCAATCACTCGATGCCACAGTTGCACCACACAAATGTGCTCAAAGGAAAACTCCTGTAGCACTAACAAGAACAAGGCTATTAAAGGAGTCCAGAAACAACAGCTTGTGTGTTCACATTTCTATTCCAAGCTTCAGATTTCTTCAGAAAACAGGAGGACAACCTAATCCTTTTGATTTTTAATTCCTTAGAGGAAAGCTGCCTAATCTGCTTGTCAGGCTGAAAAGGAGACACACACCTTGTTCCCTTCAGTACTGCTACACAGCAGACTCACACCAAGTCCACCCTACCTCTCCAGGGTCTCAGTCAAAAGGATTTTGCAAGAGATCTATTTGCAGGTGATCACACAGCATGAACTACAGCGATTAAACAGAGCTGGCACACTTTGCAGAAGAGCTAAAACCCCCAATGCAGCACTAACATACTGCAACTGCAAAAGTCTAAGTTAAAAATATCAGGCTTGTGAAGTTACATAAACTCTACTCTTTACCAATTTCTGAAGGTAGAAATTGGAAATGGTGTAATCTACACAAAATGCATAAGCCAACTGATTGAAGAGACCTGAAAAGTCATCCTAAAAACTCATATCCAATTCATTTTAATTCCTCTCATTCAAATACCTGAGATCATTTGTGTACAAGCACCTAGCAGCATGGTATAAATGGACATTTTCCTCTAAAATGAGGCCTTGGTCTAGAAACATCCTGTTTCCTGTAGAAATGCATTTCCAGGTTTCTCTTATTCCTTCCCCAACACTTCCAGCAACTGTGGCTGCTGTCAGCTCAAGGACCTCTGCATCCTCGCCTCCCCAGGTCAGTGCTCCACCTGGAAATAAACTCATCTTTCCATTAGGATTACATTTACTGACTCCAGTTTTCCTTTCAAAAAAAGCTCTGCTCGGTTAAGGATCAGCTTTCTCCAAGTTTCCAAAGCCTCGGGAGCGATGTACACAGGTCATCCCTCCAACCGAGGACACAGTTCATGCTGTGTTGCTGGGAATCACACGCATTCACTGCTGCCATTGCCAAGAAAGGCATGGAGCAGACTCCTTTTTCAAGGTAACCAGCACATCGGTGTTACCGGGCCTGCCCCAAAGGGCCACTGTAAATATGCAAAAAGCTCCTTTTGCATTTGCACTCAAACGTTTGTTTCACAGGCAAAGTGATGGGCCTGTCTTTACAGATGAAAATTCAGTTACAGAGGCAAGAAAAAGATGCGAGATTTCTAAGGACTTAATTTCTCATCCCAACAGTCCAGCATTTAAAAAAAACGCATTGATTTAACAAAATGTTATCACTTAGAGCCAGACAACACAACCTTCCAAACAGCAACCAGATCAAATTCTGGTGACAACTGCATCTCTACACACTTTGTAATCACCTTAAAACAATCCATATTAACTGATTTTATCTGCCAGGAACAACTTTCCCCTCTAGCTAAGCAATATTTGTCCTTTAAGCATCTTTCCAGGTAGAAAGCCCCCAGGTTGGAAGTAAAAATAACAAACCTGAAACATGAGTTTTGTGAGTGATTTCTGAGGAAAGATTTTCTTGAATACTTTATCAGGAATTGATAAGTAGAATGGAAGTAAAAGGCTTTTCCATATTTCAGCTAATTTATGAAAATACAAGGTGCATGGCTTCCCCAAGCCCTCCTGAACCTCTGGGGAGGAAGAAGGGTCCAATTCTGTGTGAGCCCCCTGCAAACACCATCCAGAGCATCCCCAGGGGCTCCCCATGTGAGCGGCTGGCTTGCAGGCAGGCACAGCCTCTCTCTTCCCAATACACTCAACTGTAAAGTGATGACAGCATTTAACAGCACCTATTTCACAGAAGGAGGTGTAGGAATGCTTCGTAAGGCACACAGTGATTCACTAACACATCACACTAGAAAAGTGCATAAATGATAGGAATTTATTATTATTTTGATTAATGCAGTTTGTCATTTCCTCATGCAGTGTAACATTTAAAAAGCAGCCAGCAAATAAAAACACAAAGAACAGGAAAACTTTTACATTAAGTCTGTAAAAACTGGTGAACTTGCAGCAGATTTATACCAGTATAACAGAGCAATATCTGGCCAAAAATACATACTAAAGCCTGAAGAAAAGCAGCAGAACCCACTATCTCAGAAATCATCTTAAATTTCACATCGTTTTTGAACAAGAAAGGCTCATAGCTGCCAAGATAAGAGATATATGTAAGAAATTGTAATGAGATGACTGATGAATGTTACCTTGGTGACATTTAAAACTCCATCACAGCTATGCTGTCAGCATTTGATAATATAATAAACTACCTAGTAGAGGAAGTCAGGGTGCTACTCCAAACATGCATCCATGACAAGGATACTTTCTCCACATCCAGACAGGGTCAATGCCGCTCTCGACCTGCAAACTCTCCTTCCAGGAGCTCAGCTTTTCTGTCAGAAGAGAGCTTTGTCTACCAGACTTTTCCAACAGTTCTAGCTGACCTCGGTCCCCCAAGTGTTGCATAAGGGATTCATCTGCCAGGGTTGCTACTTCTCCACTGGCATTTTCACCATCAGAGCTAACACAGTTCAGGTTCAGGGGCTGTCTCTGGTGCTAACAAACCAGGTCATGTTGTCCAGGCTTTAACACAGAAAGCACGTACACAAAAGCACAGAGAAACAGGCACTACAGAAGGTGCATCTGAGCTCCTGAACTAGCAGCTTCAGGAGTCTGAGATAGGATTGCTTTAGTTGGGAAGAAAGTAGAGAGCATCTTTCCAGACAGCTACCTCCAAGTTATCACTGGGCAAACAGATGTTTGGAATGAACTTCTCAGGTCTTCACCCTTCTCCACTTACGGGTACCAAGACCCTAATTCAAAAGCCTCTGAAATCCAACACGGTGAAAAATGCAGGAAAGGAGCTTTTATCCAAGACCTCTGATTTCTTACTACATTTCCATCCTCCCCCCTCCACATCCCATAATTTATTTTTAAGCATAATCTTAAAACAATGTAATTAACTAATTGCTTTCCTACAAAATTAAGGACACCAAACAGATTCAGATACTATAGATTCAGGAATCCCATGTGCCACACATAATCTGTCTTAATTGTCAGCCAGAAGTCAGTCTGATTTCAGTCAAAGCCAAACAGATGGTTTTAATGAAAGAAATGCAAGTCCTGTACTTTTCCAGCTATGCAGTCTTAAGAGTACAATGATCTGTTTATTGATTTGAACACACATGTGGGTGGTTTAGCTTAAAAAACTAATATTAGGTATCATGTGCCACAAAGTAAACTTTTCTTTCAGGAGAAGTTGTTTCTATAGTAACTAATGTTTTTCTAGCAACACATTTCACATTAGGGTTGCTATAGAAACAAAAAGAGCTATAGAGATGTGTTCTGCAAATAAGTGGTCAATAGCTTCCCCCCAGCACCCCCATGCCTTCCCAAGGCGACTTCAGGTGCCCCAGCAAGACGGGAGCTTCCCTGCTGACTTTAAGACTTATTTCTCCCCATGCAGTTTCATGCCCACATTTTTCAAGACTAACCAAAACTCTTGATTCTGATCTGGGTATAAATCCAGATAAATCAGAGCTCCTGTGAAGGAGGGAATTGAGGAAAACCCCCATCAGCAGGGGAAAACAAAGCAAAATCACCATATCAGGTCACTGAAACATTAACTACAATCCTGCTCATCCACACAGAAACCTCAGAGTGCTGTTGGTGCATGTTGAAGGGACATCAGCTCATGACAGAAAGGGGACTGATTCTCTGTTTTCGAGCATATATTTAGGTCTAAGCATTCCCAAGGGTAGTACACTGACTCCCACTCACAAAGGAAAATCTGCAAAAAGATCACAGCTATAATTTGGCATTTACATAGTAGCTAGAATTTTAATTACTATTTGTTCAGTACTGTACCATTCATTCAGTAACAGCCATATGTACACCTTTAGGACTCACACTGTTCCTGACCTTTTCTTTTCATTCTTTCCCCATGGTCTTTCATTTTTCACTTCTCCTTGATGCATTTCTCCCCCTCCCAACTCTCCCTCCCTCCCGTCAAGTAGTAGATTCAAATTCCCATTAGCACAAGCAATGCTTTGGGTCCTAACTCTCTCCTCCTGCCCAAGCAAGAGCTAGGAAAGCCCCTGATCTGGACTCAGCCACTTGGCTAAACAAGACAAGCTGTTGCACAAGCTAGTGCTACAATAGACGCTTACAAGTAACTGGTGTCAAGCTGCAAGACGTAACCTTTTCCAGCAACACAGCAGTTTATGAAGTAGACAACTGCTACAGTCTTAATGCCAGCATTTGTCTTGCCAGCATGCAAAGCAGCAGCCCTGGAGGGATTAAGGTGGACTGAAGAGTAATGTTTCTCTGGGTCATTGCCTTCCAAGGATCTGGGGATTCAAAAGTTCCACACCTCCCTTTACAGACCTATCCTCTCCCAGGATCCTCCTTGGGAACTAGTGAAGCAGGTCTAAATAATTTAGATGGAAGAAGGTGGACTAATTTTCAAAAGTGAAATCCAAATTTCCATGCTAACTCCATTCCAGAGTGGTGGCTCTAATGTTTTTCAGCTGCTGAGGAGGACCAGCCTCACAGAAGGCTATGCACAGATGTGATGCAATTTCTGCTCCAGCAAGTACTTGCAGTTCTGATTTATACTTCCTATTTACATAGGTCATGGTGCAAGGCCAGATGCTGGCATTTGTACCAGTGCAGCTCATACAGGAAGAAATAAGGCTCAGAGAGAGCCAGGAGTTATAAGTTCCAGTGGGGATGGTCCCCTGTCTCCAGTGGAAGAGTTATCTCCAATTCATTCTTTGTAGTGATCTGGCAAGAAACATTGGATTCGTACTAGGTGGCAAGACCTAATCTTTCTCTAAAAAGCAGTACTGGTTAGAGCATTTTCATTTTTATCCATAATTTTGCAATGACAACACTGAATGACATACTCTATTTCGCCCTCCACACTCACTTGTTTCTCCCACCAACAGATGCAGCAGGGCTTTAGGTCTTGGTGCATCCTTCTGAGGTGTTATAAAAAACTGTCCAAATGGTACCATCTTTGAGGAATAGTTTTCCTCTAAACTTTAGTTTTCCACTAAAGATGTAATAAGACTTGCCCAAGGCAAGCACAAAGACACAGCCTAAAGCAAATAAGATAAAAGAAGACTGATGAGATAGTCCACAGTTGGCATGGAGGGGCCACCACACACCACTCATGACAACAAGGAGAGGGGGGAGAAAAAAAAGCCACCCACAAACACACATTGAATTCTGATTAACTCTACCAAAATTCAGAATGACATTGCAGGGGTTATATGCTCCTAGCTAGCAGCTTGAAAATGACCTTAAAATCCCTTCCTTGACATGTTCTGTGAATTAGTGAGTTTTGCTAATTCATATATACAGGTTGCCTTGCTCACTCTGGCCTCTGTTTGCAAAGCCTTATGGTGAAAGATGCTCAAGCCAGAAGCTGTTGTTCATACAGGCCCAGCAAATGCTAAATAGAGTCTGGATAATATGCTGAAAAATCTTTTTTATGAACTTTTCCCATCAAAGTCCACATCTTAGTTTTTACAGAAACAGCATCTACCACACAAAGAGAACCTGCTTGAGGAATGAATCTCAGAGGAAGACTAATGCAATCTTTAGAGGAAAATTTAGCTGCAGACTTTTCTGGAAAAATTATTTTCTATCTCCTCATCTAGATCTTTAAGGTCATTTACCTCATTGGCTGCTCAAGCCTAGCAAAATGGTCTCACTAGCTTAGTCACCCCAGGGCAAGCAGGACTCTGTACATCTCACTTTGACGAATGACTAGTGCCCAAAAGCCAGGAAGAGATGGGCCCAATCCAAAAACCATCTAAACCCATAGCACTTGGAAACTGATTACTGTCCTCGCTAACACAGACAGAAACTAAGCCTCACTAGAATTAATTAGCTCATGTCCTCACAGTGCCCTGAGTTTTAAATACCTCCTTTTGATACAGCAATAGAATAAAGGAGTTTTAAAACATATTAATCCTTTTCTGTGCACAGACTCTTGAAAAATACTGCTATTCAGCCAGTTGAGAAATGGTCCATAATTTGAACATAATGACATCATTTCACTAATAACCTTTCCATACAGCAGGCATGCATCAGGTCAAAAGGGCCAAGAATAAATGGATCAGCTCAAAAATTTGCCAGTTCCAAGGAGCTGACCTATTCGGTCTGTTCAGTCTCTCATCTAGCATCTGCTGGCAAGTTCAGAATTATTTCCTTCAGTTATCAATAAAAATATAAATATATACTGGAACTACAGCTAAGAACAATTCCCCTTCCTCTACTTTTTTAGCTGTCCTAGAGGTAGTGTCCCAACATGCTGGTATAGGGCAGAAATCTACTTCCAAGATAATCATTAGACAGATGGGCAGAATTATAACATGTACATTGCATTTCAGTTATGTTATGCAGAAGTATTAGCTTTTCTAAAGTTTGGCGTTTCAGCATGCAAGGTCACCTTAATGAATCATGTAAGTAAAAGGGAGCTACAAAATTTGGGTACAAGCTATAATGTACAAAGTAGTCCAGTATGCTTGATAATGTCTCACAGAAAAGATATATTGGTGTTTGGCTTTTTTTAGTGCTTTATCGTTAATGACCAAAGCTTATACATAAATCTAAAATGATACAAGGGCTGCAAAGATGGCTTTTAATTCAGATTTTCCAGGCTAAATCTAATTCTTTGATAAAGCATTTGAAATGTGTGTTCAGACCACTAAGATCCAGTAGCAAAACTATGATATGAACATTTCATTCACAGGTTTCAGGTGTTCTAATTTTTGGTTGTCACAGATGAAAGTTGTTTAAACAAGTCCTATATCCATATTGGTTTTGAAGCCTGCTCTACTTTTATGGCATATTTTATTCAACCAGAAACACATACGTAAGATTCTAAGCTTTTTAAAATTCTTCATAACCCCCACTCCAAAAGGATTTTTGCCATACAATACAAACTGTTCTGACATCCACATGGTCTGGTTTTGCTTAGACAGAAAATGCATACCCTGGAGACAAACGCTTTGGTCTCTGCATCTAAAGAGGAGGGATCAAACTCATGTGTTGCAGATTAGACACATTTAATCCCGTATGTTTGTCTCCTACAATCTTCAGGTTCAGCCAAGTTCAGCTATTTGCTCAGTCATCTCCTCTTATGCATCAGGTTTCACTAATAATTTCAGCATTTGAGAGTTATTCCAAGGTGCTGAAGGATTGTCAGGATTTGAGGAGCTGGCAAAGTCTGAAGCTGTCAGTGATTTGCATTACTTATTAAATCAGGGAAATCAGTTTGATTATAGTGCTCTCAGCCATTAACTAAGCAACAACCAGTGGCTTTCCAAGACTCATCGAAAAGCACCAAAAATGCCCTCAGGAAAAGAGGGGCTTTTGGGACAGGATAAGACAGTTTTTCCAAACAGAGAAGCAGCTATGAGAAGGAAAAGACTCCCGCCTCTACATCCATGTAAGTCCTTTGGAAGAGCCCCCTTCACTGTACCTCAGTAGTTCCTCATGAATTGCTAGAAGCAAACCCTATAAAAAAATTAGCTTTTCCAAATGGTAAAAACAGGTGGTGGCAAATTGTAACAAATTCCCAGACTCGTACACTAACCTGCAAGCCTTTTTTCCACCCCTCTCCCTTAAAAAACAACAACAAAAAACAACAACAAAAAACCCAACACACAGAAAAAACTGATAAACAACAAAATAGGTTACATTTCCTATTGACAAGCCCCACTGGCTATTTCTGCATCTAAAGGAAACTAGTCGAAAAGCATTCAGATAAAGCAGTGGATAGATGTCCTGTGGGTTAAGCCCTACTTGCTTCTTGAATATTGCACTGGATATGAAACTCTTGGAAAAGGGGAATGGATTTTTTTTTTTTTTTTTAAAGGAGTACACTTCATTAATATGGCCCCATGGGACTCCAAAAGATAGCTCACCTTATAAGATAACCTACTTCTTGATTTTCAGAGTGGACTATATTTCTGAAAGAGGACTAAATTCATTGTGGCTCTAGTTTCAGACTAAGTATGAAGAGATGAATTCAGAGCTGAGTATCCAAGCTTGCCTTAGACTTTTTATTTTCAGGGAAAAAGGAGAGAAAGATTTTCACCCAGAGAAAAGCAGAATGCACCTTTTTGGACTTCCACAGTTCACCCAACATCCCACTATACAAAGAGCCGACCCATTATCTGGAGTTTTGCCACCAGCTTAGTGGGACAGACTCATCCAATTTCATCTTTGCAGCTGTCTACAGGCTGTTTCTTAAAACCAAGACCAAGGCTGTACAGAGTTTCAAAGTCTTAAATCCTGTTGGAAGTACTTTTGCTGAATTAATATTGTTGGTATCACAAGAACTACAAATAAATCTCCTCAGATCACCTAAACCCTCATGTCAGTATAATTTCAAACAGGTCTAGATGGAAAAATATCAACTACTCCAGGTTTATCTGCTTTGTCCTAATAGCACTGGATGTCCAGGTTACAAGATGAAGAGTTCTTAGAAAAAGCAATGAGACAAGTATGATAAATTGCCTTATACACTAATACTCTAACTTATTGGCAATACTTACCAGCAAAACTAGAGTCAACAGAGGCGAGCCAAAAGCTCTGGTATCTGCAGAACGGGTTCTGTCTGCAGCAAAGTTTGTCCTGCCACTGTCCTCCCCATAGCTGAGGAGGACTCAGCACTAACCTTAACTCCACTGCAGGCAGCTCAGAGCCTTGATGGCCAACACTGTCCTACCCACACTAGGTGCAGACACACACCCCAGAAGAGCAGTTTGCAGAAAACTGCTGACCTCAAAGGCCCTTCTCCACAGGGCACTAACACACACACGGGCATATTATCCATAATAAATTCGATGTGTGGGATGATTCAGTACTATGCATATAATCTCCACCAGGAAAAAAGGTCAAATAAGTCCAGTTACAAGTCAGCAATTCTCTATATTCCCCTGCACCTCTGGCACAAGGAGAGGATTTTGCAGCACAAGGCAAATGAGCAGATTAAACTTGAATTTTAAACCTCCTTACCTGCACAGTTGTATCCTTCAGGCTTAAGCTCCCCACCTCACATCTGTGCCAATAAACAGTTTACATTTTGTCCAGCTTATTTAGTCTCTTCTCATCTTGTACACTGAAAATGGAT
>NW_010580326.1:94561-115089 GCF_000705375.1 Tinamus guttatus
AACAGAGGTTTCTGAGGTTTTTGGGGTGGGAAGAGTAAAGTTAGATCAACATCTAGTAGGAAAGAAAGCTTCAGTGCAATTATAGGGAGACAAATAACAGAAAAAGAGGAGAAAAAAAAAAAGAGGGGGGGCAGAAAGTCATCAAAGAAAACTATTTGATCAGAGAACAGAAAGAATATCTGCACCCCATACAAAACATTAGCTTGCACTGCTGAGCTAGTCTGGGTTAAATACCTCTGTCACCATCACAGGTGCTTCCAATAAATTCAGAATTACACTGTTGATTTTCAAAGGTGACTCACCACATTCTTCTTAAGAATTAAACAACTTTAAGTGCTTGATAACATAGGCATGTTTAACAACCCCTAAAACAAATTTGAGAACTGCTGAGACATTGTTTCACCCCTCCATTAATATTAAAATTAACAATATTTTGTGTCCTTTTAGATTTCCTTTCCAAAAGTGCCTTAAAGGTTAATGTCAGAGAGAAGAAATTAAGGGACACTTATTACAAAAATGTGTTTCAAAATCTTACTTTGTAAAGCGGTGGAATGTTTTGTATTTGTTTTTTGTTTGTTTGTTTGTTTTTGTCATTTTCCTCTAGATGTGGACCAAGCGCATCTTTATAGCAAGTTCTTCCAGTACTTTCCTGCAGGGGCTCAAAGACAAGGTTCTGCTGTATCTCATATTACTGCTCAGTCTACAAACCTCCATGCCTAGTGCCTGCTTCCCTCTGCATTAGAGTTTATAGAATAATGTACGCGTGAGGTGTAAAACATTCCAAGTCATTTGCTTTCGTTGTCTCTACAAACCAGCAACAACGCACGCACAAAAAAAATGGCTCTGCAAGAACCAGAAGACTTCACAGCTATTATTGAATGTCCACTCTTAAGACATTCACATGCAGAAAGCAAGCTCGTGTCTGATGCTCGCTTGTGCAAACGCTGGGAGGCAATGACCATATCCCAGCCCTGACCACTACCACGATGCTTCCTCTATCCCAGCACCTGCAGTGTCTAACAGGGCGGCTACAGCAAGACCTGCACGTTCCTCATAACCTCATGAGCACTCACAGTTTGCAGCTCAAACCTTCCTGGTATCCCCCTATGTCAAGACAAACAGACACTACTCTCAGTGTAAAGTTATTCTTTAAAATGTCCTTTTTAACCTTGCACATTACCTGAAAACACCCTGCCCCTTAGCAGGTTCAGGGCGAAACTGTTTAACTGGTAGCATCATCATCTGACAGCATCTTTCATTATCTCTTCTTCAAGGCTTTGTGGTATATCAGTTCATCAGCATAAAAGATCAAAGTTTCATTTACAAGACAAATGCCATAAAAAAGAAATTAATTCACATGGACTGGTTGGTAGCAAATGAGAATGGGGATGTTAATTTCAGTGCCAAAAAAAAACCTCTCGAGCCAGTAATTAAATTCTGCTCCACCAGATACAGTCAAGCATATGCTCTGCCTACACAAGGACTGATTAACTGACCCCGAAATTACATCGCCCTCCAAGCAGGGGGTATCAAACTCTCCTACTACATGTCCAGGAGACATCACCGAGCCCACGGCACCACCACAAAGGGGGAACCTGCTCTTTTCTGCCTTGCAGAGCTCTCTGTGCTTGCAGAGTAGCACAGATGTTTTCTCTTGTCTGTCAGCATCTCACGTCCAGTCACTTCCAAAGTCTCTCACAGAATGAGGATAAGTAGACTTCTTTGAAGCAGAAACAGCAACGGTGAAGCCTGGGTGCAGCTTGGTGCACCCGTTCATGTACCTGTGTTTGCACAGAGCTGCCTCCCTGGCTCAGCCCGGCTGAGCGGCGTGTGGGATTTGCACTGGAGAATGGCAGGGCTCCAATTCATGCTGGACATCGGATCCCAGGCTCTGTCTTTGCAAGTCTCTTTATCTAGATTGATGAATACAAGCTTCAGAAAGAATATTTCAGCAGCCTCATATAAGGGACATTACTCACTGCTGCTTGGGTGCCTAGAAAGTGCCATCAATTTTTGTAAAGCAGACAGCTGAAACCTTAGTAGGGATGTAGCAGGCTCCCTGACCCTGAGCTTTTGTTTTCCTCCTGAATCCAGAGCCCCAATGAGACCAAAAGTGAGTTTGGACTCACAGGACTGCAGGATCCTTCCAATTAGGAGACTATAACCATCACATTAGAGCTCAGTCCCCTGTTCTCCCAGACTCTCCTTAGTGACATCCACCAGTTCTGACGGCATCTGCTGAATTTCTTGGGCTGTCTTGGATCCTCTCAAAGATCCAGTGCAATATCCAGCTGCCATGGACACCAGAGGACTGCACATCTGGACCTCACGTGTCAACACACGTGCCGGCAATCCATGGACGCAGGGATATGACATCTTCAGCCTCTCTCCTCTTGTAAATTCACATCTGAGGGGCGTTTAAGCTGTGAACCTCCTCACTGATCCATCTACTTTCTAAAACAAACAGGCGTTTAATAAACAAAGAGGTTAGAAGAAAGAAACCAGCAGAGTTTTACAACTCAGAAAGTGTAATTAAAATATAGCAGTCCCTTTTTAGAAAAGCACTAAATTTACATACAATACTTTTGGACAATCAGTTGTTTGACACCATTTTAAAATTAAGTGTGGTCACCAAAATTCCTGAAATTAAACAGCAAACAAATGGGGCTGGAGTGTGTTTTATGACAGTGCCAGAAAAGCAGAACTAGAGGTTGGTTGGAGTGGCAGGATTTTGCTTAATAACACATGTACTGCTTTGTAGCTCGGAGAAGAAAAATCAATTTTCCAGACACTGCTATAAAACATGCCATGGAACAAGTGTAAACCAAAGAAAGCACAAGCTATAACTAGGTAATAGAGCATCCAAACTTTTCATGTATGGTCATCTATGGAAGGAAGGAATTATCATATACTTAACTTTGCTCCCTCTGTGCTCTCTGTCACAGGTCAAAAGACAAGAAACATTTATAGAAGCAAAATTGAGTGTTAAAACCCATGTGAAAAAGGTTTAGCTGAGTTCATGAGCGAGCTGGGACTAGCATCCAAATGACTCAGTATCGAACGCCAACGACATCGGTGCAACCCTGCGAGCACAGGGGGATCACGACGTATTAGGAAAATAAGCGATGAAAAGAAGTCTTCTCTTGGACAGAAACCCCATTCTGACCACCGAGGTCCACTAGCAAGCAGTGACAGAAATCTTGGTAATGTGAAAATATTTCAATTCCTTTTACTGTTACAGGGTAATACAGGTGCACGAGTGACCCTTCACTGGGCTCAAAGGAGCTACATTCCTTTACATTGCTTTAGACTGTGCTGCAAAATAAACTAATTTAAATACATTTCTTAACTTATGCCAGAAGTTATATAACCACATAAATGTACACAATCTATACACATCAAAGGGAAACCTCAGAGAAGCAAGCAATTGCTGCCAAGTGATGCAAAATGAACTAGCACTGAGCACTGAACAAAAGCAACCGTGGGATTCATTATGTATTGGTCTCTATAACTGGAAGCTTAAGACAAGAACCACACTGATTTACTCCATCAATTATGGCTTAATGCCATCTTGACATGTTTGCTTTTGCCAATTGCTGTTTCATTTCACATTTCATGCATCTTTACTTCTTTCTTTCCCTCTATTTTAATTAATGACTTTTGGTAAATACATCAGACTCACGTAGGAGCCTGTAAAGGGGTTGGAAGTCAGAGCTCGGAGCTGAATTTATCATTCACATCCAGCTCTAGAGCCAAGATCTGTAGCGACACATGGGAGATCAGTGAGGACTGGGCACTGCCACTGGAGCAGTGACCCAAGGGGACTCTGAAGTGATGGAGAATCCCGAGATCCATCTCTTGGAGGTAGGATATGGATTGAGACATACCTTAGGGTGATCCAGAATGGAAATTTCTATGCTATTAAAAAGTCTGTTTTGCCTCCAGCAGTTTAATAGTTATAACTAACTGTTCAGAAACCAAATATTTGGCTCCGAGTCTCTGGTTAGCAGGCTGAACCCTGCAGGATTCGTCCTGCGTTTCCTGCAGGAGTTGTGCCTTTTTTTTTTTTGAGTTGTGCCTCTGCTTTCAAGAGCTGGACACTGGCATTAATCCCACCACCCACACTGCAAAATCCATCTTGCTCCGGTCAGGCAAGCCCAGGTGTGGCTGTGGATAAGCAGTATCACTGGAGCAGCAGGCACAGGAGGACCCTGCACGCTCTGAACACAGGTTATCTCCATGTACAGAGCAAAGCTGAGCAAATCCTGCACGTTGCTTCCAGAAAAGGGAGGTGGGATGCTATTATTTGTGTCCTATTGCAGCTGTAATTAAAAAGAAGTGAACTTCTCCAGTGAATTTATTGCAGGTTTGCCCTCAAATAACAGATACTTCAGCCTGATTCTGCGAAAACAGTCAGCAGAGCTGACCGGCATCGTGCGGATTTTACACTTCCCTCAGCTAATGCCAAGCTTGGGACCACCTGGCACTTCCAAGGGACATCACAAGGATTTGTTACACTCCGATGAGGACTGCAGGCCCATAAACTAGCGAAGTATTGCAGCGAAATGTAAATATGATATTTCCCTCCATAACAGACACAATATTATTCCCCAAAAGCTTTGGGAGGGACACTGTGCTCCCTTTGCAGAGAGCACAATTTGAAAACGCTCATTTTAAAAGTATAAAAGAAAAGAAAATATAATTAACAGGTTTTATTTAATGAAATGGAATAATTGGCTTTTCTTTGGTAAGCTTTTCATACAGATTAAAAGCTACAAAGAGAAAATCAAGTTGAAAAGAACTGGGAAAACTGCTACTTACTTATTTTAATATGGATTAAAATTTGTGATATAGTGTCAGATCAAGATCTTTCCTCTAGTTTTTCTATCATAAACATGGCTTTATGCACTGATGAACTAAAAGATCTCAAAACTGAAATACCTCGTGTGTACTTTACTTAGCACCTAGTATAAACTAGAGCCAATATGGCTTAGCCAGTCAGTCACGAAGCGCAGTCTCTGTAGGTACCTCATTAATCTAGAAGAATAAATTTCATGTCAAAAACAACTTCATTACGAGGAGTAGATATTCTTAAGGTATTGAGGCTCTGAAAGTTGCAGAAAGGTATGTACTAGGATTTCTAGAGCATTTAGCTTACTATTTAGATTTTACAGCATTTGCATATTTACATACTCAGTTTTGAGCCTGTCCTTCAGGTTAACAAGTACCACTTTTGAACTCAGAGTAACTCAATAACTCAGCTGATATGACAGTTTAAACTGAATTAATAATTCACAAGTGCACGTAAAAATCTCTAAGATTATTTTGATCCATGCATCAGACGTGCAGACCAGTCCAGAGGGTAACATTCACATTTGATTCTCCGTTTGAAAATACCCCAGGGCCACCAGGATCACACAATACAGAATTAAAAAGTTAAGCATGTTCTTCTCTTCCCTGGGGAGCCTTTGATGCCTTTCATTATTCCAGTTCTGTATTTGTTATTAATCCTTTCCAGATCACTTCTCAGGCTAATAGCTCCCCAAATACATATAACCCTAGAAACTACAGAGTGGTGAATGGCTCTGGACACATTCATTTTCTGCACACAGAGGACCTTTCCATTTTTATACAAGTGAACTCAATCAAAAAGGAAAGAAAAGGAGGCCACATATGGTACCAATCCATTACAGATATGTGGCTTCCCCTGGCTTTTATCTGTACCCTGTACCTTGGGACTATAGATGTCCAAGGGGCACCAGAAGGGGCACACTCTATTTTCATCTCATGTGTGATGTGAGTATAGCACATAAAAACACTTTTGGCTGCATTATATAGCAACCTGATCAAATAGCATTTGTTAAATGATGTGTTTTATCGAGCAACATCAATGTGTGATGACTAAATAATAGGCTAAATAATTTTTGCCATGTCATGCAACTAAAGCAAGAGCAATGTTTGCTTACCCGCTGGCCAAATCTTCTACAGGTCTCCCACACCTGCATGTACCCATCGGCTCTTCAATAACATGCTCCTGAGCACCTGTGAGTACACATACATGGGCATATATATATAAAGAACCATTTTTGATGTATGCATATTCAGAATCACAAACACACACACATTTACCATTGCTTTTATTCATGCTGCAGGTGAGTAAAATGCACATATCCGTGACAAATCCTTCACCTAATAGACAATTTGTACGTGCTTTCTGTAAGCGCACTCGCAATTGCACCATATGCTTACAATTAAGGGCTTTGATCTTTCACAGATTCAGGCATGCATTTTAGTTAAACACCTGAGTCACCTCATTAGTCCAGTAGGAACTATTTGCATCTGAGTGCACTTAAATGGGTGCATGCAAAAGAATTGAAGCATAAGGCTTGGCAATGATGCATCTGCATTTTTACAATCATCTTTTCAGGGAGAAAAATGTTTTAGGGAGGCCTGCAGAGCCTGGGGGACCTCAGGAGATCCCGTGCGCACAGCCAGCGCACGTACAAACTGGTTCATCTTGGGGTAGATGCTCATGTTCTGGGACACATCAGATCTGCCACCAATGGGATGCCTGCCACAGATCCAGCACCACATCCCATTGCTGCATCCTTCCTCAGTGTTCCCCTGAACAGCCCCATCTCAGTTATTTATTTATTTATTTATTGCTTATATACAGAGACCTGGTGCAGGACTATAAGGTCTCCTGCTTTAGACTTAGCAGAATGAGCAGTTTGACAAACAGCTGCATCATCAACATTCACAGAAAGATTTCTAGAAACCTACTTACAAATATGACCCATGTCTAATTTATTCCAGTTTACACACCACTAAATAAAAAAAGATTGCAAAGAATGTGTGTAATCTGCAGCGGTGCCTAAATAAATCTTCATTTGCATGTTTTATTTTAAATTTCTGAGATATATTTTTATGCAGAGAAAAACAAATGTTACTTTCATTCTATTTAAGCCCATATTTATACTTTTCTGTGATGAATTATTCTTTTAATTTGTAGTCTGGAAAAGAGGCTGAAAATCTATTTTCTAAAGACTGAAATGTCACTATCGAGGTAAAATGAAATCACCCCGTTCCAAAAATCTAGGGTTATTTGTAAGGACAAGTGTCTAAAGAAATTCCGGTGTTGTTGTTATTCTGAACCAGTGCAGCAGGTAGTGATGGTAACAAAACCAACAATGACAAAACCAAGCAAAGATAATTTAGCACATGTATCTTTTTATTAATGCTACTTGAAAATGTCCATCGTCTCTATAGCGGTGCTGTCGTCAATAAACACAATTCTCTTTCCTCCTGGAGGGAAATTTTTCATTTTTCTCTTTACATGGCAATTGCCATAATAGACACTATCAAATGTCAGCCAAATTTGTCCTGGAGTGAATCCTTCACATTACCAAAAGTTTAGTGAGTGAAGTACTGAACCACATATATTTAAAATGAAGCTAATGATCATTCTTCAACATAATCATAAATAATGTTACAGACATAAGAAAAATAAAAAAAAAATATATGAGCCACCGAGACCCTCTTCTAACCTCAGATGTTCTGAACTTCAGGGAAATGTGGTCCAACATTCACTCCTGCAGGTGGGCTTTGTAACTCACCTCACAGACTTAGGCTTAAGCAAAAAGGGAACATTTTAGAGACTTCAGTAGACCAGATGCTGTCGAGTAAATCTACTGCTCTTCCTGCCACCACCACCAAATATGACCCTTTCCATGCTAAGGATCCGGACACCCAGTGCTGCTCCCTGCTCTCCTTAGGCAGCAGAATTGCTGCGATGCCTCGAGAGGCCCAGCCACGGCTTTGCTAAGTCCTGCTCCAAACACTGCACTGAGTTTCATTTCTCCTTCCTGCTTACTATATTATCCCTTTGGCATCCTGCCACCTCTGTCATAACTGATTATAATTTCAGTTTGATGAAAAACTTTGGACAGACTGTTCTGAGTCATGGCAGGGAGCAACTGGATTCATTCGAGGGGTTTAATTTTTAGCTGCCAAACTTGAAGCACACAGTACAGTGAAAAAATTTCAAAAGGATGACAGACAAACAAAACTACCCACGCTGGCAACTTAAAATGTGCTATGGCTCAATATCCAACCTTGATTTTTCTAATTTCTTGTGTAAACAATTAAGGAATAAGGTAATTCTATATTAAGAGGGGTCCAGGAAACTCTGGGACCAATGTGATCTCAAAACAAGCCTTACTGGATAAGAGTTTCAGGTGATATTAGAAAAGGATTAAGAACACAGCAAACTGCACAAGGCAGGCACACAAGTATGTATTCACAGGAAATACAACAGATCTGCCTCCAGAACGGTACCCAAGCACCCATCATTATCCAGAAAATATGGAGAAATCTCTTGAAAGAGTTTCCTGCCCAAAGAAGCAAAGCATCCATAGTAGAAGTGCTACTAAAACCTTGCAGCATTGCAGGACGTATCTCAAAGACCGGAGGCAACAGTACAGGGCGACATCAGCTGTGGGATAAACAAGGAGGGAACTCTCCTTTACCAGAGATCCCAGGTCCCAGCTCCTCATAATGCTACTCTACCTGTAGATATTATATGGTGACTCCAAATGATTCTGACCTTTTTAAATGATCACATTGGATTTTAAGGTATAATTCCTGCTCACAGCGGAAGAGATGCAGGAGTTTTCCAGGAGTCTGATGAGCTGCCCACAACCCCAGGATGAACTTGTACTCTCGGTACTCCCGCCTGCAGCCCAGCATCACATGGGGAGGTTCATTTGGGAAGTCTCTAACGAGTCATTATTCGATGGGCTTTCAGGCTGCAGATAATTGGATGTGTCTCCAGGTCACTAAGTCGTGTTACTCTCAGCTAGAGAGAGTCCAACTCTCAGCTCTCCAGTTACTCTCGGCTAGAGAAGAAGAGCCCAACTGTCATTTATGTAATTAGAAATAAAATCTAACAGTATATTCCTAGCCTCCTTCTATCAGACCACAGCCGATAACACGAAGCATATGCCAAATGTACAATTAGAACACTATATTTTGACACAGAGCCCTTACAAAGCAATCCTTTAGGTAAGAGATCAGCATCTCAGTTCAGATAAGCTCAGCTGGTCCCTGGATCTGCAGAGCTCCCAGGAGAGGCACCATCAACCCAGATCCCCACAAGCTGCCAGGGAAGTCTCCACCGAGCTGGCAAGAGAGCAGGCAGAATCCTGCTCTGTTCCCAGGGCAGCAGCACGTTTTGCAGGAGGAGATGGGAAGCTCTATTTATTAAACAAAGAAAAAGTCTCGGGATGTCATGGCAGACACCACTTGAAAAACGAAGTTGTGTCAAGTAAACAAATCCCCCGTTGGCCACGACTCAGCCTGTGTGGAGCCGTTCTGCAGCACTAATCCCACCGCTGCAAACACAGCTTGTTCCTTCTGGCCTCCTAGTAGAGCTCTGCTCTGTAAAGGGTTATAACACAAATATGATAACCCTAATACTGCCTTAAAAGTACTAACCTTCATATAAACAGGGAGAATTGGGTTTACATCAGACCCTAGAAGAGGGTGGGATCTAACCAGCAGCTTCCAGTGTTCACAGAACCATGACCAGCCCACAGCTTTCTTCTTATATTTGTTTTGGCAGAGGAGACTGAAAACAGAGCACCAAAGATCAGGAAAATTAACCTAAATTTCCACTTTGCTGCAAATAACCAGCTTCAAGGTCTCACTTCTGCTGTATTTCAAAAAGTGGCAGATCTAAGAATTTAAACACTGTGCTATGGTCTGCACATGCTGGTCATGCTCTTGTGACTCTGTTAGCTAGTGATTTCTTTACAGAAACACCAGTACTACCCACAGTGGGGACACCATTACACTGCTAAGAAGACATTTATATTGATCTGATTTATTCCTTTTCCTTCCTCGATATGCTTATACTCATGTAAAGAGATTGGACAGTGTTAGTGGGACCAATCCAATTTCCTGAGGTACATACAACTGTAAAGCCACAAACTGAGAGCAATGAGATGGCAAAACAAATGTATATAGAATTCAGTGCAGAATACATAATTACATGCATAAAAAATAACTGACTGAATTAATTTTTTAAGTAATTTTATATATTCTGTACTGCAAATTGCAAAACTAGCAAAGTTACTCCAAAATATTCCCAGGGATGCACTTTTGAAAATCCCTCACTGTAATCGTGCGCTGTTTTACATCTCCTGGATATTAAGCACTACTCACGAGGGGACAGTTAAGTCTCTTAGCAAAACAAAGTAGATAGTATCTCACCATCACACACTGTGTTGATGCTTGAGTGCCCATTTTCCAATTATAATGGTGCACTGTAGTTTTATCTAGCTACATCTGTCAGAAAAAGAGCAACTGCCAAGAACTCATTAATATCTTTCTATCAGTGTGCTAACTGCTAACCTAAGTTTTGACTAGCTACAAAACAAGACATTGCGATAGCTGTAGCAGTATTGGGGAGCTTAAACAGCGGAGGTTGAACAGTGTGGCTATTTGATTTGTAATTAAAAAAAAAGAAAAGCAACTTTGTAGACTTAGAAAATCTATAGATATAAAACAATGGAGTAACCTTAAACTCCACTTGTTCCTACAAGGAACCATGCATTTCTGAGTTATTCCAACAGATTTGTTGAGACAGGGCTCTTTTCATTCTTTTATGAGAGAAATACAAATGCTAACCTTGTTCTTCAATTCCCAACAGTCCAGAGAGCCGACAAAAACTCAGCTGCTCAGTGCACATACACCAAATCCTCCTCTTTCCCACAGAAAACATTGTAATGGAACAAATGACAGATTTATTTGGCTCATGCTAGAAAACTGGATCCAATATTTGTGTGGTGGCACCCTCTATGAAGCACAGCAATGGCTGTGATCCTCACTGTATGAGGACAAATAGCATTAAGAGCATTAATTAAACCACAAGATGCTTAAAATCTAAGCCAAAATATGCTCCAAGTAAGAAAGTATGACAATCTGTGAATGCCCATTCAGTCTGCAGCATGTCCATGCTGTTCCATCCAAGGATGTCAGGAAAGCTGGGAACACCATATAGTGCCAAGGTAAAGAGAAGAAGAGGAAGGAGATGCAGTGAAGCCTCAACATGTATGGGAGGTCTTGCTCAAGATACATCTGTGGCACTCCGCCAATTTTCAGTGAAAGTAAGGGAATTTTCACATTAATTTTAATGGGGAAAACAAGGGGGAAAAAAGCTATGACCAAACTGGAAAAGTATGCAACTGAAGTCTGCTGACTAGAAGGTTTTCTTGCAGGAAGCTAAAGCCATGTAGAATTCTAACCAAACAGGAAATGTCAGGAAAAAATGTTTATTTTTAGATAAGTATAGGAGTTTCAGAAGTTCAGCAAATGTGAATGACTAATGCATAACAAACCACCAGTGAAGAACCTGATTTTATTCTTAAGATTTCTACAAGAATTATTTTTAGGGCAACATGTCATAAACTTAATAAAAGGGAAAAGAATCTTATTAACGAGAAAGCTGGTCTACATTTTGTGACAATTTTGCTCTAAGCAAGACATACAGCTGAACAATAATTAGGTATGATAACTACATTATGCATGTCTTGTTTCTTGTATATGAGGTTCCATTTTTGAATTATAAGAATTACACATTGTTTTAACTTTGAATTATCTATCCGCTACCATTGATATTTTCACATGCTGGCAAACCAAACATCTCTCTGATATAGTTTTCCTGGAGAGACCCTCCTCTATCTTTGTTTTTTAACTGCTAAGAATTTCGGTAGTTACTGAATCATAAATAGATTAAACTGATAATCTGAATTTAGTAACAGATGTTGAGGTTCCCCATGCTGCCATAAAAGTATATGAAATTAATTTTTAAAGATCTAGCCCAATAGTTCTATGATGTTGAACATTTTCCAAATAATACAGTAATGTATAGATAAGTTTTTGAAGCAACACCAGAAATAGTTATTTTAGGGCCCACTTACAGGTAAAATCTAATCAGTTGCCTTAGCTAGTAAAAATTACTCGGTCCCAGAAGAAGGCAGAGAGTTCAGAGCAGAGTTATTTACTACATGCACTCAGGGGCCTAGCTAAAAGGTGGCATATTTCCAGGTAAGCAAACAGATATCCTATAAATGGTTTAGAGGAATACCATTTACTCTTCTCTAGGCAGATATTCATGTGATGGAGTAAACATATGATTAGCTCGTGGTGATTAACATCTATCCTCACCATGCTGTATTTTCATTAACAGGTTTCCAGAGGTTTGTGCTACATCTCCCTAAGCTCCCAGTACACTCACTCCTTGGGTTCAGATGATGCCTGCACAACCATTAAAGATCCTGAGCACAGCAGAGTTCCAATATTTTCATGAAAAAAAGCCTCCTATGCAAGCTAAACTGCTAGTGTAACAGCAAGCCTCTGCTTCTAACCTCAGTAACAATGAAATGTTCAGCTCTGAGTTTTAAGCACTGCTTTAAATTGTCACTAGGGATGTGGAATTGCATGGAGCTGCAGGATGCAGAACAGCAGTGGATGGCGGAAAGCACCAGCGGCACAATTAGACTGCAATTATCCACCCGGATTCAGTGTTTACCACTGTCAAATATTTGGCAATTCATTTTTTTTTTCTAAAGAGCTTCAACCGGTCGTAAAGTTTTTTTTTTCAGTGAAAAATGCACAGCATAACTTGAAACATGCAATGAAACATTCATTCTCTTGCTGCTGTATCTCAGAAGCAGCGTGCAAACACAAAGAAACAGCAAGACGTTGTTTGTGACCACCAAAGTGAATGGCAAGAATCTTGTTCTCACAACCACATGCAACAAATAAACACATTAAGTGCCTGGATATTAGCATGCCTCGTCTGAGCACAAAATTACCCACTGTGCACACGAAGATGGTGAATTCCTATGCAAGCAGCCAACCAGATGCCTCCACATTTATTTGGGACTGTAATTACAATAACAATTCTGCTACACAGAGTATTATCTGCAAGTCCCACTGAGACTGGGAGTTCATTCAGAGCTGCTTTACAGTTTATTCTCCAAATGGCTCCCATTCTGAAAAGACAATTTGCAGAGGCGTACATGTGCGCTTCTTGCTATTGAAAATGTTCTGCCTTTGGGGCCAAAACTTCTGAGTGCAAATAAGCACGGGCTGTAAAAACAACTTCTTTCACGGTACCCGGTTAAGACGGGATCTTGCCACCCCTCTACTCCAGCCCCATCACTCCTCTCACTTAATACAAACTCCTCAGCTCCTAATTTACTCTTGGGCGAACTTCAAAGAAAGCTTCAGGCTGAGAAATCGAAGGATGAGGTCCTTATTAAGTATTGTGTTCATCTGCAGAAATATTGGAATGTAAATCATTTCAAGTCTCTTATATACCCGCACCTCTCTGTAACAGCAGTTTTAATAGTCACACGGGGTATTTTTGCCTAATAAAAGTTTTCTTTTATATTGTCAAAATCATTTTAGAAACGCACCACCAAATATATTATTGTATAAATGAAAAGTTTTATGACTATGATAATCATTTCACATTCACTGAATGTGTCACCAGTATTAAAAATTAACGGAGCTAGAAAAGCAAATGTAATAGAAACCCATCTCATTTTCTTAACTCTATCTTTGAACAAAAGCAAGTGCACCTGGTAACCTCCAGCAACATTTTGCCCGTTTGTGGAATTGATCATTGGGGAACAGCTCATAAATTTAGTTTGGCATGAGAGACTTCTCCCCTTTAAATGTTTCAGACCACCGATTTCCATTTGAAGGCAAGGCCATTTGGAGTCTCATTTCTTTTTGCTGTCCATGCTAGACTGAAATTCAAAAGGGCTGGCAATAAGAGGTGATTAATTTGAAAGACTCCCTTCAAATGGATACACACTAGGAGAAGGTAATAACTGACTCCCAATTTCTCTAATCTTGCAGAGAGCACTGAACTTGGACTTTCCCCATGGAGTTAAACCAAGAAAATAGCTCCTGATAACCCTCAACAACCAGGTGAGAGGTAAATGGTTTATGGGCATGCAGGAAGAAAGGAAGGAAAGACAAAGAAATAAAGACATTGTGTTTCTGATACTCTTATTTCTGATTCCTGACCTGCACCTACCGGCCAGGGGCCCTAGCCAGCCAGATCTCCAATACCTTTTACTGGGAATTGTCTGCTAAAATTCATATGTGCCTCATCGCCAGAACCACATGGAAGCCCATATCAGTAAACTCAGGTTTTTTCCAGGGCCTGAGTACAGCAGACAAATGATAATTTTCTTTGACTAATCTGAGGCAGACACACTAACAGAGTATTTAGGAACATTACCCATTCTTACTCATAAAGCTGAGCAATACTGATGCTTAAGTACATGCTTGGAAAGGCATTTTTCAAATCCTTGCAAGGCTCTTCTGGTTCAGCAATCTAAAAAAAAAAAGTGATTTTTATTTTGGAAGTCTGCCAGAGCCATGATAAATAATACACTGTCCCTGATAGTTCCCATACAGCAATCCCCTGCAAATCATTGCAGCCAAATAGCCTTCCTCTTCTGTAAACACTTTTGCTGGTTTTGTTGGCATATCATGTAAATCAATAATTAAAAAAAGATAAAGCACTGCATTTCACAAAACTTGGAGAAATCCAATTATTTTTAAATGTAGCTCTCCAGTTGCGTGCCCCATGGTCACAGCTGCCTGCCTGAGCTGACTCGGATGCGAAGCAGCAAGAGCCACCTGCATCCAGAGCATCCCCTCTTCGTTCCCTGCTGCTGCATTAACTGTACATTCGGATTAGGCGGGGGTTACTCAAAACATGCCAAATATTCCCATGTGGAGGTACCTCCGTTCACTCACGCAGTTCCAGGAATTTCCGAGGACGGATGCCGCTGCAGCCGCACGGCCAAGCGCTCAAGGCTGTATCATTAAGTTCAAGAGCATATGCAGCCCTGGCCAAAGTAACCCCCGGAGTCCATTCAGGAACATCTATATCTGGCTGCTTGTCTGGCTCAGGAGGGATTCTCTGCACAGCTGTACATATGTCCTGACTTCTGCTTGTTTTCTAGTTTTGGAACCCTATTCATCTCCTGTTTTCTTTGCACAATAAGGATTTATTCTGACTGTGCTTTTATACCCACCAGTGCATCCTCCCTACACATTTTCCATCATTCAGCACGGTAGACCCCAGGTATCAGTAACACACTATCCAGCCAAAGGCAGATTCAGAACATGTCTCAGTATCTGCAGCGGGGCTATGGGGGAGGCTAAGCACAAAGGACTGGAGTAAAATTTTGGAGATTTTGTAAATTAATTTTAGTCACATTGGCCACCTTGCAAACATAAACACAATCTCCAGAACCGCAGATGGAGGAGGTATGTGTTACTCTTCACTCCTCCAAAGCCACGACTAACACAATACGGGCGTGCGGCAGCTCGTGCACCAGTTCTCCCTCACCGTTTCCAGCAGGAACAAACCAAAGTAGGGCAGTAGAAAAGCCTGATTCTGCCCATACACAAGAACACATTTACATACAGAAAAAAAAGCTGTGCAAGGAATAAAGCTAACGAAAAGCTTTTCTTAGAATGAATGCCTAATGGTTTCGCCTCATGATTAAAATCTAGATTAAGATACCTAAATTTAATCGTCTTTGCTGTAGAGCCCCCTGTGATCTCCAGGTGAAACTCAGCTGATAAATTACCCAGACTGCTGTCAGAGTGTGTTGAGTCTTAGCAAATACAGTTTATTTGTGTGCCTTACACCAGGTAACTACATTTGATCAAACAAATCTCAGCTAGCAAAAAAAGGCATCTGAGAGTGATTAAACTGACACCTTCTTCCTCAGGTAGGGTCGCTAAAATCTTCAGCATTCCTTGGGGAAAAGGCACCAAAAACGGCTGAACACACTGCTACGTGTGCTCGAGGTGGACTGGGCTGAGCTTGGGACACATGCGGAGCCGCAGCTCCGGGGCCGGAATCGCAGGGAAGACGAGCGATGCTGCAACGCGAGCGCGTGTGTGTGCATGGGAGGGACAGGATCCCACCCAGGGCTTGGGGAAAGCACGTGGACCAGATTTGTCGGCACTCGGAAAGTTACTGCAGAGGAAAGTGCAGATGTGAGGAGCACCGAAATAGAGGGATCGGGATCATTGAGTCCATCTAGTCTCCTGCTATTACAACCATGTAATATAATACTTCTGGATCTAAGCACCCTGTGAAATCAAGGAAGACAAATTGCTGTTTTAACGGCGTTATTTGCAATAAAATTCAGGAACACTCTCTGAAGCATTATCTACGGAAAGGTGTGCTACAGAAGCACTGCATGACGAGCAATGAAACTATTCACAAGAAAAGAAGAGGCTGCAACAAAAACACCAGCCTGGGCCATAAATCAGCCAAGAAACGTATCACTATACACTGACAAGTGAATTGGCTCCATCACCAGGCTGAATGCAATCTGTTTACCTCGAGGAGAGCAGGACTCCCCCGCACTGAGGTCACCTTGAACTCCTCAGAGGAAGCTGACATTATATTTGAAACACAGATTCACACAGGTTCAGGCCTTCAGGAGGTCTCCAGTCCATCCTCAGCTCAAAGCAGTGTCAGTTGAGAGGTCAGGCCAGGTTGCCCAGGGTGTTTATTCAGTTGGGTCTTGAAAACGTCCAAGGATGGACACTGCACAGCCTCTCTGGAAGCCTGCTCCACTGCTGGGTTGTCCTCATGGGAGAGAAGCTTCTCCTCACATTCAGTGAGAACCTCTCTTGCTTCGACTTATGTCTGTTGTCACTCATCCTCCTGCCATGCAGCACTGCAGGGCCCGGCTCCACCTGCCTGGCAGCCTCCCGGGTACTGGAAGGACTGAAAGGCTGCTAGTTAACAACGTCCTCAAAGGCAGCTCTTCCCCAGCCTGGACAAGCCCAGTTCTCCTGGGCCCTCCATCCACCAAGCATCTTAGCGGGCATCTGCTGAACTCTGGTTTATTGTCAGGAGCCCCAAACTGGATGCAATATTAAGTGCTCTAACAAGTGCCAGGGAAAGGGGAGTAATCGTGTCTCATGATCTACTCACTAAGCTCCCGTTACTACATCCCCAGATACTGCTGGCCTCCTTTGCTGCCAGGACACATTGCTGGCTCATCATCAGCTTGCTGAAAACTTGCACTTGCAGTATCACCCTTTTCCATCGACAGTGGATTTTGCCTGAAAACAAATAGTCTTGTTGCTTAGACAAGCCAAGAGGTCCCATTAATGCCTATTCCTCTAGAGTTTTGGAGCAGGCCATGATCATTACCTTCGTCTTCAGCCACTCGAAGCCCTTCCTTCCAAGGGGGACTCTCGCTCTGCAAGGGCTGGAAGTGCTGAGCCTGGCACGTACCCACTGCTGCCAGCGGCTAAGTGGTTACTCCCCCTCTCACCCTCCTTAGTAGTCTATTCCCAATACCACAACCATAATGATAGGTACATATAACAGGAAAAATAAAGGCAGAAGTGGATGCGGGGATAAATAGAAATAAAAGGATGGATTTTCTTCCTCTTAAAGGAATTCTATTGTTTAGTTTCAGAAAAAGAATAAATATCTTTCTGCCACTTACACATAGCAGAACATATCCTGATGCAGAGCTTTCCTGAACCCTAAGCAACAGCAATCTGTACTACCCACTTTCAGACTAGCATCTTGCATACACCTTATATAGCATCATTATCCTTCCTGGGCAAAAGTGTTAAGATTTCTAAGACCAGGTGAATAATTTGCCATCTATAGTTTATTTAGAGACTTTTGCTTCCATCTCTGTTTACAAAACTGACCTCAGACAGATGGCATTTTTTGTAATGTGTTCATTAGCTGAAATCGTGTGATGAATAAGTTCTGTGAATAATCCTCAGTCTGCAGTCTGGTTTTGAAAATTCTTCCCCTTTTGGCTGTATAGATATTTAAGTTCTGTTTTAGGAGAGATAATTTTTCTTTCTTGTTTTGTTTGGAAAGTGAGAGGGGAAAGGTGCTATGAAGTTGAAATACCTTGTTTTGCTGGCAGCACCGCTCCTGCCTGCAGAATGAGCCTGGAATTATCTGCAAAAGCCAGAGAAACAGTAGAAGAGGATTTCAGTGTCAGCAATCAAAGGAACAGAAGCAAAAGCAGCCGCAAGCTGCAAAAGTAATGAAAGTGGGATTAAAATTTTCCTCTGCGGCAATGCTAATTCCTCAAGGAGCACAAAGTGCTAGATTTACTCCAGGAGTCCTCCGCCAGTTTGCCATGCGCTAAGCTTATCGCTACAGAAAAACTGCTCGCGTGCTATGGGTTATCTTCAAGGGCAGGTATTCACTTTCGTTTTTCCCATGAATTCCGTGTTCCTGAAAGATGGCAAGACACGCCTGAAGAGGAGAAAGCTCTATTTGCCAGGACAGATATAATACAGCTGCAGGCAGTGACCTCACTCCGGACTTATTTCTCCTATCAGGATTCAGCCTCTCCGCGAAGCTGTCGATCTCATTGCGGAATTTGCCAACAAAGTGCCCAAATATGGTGCCCTTTCCCACAAAGGCCAGTTCCAAGACACCCATGTTCATATCTGACCATCTGAAGGGACAAATTTCAGTTGTTGTTGCCCCAAATAGGGTTTGAAAGTTTGAAAGTTGCTTATTTGCAACTTTCAAAGATAGTTCCTCTCTTCAGCTGGCTCTGTGAGCAACCCATATACTAATCCAGATGTTAAGGAGAGACTGATCCACGCAGCAGGGATGACAAATAATCATTATATTTACTTTATAAATTTTACCAGTCTTTACTACAGGATATTTTCCTTCTTAGAAAGAGCATTTTTTTCCTTTTCTCAGAACAAATGTACTAGCATGTATTAGTATACCACATCCTTATAGTAAGAAACAACAGCATTCTTTAAGGTTGTGTGCTTTTGAGAGGTTTTCTCCAACGGGATCAAAAATACTTCAATTAAGTGCAATCATCTACTGTGTCTGGTGGGTCTTTATCTAACATTTTCCTTAAATTTTCAGTGAACAGACTAATGACCTCCCCAGATTCCAGCTCTTCATACAGTGGTAGTTTAGGGGGTTGTTTTTGCTTTCCCCTCTGATATCTAAAGTAATCTCCATAACTGCACTTCAGTAAATTGCTTTTTATCCTAGCACTGGTGGTCACAGAACAATTGATTACTGTCATCTTTTTAAACATGTTTATCCATCTGAAGACTGTTGCCATGCCCTGGTTTGTGTTTTCTTTTCCAGACCAAACAATTAGATTCAGTCTTTCCTCATAACTTATATTCCCCAAGCCTCTTACAACTTTGCTTGCTGTTCTAACTTGTTTGCCTACATTTTTCCTTAAGTGTAACACTTGAAACTGGCTGGAGAGCTTCAGCTGAGTCTGACTAGTCCTAAACAGAACAGAAATAACACCCTGCGATGTCTTACATATGCTCCTCCTGTTACTAGCACACAGAACAACAGTCGGCTCTTTTGCAACACGGCACAGCCTGTGATCCGCGATAATCCCGGCGTTCTCGCCTGCAGTATTTTTGAGAACCAAATAGTCCTCGTTTTACGTGCGGTCTGCCCTCCTAAGGGCCACGCTTCACACTTGCCCTCCTTGAATCTTATTGATTTCAGCCCAGTTCTCCAATATATCAGGATCATCTTAAATCCCAGTCCTGTGCTCCATTGCCCGGAATCACAGCAAATGTTATAAAAGTAAACTCCAGCTTTTACTGAAAATATTGATGAAAAGCTGTTCCAGGACAAGCCCCTGAGCGCATCTGCTTGGTGTGTCCTTCCTGCTTGACAGCAGCCATCAACAAAGGCTTATAAAATATAGAGTTTCACTAACAAGACTTCCACCTGAGTCAAAACTCCTTATAAACATTCCTGCAGGCAGTCACTAAAACAAGTTGATTCCCTTCGGCAGATAGAGCTTGCGAGATGCATGCTAGGAGGTTCTCTCAAAGTCATATAAAAATCATATGTTATATCAGGAATAAAACCCGAGCTGCCCAGCTCAGAGCCCTCTGCACAGTCGCCGTCCAGTAGCCCTGGTTGAGGACCACAAACAAGCCCATTTCTGTGTGCTCACACAGTCCTGAACCACAGTCCATGCTAATTTAGAAAAAAAAAAAAAAAAAAGCTCAATATTTTGCTAAAATTACCATTGCATGGGGTTTTATTTTGTATTACCATAGCAACGAAGGGCCTTGCTTGAAATAAGACCCTTCCCTTGCCCGGGTGTATTGGTAGGAGCGTCCCTGCCCCGCAGGGCCCCCAGGCCTGCACCAAGGCACTGGAGTTCATCTGCAGGAAGCTTCTTCTTAAACCAGGGCCTAAATGGATAGGAAAAAAGGCAAAGTTTAGCAGTAGGAGCATCTCTGCGCCGGCTGGGGGACCAGTTTGCTGCAAGGAAGCCTGTGCCAGCGCAGGAGCTGCTGGCGTCTCCTGCCCTGGGGCCACCGCTTCAGTCACTGCTTTAGAGCTGAGCCCAAATCCCAACCGTGAAGCCTCCACTCTCTGCAACCAAGACTGGCTGGGGGGTTGTCCCCGT
>NW_010580326.1:115608-137258 GCF_000705375.1 Tinamus guttatus
GAGCCGCAGAGCGGGGCGCCCTGCGCGGAGCGCGGAGGAGGCTCCAGCGCTCCCGGCTGCTTCGCCCTCAGAGCTCCGATTTCGGGAAAAAAAGGACGAGTCGCCTTCTCTGGCGATGGATTTATATTCACCGGCTCCTGTTCATGAGCAGCTAATGCAGAAAGTTAACTGTTCTGGGGAGGCAATGTATTTCTGGCAATTCTTTTTTTTCCGTTGGAAAAGACTTTGTGGGAGATGGAGAACAACAACTCTGGCTTGCTAGCGCCCTCAGAGCTCCGATTTCGGGAAAAAAAGGACGAGTCGCCTTCTCTGGCGATGGATTTATATTCACCGGCTCCTGTTCATGAGCAGCTAATGCAGAAAGTTAACTGTTCTGGGGAGGCAATGTATTTCTGGCAATTCTTTTTTTTCCGTTGGAAAAGACTTTGTGGGAGATGGAGAACAACAACTCTGGCTTGCTAGCTCTTCGGTGCCGTGGCAAAAGGTTTATCTATATAAATAAAACTCATTTTTAAGATGTTTAAAAGATTGTTTAGGATGTGACTTCATAAAATTAGGTAACGTAAATATGTTTCAGAGCAAAGAACAAATACCATTTATCAGTCATAGTGAATTTCTGAACATTATTCTGGGCATTTAAGTTTTCTAGCAAACATTCCAGTTTTCATTGCTATTGGCAAGATAAGGCTCATCAACAATCTGAAATAAAACAAAAAATTGAGTTGCATTTGTCCTTATTCAGTTTGTAGGTTGCTATAACAAACCCAAAAGCATAGCATTGACCAGATCAAGGACAGCACTAAGCAGACCCGAGTGTGTTTTCTTCCAGAAATGTTTTTCAGGATCATTTTGTTTCATGCTATACATTGACCTTTATGAGCTTTTCGCTGATTTGGCTAGAAGTTCACTTTGTAAGCAGGGAGCTGAAGTTTGAGCCCTGCTGTTACTACGTGAGGAGCTGGGTGAATAGAGAGGGAAGCGATTCAGTGAGGTGCCCTGAGAGCGGTGGTGCAGTGAATGTGATAGTGAATTCAGTTCTGCTGAAAAACACTGCCTTTCTAACTAAGGAAAGCCTAAAGGAGGAAAGATCACTAAACTGCAAAGCAGTTGCTTATGGAAGGCTTGCCGAAAAATCACTAGATTCATTTTCACCCTGCACTGAAACTTGTTTTCCTGGATCTACAGGCAGCAGAAAGCAAAAGTGGCGATCCAGGGAGGAGAATTGATGCAAGAGTCCAGGGGGGCTCTCCCTCTTCCCTGTGCTCTTGTTGTGATCCAGGCACAACTTTGAATTGTCTGCATCACGGAACCGTATCAGGACGCCTTGCAGGAGCTCTGATTACATCAGAGATGCACTGCAGAATTCAAAATACTGCAGAGGACACTGGAGGGGAGGGAAAAACAACACTTGAGGTAGAATTTTAGCATGTTACTCGTGATTTCTATTTCTTTCCTTCAGAAGGACATCTTTAATAATTCTTTCCCCATTGTCTAGTAGTCTGGCACTTTTCCTGAATTTCAGCTGGAAGTGAGGGCAGTACAGATTTCTAATTCAATTTCTTCCCCAGACATAATGGATAAGAATATTATGGGGTGCAACAGAGATTCTTGAAATGCTCTTTCTTGCTTCACATGTACACCATGCCCCCGACATACCGTGGCCCTTGCTGTGGGCCAGTTCTTCAGTATTACCAGAGTTGTTAAAAGCCAAAACTCAGGATTTTATAACACAGTAAAAGATGGTTCTTAAAGCTTAGAGACAAAATAGGACAAGAGGGCACTTGGAGAGGAATTCTTCGTGCCAGACGAGCACACGGTATGGGCAGGAAGAGCTGGGAAGCACAGGGATTCACAAAGTCCTAAGGCAAGGGCAGAAGGGTACTGCAGATGAAGAGACTTGGTAGGATTTTACTGTTAGCCCTTACCCAGATCAGTCTTATTTGAGGATTTTAACATTGCAGCACATCCTTAAAGTTCCTCTTGTTTAATTGTTGGGGAAATTGTTGCTATAGGCCAGCCCGTTTGTCCGACTTTACATTCCAAAGCATTGTCTTTAATCCTTAAGGCATCTCTTACAGCTATCCACACTGTCATCAGCCAGTGCTGTATGAATAAAGCAATTTGCTTGTTGTTCACTCACTAGCAAAAAAACCCTTCCATTAATCAGGCATCTCCTGTCGTAAAGCACTGCTGATCATCATTCTGCAGAAGTGCTTTCCAAACGGAAACAAGAAGCAGAGAGAGAAGTATACTGCTTTATTTTCCTCCTTCCTCCTTCAAGTCAGGCCTTTTATTTTTTATTTTTTTATCATCCTTTATTTTCTCCTCTCTTTTTCTGAGATAGGATGCTATGTGCATCAGAGGTAAAGAATATGTAAATAATGTGTATATAGCATGAAATATTGTGGTTTCTATGTGGAGTCTGTTGGCTCGCCAGTTCTCATGATGGAAGAAGAAAGACCCACCTTTTATAACCACAGTCATTCAGTGTGTTACACAGGGGATTAATTTGTCCAGCTGATTGTCTTGCACAGGTTGAGAGGCTGGAAGCTAAGAAAGAAATTCCCTTTCCTCACCCTGTTATTTCACAGTTGATGCCTCAGGGTTACGGTGCACGTCTGACACACGCAGAACATTTACATTTCCCTCTCCCCATTTCTTCCTATCGTGTCAGCAGTGGATGTGGTAGGAGATGAAACTAGCTACACAGAGGAGCTGCCTCTTCATTCTTCCTGGCTGAGATTCAGGGCAGAATTTGTTCTTAACCGACATCATCTGGTATAGCAAAAGGGAAGATGGCTAATTTAGGATTAACTTAGGTCTCATTTGTCCACAGTCTTCCATTAATCATAATCTTTATTCTCCTTGGACCAGCCCCCCAGTCCAGGACATTGTCGAGGTAGAAAGGGGGAAAAGATGGTTTCTACATAAAACAAGTTACTCCAAGGAAAAGAGCCCTATATAAACACACATCAGGGAGCTCCATTTTCCCAGCTAAAGCTTAAACTCCCAGTGACATTATTTCTACAGGTAACATAGACAGGATCTTGGGGTTGCTTCAATAGGAGCCTGGCTGTGGGCTCATTAGGCATGTTCCATGTGATGGGACTGTTGCCTGGGGTAATTGCCAGTTCACCTGTTTCTTACTTCTGTTCAACATGCTCCAGCTGTCCCTATCTCAACTGCCTATCGTTTTCCTCAGACTTGTTCACTTATCTGAGGTCTGCAGCTTTACAAGTAGGTAAGAGCAAAGTGCCATCATTTGTCATGAAGTTCCACTGATAATCCCAGGTTTGCCTAGAATTTCCTAGAATATGGCTTTTTTATTTTCAAGTTAATGTTCTTTCAGAAACAAGATTTTCAGATCAGAGGGCTCAGTTTATTGCCTTTATTAAGACAAGACATGCTGAAACGGATTGGCAATTTGAGGGCAGGCCCACATGTTTTTGTCATGGCTTGCACTCTGTTGGCTTGGGTGGTCCATCCCCTGCTGCAAGGGTTTCCAGACTCTTAACTCCAAAGCCAGAAAAGAGCAGCTCAGCTCTGTGAGCAAGTACATAGTGATAAGCCACAGAGAGTTAAGAATGAGTATGATTTTAGCACATGGAATAGACTCCTCTCCAAATAGTTGTTCTAAACATCACTGACACCAGCAAGGCGACAGGACTTACCTCTTTGCTTACCTCCGGCCAGAAAGCAGTTCCTTAGCACTTGGGCCACCTGAATTAAGCCTTGTCCATTCTTGCACATGCCAGTAGACTTCATTTATCCCATACCCTGGAGGTAAGTAAACAAATGATTTCCTTTTGTACTAAAAAGTATTACAGAAGAGGAACCACAAGATATCACTCTACACCAAGCAGGTGTTTAAGGGCAGGAAAGAATCTGTTCTGTTTAGAATACCCCTGTGAAGTTTCAGAGCAGGACTGAGATAATATTTTATTGAAGGCAGCGTTTTAAGTCCCCTTGCAGCAAAGACCATCTGCTGCACTTAAACTGAAATGCAACCAAGTTTTAAGTGTTCTGCTGTTGCGTATTCATGGATTTTTTTTTTCTGTAATAGGTATGTAACACAATTGATGTGTTTTATAAACTCCAGCTTCTGAAAATGGCAGTTCTGTTTTTAAGGACGTTACCCTAGCAGGGGCACATATTCCCCAGGGTGCATATCAAAGAGGAGGTAAGTATAGCCAGGAAGAGAACTAAATTATATACTGTTATTGAAGTCAGTGAAATACAATATTTATGTTTATTCACTTTTCTGTGCACTTGAAACAAGAAAGAATATATTCATATTTTATTTATTGTGCAACCTTTCTAATAAATGCTTTTATCAATAAATGAAGCTCAGTAGTTCCATGCTGTAAGCATAGCTGACCACACAGATGAAGGATCTTGAACCAGGACTGGGTAACTCCCCTACACGGGAGCTAACTTCCAGACTGATTTTTAAAATCATTGAATTAGGGAGAGAAGTTATTCAACATTTCCAGTCCCTGGCTTCTGTACCCATTTGAAGTCTGTGATGATTTAATTCCACAAACCTTGCACTAGTGTTGTGCAAGCAGAATTTGAACCCAATTTGCAAAGTCGTGTCTTAAAAATTGGTTTTCTGCAATGACAGATGGCCATCTTTATGCTCAGCTACTGTGCAATACATCAGTGGCACAGAGAGCTGTTACTGCGTATAGGGTATCAATTATAATTGAAATAATATTGCAATGTTCGTGTAGAAATCAGGTATTTCTTAACAGTCTTTTGTAAATGAGTTTATAGAAAGGAGATGCCGTGCCATTAAACTTACGTTAAGTGTATGGACAGTAAATGTATATACGGTTTGTGATCATCAGTGCAAGTGTGCTTTTTTCCAAAATTGTTTTCATATGGCTTTCTATAAATTAAGTCTTGTAGTAACTGTTTTTAAAAGTGTATATTTAGTGATTTATAACTTAACTGATTTCTATTTCTGCATGGTTTATGGCTACTAAAATACTTATTTTTATGCATAGTTGTTAATAGAAAGTTTTCCACAAAACACGAGAGTTCTGTATTTTTGCGATACTAGCTTAATTTTTATACTTTGCTTCTGAACCAGGAGAATCTTGCCACATGCATATCCTGACCGACCCCTGTATATGCACTGGGAACCAAGACTTCTGCCTTTGAGCTAGGATCAGCCTCCCAACATGACAAACACACCAAGCAGAGCTCCAGGATGAGAGAGAAACCCTGACAGTCAGTTCTACCCAACAGGATCAAACCAGCTTCACTAGAAACCACTGCTGTGGTTGAACAGCTACTACTGTTTTCCTTCCAGATATCTCCTCAACCTGAAATATTTTCAAGTTTCAGTCACTATATTTCTTCCAAAAGCTGGAAAAGGCCAAACACTCAGTAAAGCCAAATACCTGGTTTTGTTCCAGAAGACACTTGCAGGAGTGATGTGAAGTTAGCTTCCAAGATGACTCTTTTACCAGGAGAAAATTCTGATTATGACTATAGTGCCCTGAGCTGTGCTTCAGATAATTCCTTCAACCACACATTCTTTCCAGAAACAGAAACCCTTAAGGGAGTCTTTTACCAAAGAGCCAGACTAATTCACCCACAAGAAGATCTCCTGAAAGGCATTCACTCAGATGATCGGAAGCATCACATTATTATAAATGTAGGAGGCATTAAGTATTTGCTCCCATGGACCACGCTTGATGAATTCCCGTTGACACGTTTGGGCCAACTGAAATTCTGTAACAATTTTGATGACATTCTGAACATCTGTGATGATTATGATGTGACATGTAATGAATTTTTTTTCGACCGCAATCCTGGAGCATTCAGGACCATCCTGACCTTTTTGCGGGTTGGAAAACTTCGGCTCTTGCGTGAGATGTGTGCGCTGTCCTTCCAGGAGGAGCTGCTCTACTGGGGAATCGAGGAAGACAATTTGGACTGGTGTTGTAAGAGGAGATACCTGCAAAAAATGGAGGAATTTACAGAAATGAATGAAAGAGACGATGATCTGCTAGAAAATGAAATCCCGGGTGAAACAGTGGAGGAGACAAAATTCGGCTTGTGCATGAAAAAGTTGCAAGACATGGTGGAAAGGCCCCAGTCTGGCCTCCCTGGGAAGGTGTTTGCTTGTTTGTCTGTTTTATTTGTCACTATTACAGCAGTGAACTTGTCCATCAGCACCATGCCTGACCTAAGGGAGGAGGAGGAAAGGGTAAGTTAGATTTTTGGGGTGGAAAATAGTATGTGCTAGGAAAAGCATAACAAATATAGGATCTGATTCTATTGTTTTACGTGAGGATTTTGTAGCTGTCCTCTGTGGAAACAACATGAAGGATATTGCAAGTGTTACATGACTGTATTCAATTACTTGTAAGAGAAGCAACCATATCGAGTTTCTTGTCCAAAGGAAATGTTGTTAGTGTGCATTCTTCTGTACGACGGTATATTATCTTTTTAAGCTTTGTATTTGCTACTTAGAAAGCATGAAGTAACTGAGCAAAGTCATCTGTGGAATAAGTATAGTTAATTTTAAATTTTGCATTTAGCTCATAGCTGCAGTTTGTCAGATTGTTTCCCCACTACTACAGTTTCAACTTCTTTAGTATTTTTGGTTTAATTGGGAAAAAAAGAAAAACAACCACCTCTTTTCCTGCCACTATACCGACTAAAATATTTATTCTCCAAGTGCTGATTACAACCTCCTTCTCTTTCCTCTAGGGTGAGTGTTCCCAGATGTGCTACAACATTTTCATTGTGGAGTCTGTCTGCGTGGCATGGTTTTCACTGGAGTTCCTGCTCAGGTTCATCCAGGCAAAGAGCAAATTTGCCTTTCTGAGGAGACCGTTGACCCTGATAGACATAATAGCCATTCTGCCCTACTACATCACCCTGCTAGTAGACACCACCTCGGTGGGCTATAAGAAGCCGAGCTCTGGGAACATCTACCTGGACAAAGTAGGCCTGGTCCTGCGGATACTCCGTGCCTTGCGGATTCTGTACGTCATGCGGCTGGCGCGGCACTCGCTGGGCCTGCAGACGCTGGGGCTCACGGCTCGCAGGTGCACCCGCGAGTTCGGCCTCCTGCTGCTCTTCCTCTGCGTGGCCATCGCGCTGTTCGCGCCGCTCCTGTACGTCGTGGAGAACGAGATGGCGGACTCGCAGGAGTTCACCAGCATCCCCGCCTGCTACTGGTGGGCCGTCATCACCATGACCACCGTGGGCTACGGCGACATGGTGCCCAGGAGCATTCCCGGCCAGGTGGTGGCACTGAGCAGCATTCTGAGCGGCATCCTCCTCATGGCATTCCCAGTCACTTCCATTTTCCACACGTTTTCACGCTCCTACATTGAGCTAAAGCAAGAACAGGAAAGAATAATGTACAGGAGAGCACAATTCTTATTAAAAACAAAGTCGCAGATAAGCAATGCATCACAGGGGAGTGATATTTTATTCCCCAGTATCTCTTCTGAGGCTAGGGACAATGAATGAAATTTAAGTTACTATTTCTGCTAATGTCAAGTAATGTTTTGTTGTATCAGATTCCATCTTTTAATTTGCTTTAGAAGAGGAGTTTTACAAAGGTAACCCTCATATTAAAATGAAGAACAGTGGCTATTAAGTAGGAATTCATGTGGTTTTAGAAGCCTATTATTATGCTGTTTCTTTCCTCACATTGTTGACCCCCTCAAGCAAAATGTATAGCTAGGACAGTTCTTCCTACGAGATCATAGAGTGGGATTTTGAGACTTAAAAGTTCCCTGGAAAAACCAGGAACAACATATAATTACGTACTTGACAGGCTGCGTTGTCATTTGTAACACATTTTTCAATCAAATCAGACTGTATATAATCATTAAACAGACTATCCCTCTTTTCTTTTGTCCTTATGTATAATGTAAATAGAACAGAATGAATGATCAAATTCTCTCCAAGCAGAATGCCATGGAGCAGGAGCACAATGGAACACAATATATTCACCCCATTCTGCTCTCAAAAAGCATTAAGCAAGATCGGTCATTCACAAAGGCAAATGCATCTTTTCTTTTGCCCTAAACGAAATAGAAAAAAAAACAAAGAATCGAGCTTTTTGTATCACCAGGCAACCCTGCTAGGAATGTAAATAATCATAGCTCACCAGCTTCAAATTTAGATGAAGTTATGGTGTTGATCTTATGCCACTGAATACAGTATTCCCAGGAACAAAGTCTTTGAGTTTTGTATCATTTAATACTGTTATTGAGGGGTGACTAGCTGCAAATCAAATGAAATATGCCTGATAAGATGCCAGTTGTTCCCCACCATCTGTTGCCATGTTTTTCTTTTTTTTTTCCTTTACCTCAGGTAGAAACAGAATTAAAAGACTGTTTCCAGAGAACACCCTAGCATTACTTGGCAAATGGGTGGTGCGTCTACTACCCATTCACATTGAGTCTTTGGTTCCCAAAAGGAGCGAAAAATATATGGTCGTGGGAAGATGCCAATGATGAGAAAAGAAAATATCATTTGAGTCATGGGGTGGGGGGATTGACAGCTTCACACTTTACTGTCCTCAATCGTGAGTGACTTAGTTAACTGTACCTCTATCATTACTGCAGACATCATCGCAACGGAGAAAATTTAGGATAGGAAACATGAAGGAAGCTAAGTGCCCAAAACACAAGTGTGTATTCCTCATGCACACACGTGTCTTGGTCCAGGCTGAAGCCCGTGGGAGTACACGGGTGAGGGACGCTCAGGTTTGGCACCTGTTTCTATGGAGATTAATGACAGACCTCCCATTTAGTTTAGAAGGAATGTGATTGGGTTGCATAACTGCTCCGGAGACAAAATCCAGAAACTTAACAGAAAAATCGCACCCTTTTTTTTGACTGTGTGTGTTCTCAGAGGTAAAGAAAAGCTAAATTTAAGAGTTTCGTCTTTTTTTTTCTTTTTGGTAAATTTTACACATTATTAACTGTTAAGAGCTAGGAAAACAGTGGAGTCTCCATCATGTTTACCAATGCCCCTCTACCCTAATTTGCACACTTAGTATTGCTCACTGGCATTTCTTGAGCAGGTTGCTAGAAATGCCAGAATGTGTGATGGCTCCGTGATTCATATTTTTAAAACAGAGATGGGATTAGTTCATCAACCTACGCTGTATGGCCATGCCCATGCTATACTGTTTTTTTTCTCAAATGTCTTTAAAATTACATCTGAAGTTGGTATGGTATCTTTTTTCTTAAAGAATAACTCCAAAAGTTTTAAAAATACATTTCATAAATAGAAATAATTGGGACTATAAAAGTCTTCACCCTGTCATAAGTAAAGAGGTCTGTGGAACATTAGTGCATAGAGTTAAAATATCTAGGCTGAGTTCTTGGCAATTAATTACATGCCAGAACTAGGAATGTAACCAGCTTTTCACTCTCCTTCTTCAGTTTTAATTAGAGTTGGATAAAAAACAGGAACATTGTGACAAAAGAGACACATTTTTCATCCAAAATTTTCTAATTTCAAAAATGTTTTATCATCTGCAGCATTGGCTTCAATACAAGCACTATGTATCCTTCTACCTTTGTGTCAGCATTATAAAAAGAACTGGTAATTAAATTAGTCCTGTGATCAACAGTGAGTTATATATGAATATTTTTGACAAGTTGAGCCATAAATAAGAAACTATAAGGAGAAATCAAGGGTTACCAAACCTAATATTATTTCTATTTTATGCTGGATAACACATGCTGAAGATTTGGCCATTTTCTCAGTGTCTTCACACTTAGTTAACACTTGTTTATTTTATGTTTTTAAAAAATAATGCTAAAACTATAGCTTCATTCTGCAGTCTTTGTCAAAACAAAACAAAACAAACGAACTCTGAAGCTGGATGCTGGTTGCAGCCTAAAGGATTTTGCCTGTCTTGCCTCTTGAGAGCTCTGCCCAAGTCAGGAGCAAATTCACTGTGCAGGATGTACCCCTGTGTGATTCTGTACTTGGCAATGCATCCCTTGTGAGAACATCAACATGTTTTACTGTGAATCATTGCAACAAACTTGCTCATGTTTTACACGAGGTGATGCATACTGTAGCCCTATTGCTAAATAAATCCAGCTCTGCAACTTAAGAGCACATTAGTATGAAACCCACATGCTGTGTTCCAGCTTCTACTGTGAAGGCTGGAGGTTTATGATGATTATGTCTCTTTATAGTACATAATCGCAAATTTTAGTCAAATTCATGAAAATAATGGATCGATTCAAAAGCTGACTGTTTCCACTGACACAGCTGACAGCTACCAAGTCATCTATCATTCCTTTCTTGTTTTTTTTTTTTTTTTTTTCATTTTAACAGCATGTGCAGTCAACAAGAAAGTTCCAATAAAAACACTTTGTGCTTTTATGAAGTCAAAGGAATTGTTCAAATTGCCACTGCTAGGAAGTGATGCATGTCTCCAACAGAGATAGGCTTGCATTGCTATTTATATTACCCTGCGTCTACTGCAGTAATATGTATAGTATGAAATCAAAACAGCAGTAGCTGTTTAATTTTGGTTAATAAAGTTTTAGGCCTTTCATTTTCATGTGCTTCTTATGAAAAGACTGCCTTTCTTACTAGAAAGACTGTCACCAGGATATTGGCATGTTTGACAACCTATGGTCAATATGGGATGTAACCAGCACTGAGGGAGAATTTGTCTATGAGCGCTGCCAGCTGAAGCAGACTGGCTGTGAAATAAAGCATTTATTAGGAAATAAAATTATCTCAGTATCCCCACCTCCTCAAAAATGGTAACAAAAGCAACAAAAATCACTTGATGAGTGAAACATTGGCAAGCTGCCGAGACCAACCCACAAGGCTTCTCTTTAGCTGTACATCAGAGAACATCATTTTCAAGGTGAGTTGGAGTAATGTAAGAGTTGTATTACACAGCCATTCACTGCAGGTCAAGATCTTAGAGAAATTTCTCTTTAGGGAGTGTTTAGGAGTTGTCTTTATCTTTCCCTTTTCCCCCCCTATATTTTCCTATATTTTTTTCCCACTGTAGTTCAATTCTCTGGATTTTCAGTTAGGAGCTTTAGTAGCGTCAGTGAACAGTCAGAGGCTTTAGCAGTGTCCAGTTAAACAAAAAAAGAAATATGCAGATCTGAATCATGGATTTACACATCAGCAGATACATGTGTCTGGGAGGGAAGCCTGGCATGTTCCATGCATTCATGACTTGTGTGGGTAGAGTTTAACTGAGTATTCAGGCTGACGCAAGCGCAAAAACTGTTGCAGCAGGAAGGCACTCATTCCAACTGCTGCAGCTCGGTAATTAAAACCAAGGTTTCATAGCAATCTCTCTGTGTAGAACCTCTCCACTCAAACAATCTTCACCCTTTAGGCTACAGAAGAAGAAACGGTCACCAAAATTAATATTAGGTACTTAACCAAAGTGCTTGAAATAGCCACCTAATTGCCAAAAGATCTGAATCACCATTGGGAGAATACATTCTCTCTCTTATATTATCCCTGCTTCTCTATTTATAGGGAGCCTAGAATGAACTACGTACTTAATTCAGGTCTCATGTAATCTAACGCAGTGTTAGGTTAGGTGCATCATAGCTGTATTTTTCAAACGCACAGAACCACCACCATCTGCCACCACTAATTCTCCATCATTTGGCCTTTCCACACCTCATTCACTGCATATGAAGCATCACAAGGAATCCTGACGCAAGGTCCAGACAGATCAGCTTGGTCCTGATCAGGATCACCAGTTCACACCTGACCACATAATAGCTGTGCTCCACACAATTACTGAATATTTTTTGCTTAGATTAAATACTGGAAAGTTAAAATGAGCAGAGAGCAACAGGTATTCAGCACAACAAAGCTATGAACTTCATATGCCACTCCTGGTTTTGCAAACAGCTGAAAATTAGGCTAGATATTCCTACATCCATACAGCTTTAATTGATTGTGTTTAATTGGAAATTAAATTGTAAAATGACAAATGTGACATTGAAGACTGGGACACCAATTCCTGTATTTGCCAGCTGACCTGAGCAGTTCACTCTGGCCCAGGTGTCAGAGTTCACTCATTATTTTCACCTACATCAGAAGTAGCTACAGTATGACACAGTCTGTCTTGATCTGCTGTTAATAGCTGCTGTTGGCTTTCTTATTAGAGATTTTACAGCAACTTTAGTATCTATTTATCCAAAAGATGACATGGGTATCAAAAATACAGAAAAAAAAGAATTGCCTGAAGTACAATGCAGATTGTCTCGTTTCAGTGGCCTCTGGGTCATTCTGAGAGCACAACAGTGCAACACGTAGAAACCAGATGGATTGAAGGCATGAAGCTAAAGCTCACCACAAGAGGTGAGCCAATGACCATGACCAAAAATAGTCTCCAGAACTTCTATTGCTAAATTGAAAATGCTTAACATTAGATTTACTCAATTTATCCATTTACCACTCATCTATGGCATTTTAACTATCCCTTTTCAGCATTGCTAAATGATCTTGGTGTTATTGACTTAACAATGATCATATAAAAACCTAGAGAGAGAACAGGAGAAGACTGATTTTAATCTGAATCCTCCAATTCACTAAAGCACTTCACTAAAGCACAGTAGCTTTGTGCATGTTCTTCTGTCTTGTCTTCTCACATTAGGATGTAAGTCCTTGGGACAGGATTTCTTGTTCGTCATCAGTCAGTAACTGTACAGCACTATGTAAAATCACACATCACAAATAAAGATAAATTCATACAGCACAAAAAGTCAAGAAGAACTCTGCCTGCGTTGCCAAACTGAAAAAAGTTCAGAGTTTGGCCTATTAATCATTAACAATAAAATTAGAACTTCCTCCCCTTGTGCTCGTTGTTTTTCTTTATCACTTTTCAGTATCTTCTATCTTCTGTAATGCTCCCGAGAAGTCACCAAAGATATAATGAACACTATTAGCCTTGCTGAAAGTATGGCAAAGAAAGAACTGAAGAAAAGATCAAAAGCATCGGGATATTTTGGCCCTATCCAACAGGGCTTTTACTTTCTCTTTGCTCATGGGAAATAATCCAGAAGCACATGCCACTTGAACAGAAATAAAGTTGTGCCATAGCTGAGAACACAGAGGGCCAATTAGGATAATTAGAGAGTATTTCTTACACTTTATAAATATTCATTCATTATCCCTGTAGCCCTTTCGACATGAGCTGAACAGTCTTGTGCAATGCTGAAGTCTGCAAGGGCATATAAACACACGTGGCACTGTCAAGCTAAAGTTTTAGTTTCTCCCTTATTGGGCATTCTTTTTTTCAAGATTGCAGTTTAACAGTCATACTTAATTACGATCATAATTTTACTCCTATAGCCATTGTGAAGGCAGAAAAACAGGGCTGTAAACTACATTATTAGCCTGCTCGAGTGACTGACCTGAAATACAACTATGTCCTAGAGATTAGAACTAAAATCCAACGTCATTTATTTCTGAAATTGGCCAGCTAATTTTACAGCCATGCAAATAGGATGGTCAATAAGTTTAGCAATGTTTATTTTTCTGCTCAATATAACAATATCCTTGTTAAGGTGTGTCTATCAAGAACAAAGTTGCATGGACTGACACGTTTCCATAGCTATATATCTCTATATACAGAGATAATGTTTTGACACAATTATTTCAAACCATCACTCAGCAATGGGGCTCATTTTCATTAGTCACATATTTTATGTCACAAAAAAAAAAAAAAGAGTTTTATCAGCCAGAACTTTCATAGTCCTAAAGCAAACCAGGTCAAACACTGTGGAAGTGCAGTAGCTGCTACAGATACAGACATAACTCTGATCCACAACTCAAGTAATTAAAGCACTTGCACAAGACTTTGACACGCATTTAAGCTTTATGCAGATTTCTGATATGCAAAACCACAAGAAGAAAAAAGTCCCTGTAATTTGATTTCTGTGGTTATTTCCTGTTCTTGAGTATGATTTTATTTCTCATTAAAATAATTCTAGTACTCAAAATACATGACAAACGATGAAGGTGGCCTTGGTCAGTTCTGCTAGAAGAGTTACTAAGAGACTCTAAATTCATTCTGGGTTTCACTGTTTTGGCCAAGATCATGTTTGCAGCAGCGCGCTGGGGAGAACATGCCAGATTTAAGCATCTAACATTGCCATCTATGGGCCACTCTTAGCAGTTCACTTCTGAGCCCTGGAGACATCAGCATCACTCTACACCAGTCAAGTCTTCAAAAAGTAGTAGAAAATACTTTAAAATGTTTTTTTTTTAATATATATGCAAATACCGAATCTCCTTTACAGTTTATGTGACCTCTCATTGGCCAGGCCAGGCTGTTAGATGTGCAGAATGGCGTATAGATACTGTCACTGTCTTCTTAGCTTCATAAAAGCATGTAAGCATATATAGACGCTACATAAACATCAATAAAATACCTAAATCCCTAATCACCTGGCTGGTGTATTGAGGGATGACAGTTTTCAAACAGTTAACGGATCTTTATATGATTAAAATTAAGAACTTTGAGGGTCACATGAGGAAAACAAACAATTTCAATGCTTGTGTAAGGGCAGTCCTATCTCTGACCAGCTACAACTTCATTTCTAAGAACTGCTACAGGATTTGCTTCAAAGGAAGCAAACAAACACACACACATCCACAAAACTCATCACTCGGTTGGCTGTGGCTGTGCAAACACCTCATGGTTAGGGGGTTCAGGTGTGCCGTGCATGGACTCCTCGCTGCCACGTTGCCATGTGGCTACAGAGACAACAGCGTGAGGCTTCGGGGAGGGCAGGACAGCTTAAGCAGTTGTGGCTCCTCTTTGCTTTTCCTGTCTTTCCTCCTTTAGGGCAGCTTATTCCCACCCCACACTTGGCCCCTGTGCAGCTTGCAGCCAATCTTGGTGTGTGATGGATTGGTGAGGGGCCAGGGAAGGCCTAAACCAGCACTGCTAAAAAGCCCCCTGTGAAACTTCTCAGTTGAAAGTTCCTGGCAGACATCACAGCAGTAGTGAATCGTAAGGAGAGATGGAGAGAGGATAAGGTGCCTTGAAATGTGGATGTCTATGGATTTTGTGGGCAATGCAAGTACAGGGGCCTTGGCAACCTCAGTACAGGCCCGGGAAAAAGGCTGTCATCCTCTTACTCTTACTGGTACTTTTGAAGGGGAAAAAAATGAAAATAGAATAGACATACAAACGGTCATCTCTAGATGAGCATCTCCAGTAAGAAAGCGATCACTGCTCCAAGAGAAAAAGCACAAAGCTTCTACCTTCCCCTGAGAGAGCACGAGTTGCAGATGAAGCCTGCCCAGCCAAGGGACTGATTAGAGAGAAGGGAGAGAATGAAGGCAGCAGATGCTCTTTTCTCCTCCTGGTCAGGCCATGCTTAAGCATCTGTCCATAGCCCTCTTCAAGTCTTGCTGTCTTATACCCAGAGCCATGTTCACTGGTGAGCGACCAGAGAAGCTGCCTAATACTCCTGGTATGAATTCAAAAAGGAGTGTTAGAGCCACACAAGTAATTTCTATAAATTGTTCCTAAATCTGAAAATCAGTAATGGTTCTACCAAACAATAGCTGGAATATGCCTGTGCTATGTGTGTATGTATGCACATATATATGTGTGTATATGTAACATATGTATGTTTAAAACCTTTAAGATCTGTTTCATACCCTTAAAGTGTCATAACAGAAATACTTCATAAATTAAGAATTTCCATTTAACATTCATGAGCAGGTGAACGCCCACCAAAACATCAGCATTAATTTCCTAGTTAAACATGAGAGGAGCCATCTTAATATCGGAAACAACCTTTCTTTGGGAGCAGAGATTCGGTCTCCTAGCAACAGCACGAACACCTTGTAAATAAAACCCCAGCCTCTTTGCACAGAAGGGCCTCGTGCCAGGGGCACAGAGATCCCGCGTCTCCCGTGGGCGACCGTGGGGAAGGACGGTGTGAGGAGAACCTCCTGCAGACGCACACCCCATGGCCCCGCAGAAAGGATGCTCTTCGCCATTGCTCTGGTATCTGAGCATCTCCAGCCAGGCAATAACAGAATTCTCTTTCTTCTTCTTCCTAACCTGCAGAAGACAGTCAAGAACTTACCAGAAGGATGAAGAGAAACTGTGGATTCTGGACTATGCTCTTAGAGGGATAATCTAAATAGTTGCTCTTTTTTTCCTCAAATCATATTGGACTATGCTCTTAGAGGGATAAAGCCCGTAGTTGCTCTTTTTTTCCTCAAATCATACAGCCTTTGTTCTGAGTTTCTGCTGCTCTGGGCAGGTAACCATCATGCCAGAGTCAGGGCTGGCAAAACTCATCTTCCCAGGACTACGGCTATGGCCCAGGTCCTTGAACCTAGCAGGGCCCTCCCAGAACTTGGATCTTGGTTCTGCAATTCCATAGCTACAGCCTGATTCTGCCTGTCATTAGAAATTACAATTTTAGGCAGTTCTGATGCAGAACAGAGATAGGTTCTTTTTCTGGCTGGAGAATCAGCACTCAGAGAGCAACAGTAGCACCAGACTAAATTTGTATCATTTTCCTTTTCGGATAAGATTCAGAGGACAAATATTGTTTTGAATGGAAGCTATCTTTTTGTTCTATATTAGTTTTGTTATAAGCATGAGATATTAGAATTGCAAGTACTTTATAATAAAGAGGAAGAAACAAGAGCTCAGAACAGTGCTGTCACTTAAATATTTCAGGGGGCTTCAACAATCAGTCAAATTAGATATATTGTAAAGAGGTGAAATTAATCCATCCAGTGATAAAAGACTAGAGAACTGAACAGTTCTTAGGGCTGTTCAAGAATAACACAAAAAAAAATTAAAGACTTCCCTTGGATCTGATCGCTAGAGTAATAATTAAACAGCACACAGAAGCTGGAGGAAGCATCCTGCCCAAGAATACAAGTAGAACTAAGCAGAAATCCTGGATTTCTTGTCTTTTGCCTTATTCATGAACTCATTACTCTTTTGGACAGCTCAGAGTTATTCTAGGAGACAGCACTGGGAAATCTTTATCCCAGTCTCCTTCCTAACCATGGGTCTAAGCATATTCTGCTGCTTTCCTTGAGCTGTATTTATCTTCCCCCAAAAGAGCTTCAAGACACAACATAAGGTAAGCAGGGGGGCCAGTATATTAAAACAGTAGCACAACAAACCACAGAAGGTTCACACCACAAACCATTCTGTGTATACAGATATACTTTTTTTTTCCCCCCGTGGTTTACATGAGTGTTTCCTAAGCATATTCCAAATTTTGCCATCCCAATACACGCTAGTATTTTACTCTTTTGCTAGCCTCAATATAGGAGGAAATTTATGTCTGGGTGATGCCCAGTAGAAATGCAAAGGTCTGGTACTGCTTCTGGTGAAGGCAGCTGGTCTCCAGCCAGCATTTGAGTGTAACCTTCCTCCTCCTCCAGCCACCCTTAACTTTAGCAGTGTACCTTCACCCAGCTCCAGTTCCATTTCAAAACTGCTCCAGCAGGACTGAGGTCCTGGAGTGAAACAAAGCAGCACAGTTTGTACTTATCAAGTTTAGGCTTTTTTGCAGGCTGACTTGGCTCCACCTTGGTCACTCAACATGTGTCCGAGCTTTGAAGTAACCCGCATGGGGTGACTGATGCTTCCTTCACTCTGAAATGGATCTGCGTGAGAAGGGAAACAACAAGCCATGAGAAAAGATGCTCCTTGCTTTTTATTTCAGTCAACTGCTTCAGAGCATAAGTGAGTCTTCAATCACAGAAGAGGCCACCTTACCTGAGCAACCACAGCAAGCCCGGATGTGCGAGGGGTTTTGCTTTCAGTAATAAAGTTGCAAGCTCCCCCGCTGTGAGGGCTTTTCACCACAACAGAGACTAAAAAGCTGCACCTTGTTTTGCATTCATTAAAATGATTCATAGCTCTGATGCTGGTAAAACAGGTAACATTGTGCATATTCATAGCCTGAGAAATCACCCGCCCACAGGCAGCAAATTTTCACTTTATTAAACAAGTAACTGGAAACAACTTCCCAAAACTTTGCCCCAGAAACTGCCAAAAAAAGAACTCATTGCCCCCAGCAGAAATAAACAAGAGAAGCCAGCAGATTCCTTTTTAAGCTTTGTGTTCAGTAGCTATTTGTTTTTCTAACCAGCAATGTTATTTAAGATCCTTGTGTTTACATGACAGCCCCAAGCTGTAAGGCGTTTCACGAGGTAATTGCTCTTTCTGAAAAGCACAGAAAGGGTTTGGCAGTGCAGAGATGATATTACACTATCCTGCTTTTTGTCTCCTCTCACTCAGATGGGAGCTCTTAGACAAGCTCAAATGAATGTGGCTGCTGTAGGTCAATCCCTTTGCCTTCTCACACAAGCAACACCTGCCACCTTTTATTGGTATTAAGTGATCACTTAAAGACAGGGCTCCCAGTGTCATACACAAAGGAGCAGTGGTTGAACATATACTCACTTCAGAAGAAAAAGCAATTCCTTGTTCAGATGCTGATCTAAATCTCTTCCAAGTGAGCCACAGCTTTTCCTCAGACATCACTGGGCCCTAGCGGGGAATATTTAAATAAAAACCTTGTAACATAAAAACCAACAGCTTAATGAGCCTTGCAGCATGGATGCTGCCGGGATGTTATTAGGACTCAAGTTTTTACACAATGAAACAGGCCAGTGCAGATTTTGTCAGTGAGTGAGTAAGAATCAAAGCAAGTAGCAATTAGCTATTGCAAATACATAAATTAATGGACAGCTACCTGCTCCTTTTGTAAATGAACTTTCTAAAAGTTTCAGTAAAATAATAGCCAATTTCAAAAATACAAGTATTTTTAATTCAGAAGGAAATTCTTTTATATATCTGGTGTCCGCATACAATAAACCTCTTTATAACCTTATTTCTTCATGATGAGAATTCTTTCCTCTTACAGCATTCAACATTTGTCGTTTTGTTACTATCAAGGCCCAGACACAAGCAGTGACTCTTAGCAGATTTAAGAGCTATACTGAATTTTGTGCCAATGCTTCTAATAACCCCTTTGTACAATTTTCCATTCAAGTTGCAAAAGCCTTTCAAGAGGCCTGTGAAAGAAAAACCTCAACTTTAGAAAAGCATGCTTTGAAAGTTACCCTACAGAGATTACTTTCTTTAAAATATATATAATATATGCAGTACTTGCTATTAAAATTGCCCTAGTTTCATTCTGTTTTTTTAATTGCACAGCAATACATTTTTGTGAAGGAACCTCAGTCCTTACTAAGGCTGGATTGCATCTTTTATAACCAAAGGAATGAAGTTTATAAACTTGCACTGCCACCTAGCAAACAACCTTAAAATTTTTCTCTGACATAGTTTAAAAAGGAAAACCTAGAGCTTTCATATTAAATACACAAACACTCATGCGTGCAGCATTTTAAGAAACCAGCATGTACTTTTGAACTGTTTTCACTATAAATTATACTTACAAACAGGATAATAACAAAGACACATTCGTGATAATGAAAATTGTTCTATACTAACTTGCAAACTAGTTTTGGCCACCTCTTAAACAGACTGTTACACCAAACAGTTGGATGAAGTAAATCCTGTCGGTGCAGAATTTGTTGGAGTTTTCAGGTAAGAGAGAGACTCCTGCCATGAAAATGAAGAGGAACTAAGTTTAGGAGAGAAGGTAAGTTTTTACAGATGCCTTTTAGACTTGCCTGAAACCTAGAGCTGCTTGATTTGCCTTGCTTGACAATAGCAGGCAGATGCCAGGACAAAAACAGGTTAGTCCCTGATCTGTGGTGCTTTCCCACAGAACTACATAGGCGACATGTTCAAATGCAGCAATCCAGAGCAGATGACTTGTATCATCCTTAACATCAAAAATTCTTCACCTACCAATCTCTGAAAGCTTCCAAGCCTTTACAGAGTATTTTCTGAACAATTTACAAATTTTCCATGCTAAAACTTGTCCTACTAAGAGTTAACTTCACTCTCTCTACACTGGTTGCAGAATACATTTGTTGCCAGACAACAAGCAAAGGTTGGGCGGCTTTTTAAGTTCCTTTACTCAATTTTTGAAGCCTGTGGGCGCTGCTATCACAACCCCACAACTGGGTGAACGTCCACGCGACCAACACCACGTGGGCAACTCCACTCACAGTTCTTGTGCTTGGAACTTTAAAAACCCTTCAGCTTCCAGCCGCCTACCTGAGCCAGACAGGGATCAACAAAGCAGAGCCCAGCAGCGCAGAAACGCTGCACAAACCTGAAGTTTGGCTTTCGCTCTGCTCCACTTTTTCTGTCATTATGTCAATAGCACTACCCTTACTTTGCTGCCGGGATTGCATACAATACTTCAAGAGAGAATAGACAGAAAAAGATACTGCTCAAAACAGTCTTGTTGGCAGGAACCTTTTCTTGGCAATTCCTTATCACAGCCTTAGTACTACTACTGACTAGCTTGAGATAACAGCATTTTTTTTTTAATCAACGTGCAGTTACACACAGATTGGTTAAAAACTTCCAGCGTGACTCTGGTGGTTTGACTCTCTGTAGGCTGTAACTGCTGAAGGGAAGGAATTCTCAGTTTTCAAATAAACAATTAAGTAATTTTTCAAAGTTTCACTATTAAATAATAACCAAGAAACGTACTTCCATTGCCATTGATGACTTCACATTTTTATAAAGACAGAATCTAAAACATCTACAAAGATACATGATTTTTTTTAAAAAAAACCATTAGAAAAGCAACATGGTATGTTTAGCTCCCCATTTTACCCATAGAGCAATTACACCGAGAAGATGAAACCAAATAGCATTTACAGTGAGCATCCATTCTTTTCCAGCAATATGTAAATTGCTAATACTGAGGAAATGTTGGGTCTATTTTAGTGGCCCAAGCCATAAGCCCCCCTTTAATATCTTTAGCTAACACAGAACCAAGCTCCTGGCCAGGTAACTCTTGCAAAATTTTTACAGCCTTCTGCGAGTCATTTCCTAATTTGCAAACAACATATACAGGAAGAGCTTTGCCATTAGCCCCCTGCTTTTCTCCACAAATTCTTTTTTCTAAATATTTCAGACATTCTTCATCTTTTTCTTCCAATTTACTCAAAGGAATATGGATTGCATGTGCCAGGCGGCAAATATCCACTTCTACCTGCGGACGAACATCTAACAGCACATGAGGAACCTGCTCATCCAACACTTTTTTGTATTCCTCTACAGATATCCTGTCCTTACTGGGCAGCAGATGCAAAGTCCTACATTTGTCTGTCGCAGAAGACCCACAAAAGGCTTCGTAATCCTGAAGGCAGGTGACGGACGGGTTGTCCCCGCAGACGGCGCAGTCCGGCCTCCGGCCTCGCAGCCGGATGCTGCGGAACCGGCCCTCGCGGCCGTCAAAGACCAGCATGGTCTGCCCCAAGGAGGAGCCCATTCCCGAGGCGATCTTGAGCACCTCCAGGGCCTGCAGGCAGCCCACGACGCCCGGCACGACGCCCAGCACGCCGCCGTCGGCGCAGTTGGTCACCGCGTGCGGCGGCGGCGGCGCGGGGAAGAGGCAGCGGTAGCAGGGCCCGCCCTGGTAGTTGTAGACCACGAGCTGCCCCTCCATGCGCAGGGCGCTGCCGGACACCAGCGGCTTCCCGGCCAGGACGCCGGCGGCGGTGAC
>NW_010580326.1:154185-208851 GCF_000705375.1 Tinamus guttatus
GAAAGAGGTAAGAAATGTGGAGTGGTAAGACTGATTTTAAGCTCATGTTTATAGACTTTACCCAATCGTATAATGCTAGCATTTGTGCATAGGGTGTGTGAAGAGGTAGTGCAAAGGAAAAATCATCAGAATCAGCCTACTTCACAAGCTATTTTTACATTTTAAATACTTAGGCGCTAGCCAGTTGGCGGGATCACTTCAATATCTAATATATCTGCTATCTGAGAAAACGTGTATTGGCAGAATTTTGGATGAGCTTGTGAAAGTGTTTGAATGCTCCCTTTTGTTGATTTGTTCTGCTACTTAACAGCATGCGAGCAGGGCATTTTACCAGTTAGGAGGCACAGTGCAGTTTCATGGGCAATATCTGTGACCACGCTGCTGCTGAGCGTGCTGGTACGAGCCCACCTTACCTGCCACCCTACGTGCACCAGTGCTGGCGCTCCTCTAGGAACTGCTCTAGCTGAGAATGCCTTGTTTTCTGTTGGATCAGCCCTCTGCCTGCTGCACGAGTGCTGTTGCTGACACAGTTGGTGGTAGCAGAAAACATGGAAGAGAAGCTAGGACTACTGTTTTGCTTGCAGTCAGATCTTTGATTGCAGTTTCCAAGTTGGTGTAATCCAGTCCTAAATTAAATGCATACTGATTACATTATTGTCACACATTTTACAGAGACCTGTGCTGCTGCTTTTGTGACCTTTTCTAGATTGAAAATTTCAAGATAATTCTTGGTTCAATTTGAACACTAACTGCAAATCCTGAAGTATGCTTTTATTCCTAAAATAATTTTTGTTCTGGGATTGTACATGTTTAACTACAATCCAGATGAGGATTACTTTGGAAAATGTAAAACATTTTCATGCAGCCTTTTTTCCTGACCACTGAAGTATGCATATCAAGGTGTAAGCAAATTACATCCTTTGTGCTTCAGTGGCCTCTGATGTTGTTTTCAAATTTCAATGAGATGGGCAAGCTTTATTACATTTCAAACAAAAGTCTTTAATGGCCCTAAGCAAGCATGACTATCACACTGAGCCTGTCTATTACATATTGATTTCACTGTGTATGTAGATGCATATAAATGTTTATCTTGAGTAGTCACAAAAGACATTAAGATGACTGCAGGTGGGAAAGCCTCCTTTTTGAGTTGCTGATGTCCCTAATTTAAAACATCCTACGCACTGATGTACAGCATGCCCTGGAGAATGGATCTAACTTAAAAAATATGTCTCAGAATGTGTTATAGATTGCTGGAATTGTTGTGGTGTTTTTGTCATGTGTGTTCTTAAAAAAAAAAAAAAAGCCCTTTAGAGAACATTCAAATGCAGTTCAATAATTCTTTTTTTCACCCTATCTTTTAGTCTTTGTGGTCAAATAAAATAAATAGAAAACACAACAGAAAGTCGCAGTAGAGTGTAAGGTTACAGATTATTTACCAACAAATTAGGAATTATGGTTCCCAGAGCAAGCAAAATTCAGCCATCTTGTGTTTGATATTAGGGCATAAGAACTATGCAGTGTATAAAACTTAAAGTTGATAAGGAAATAGTTAATTCCCTTACAGTTATGCAGTTAGTATACACACCCAGCAGATGGAGCTTCTGGCACCAGTGGAAAATTCCAGAAATCGAGCAAGAATGAGAAGTGTGTGAATGACTTAGATTCCTGTTTGTTGGACTGCAGATATATTTTTTTTAACCTTTAAAAAATGAATGGAAAATAAGAAACATCAGCCTTGCTGATTCCTCTCACTGGGACACTGGTTGTCCACCTTCCTCACTGATGGGATGTTGGAGCTTAGTGCAAGAGTCACCAGATTGAGGCTAGACAATAAACTCCAAAAATCCAGGATAAAACAGAATTTCCTAAGCCCCTGCAGAAGATTGCTGTTTGTGCTTATATACATGTTAACTTTTCTGCCTAAGAACTTCCTGCAAAGGGATTTTAAGTGGTGGGGTTTTTTTTAGTACCAGATTTTAGATGAACTTGCACTCTCCCCACCCACAAAGGAATATTTACATAGTATAAAAGTCAGAAAAGGAGGACAACCTACTAATGTGCAGGAAGGCAGGGTGAGCTGTCCTTTTGTTTGTTTGGCACACAGCTTGACTTTATTTTTTTAAGGTAGCTGACTTAACTAATCTCTACAGTGATTTTTTTTTAAACCTTCTTTGAAAAATCTGTTTTTTGTTTTTGATGAGAGGACTTTTTAGAAATAGTTTAACTGTGAGAGGGAAGTCGAGGATTGTTATGTACCTAATGCTGTAAAAGTCACGCAGTGGATTGACCAAACACTGAAAAATCTCTGTTAATTTCCTTCAGTTCCATTTATCTTAATGATAAAGCTCAGATTTTTTTTGAAGGGGTTTGATTGGGGTTTGAAAGGGCATCTTTCTAAAGTGTCTAGTCCCGTTTTGAATATAGTTACAAGTTAAAGGGCCACCTGAGGGCTTGTGGTTAGTGATGTGCAACCTTAAGCATGTTCTGAAGCGCTGCACCCAGCGTGGCAATTATGCAGAGTTACCTGCTTGGAATTGAACATGCTTAGGGATAAGTTGGATTAGACAAGGATGTTACATGGAAGCTTGGTGCTGCAGATGCTTGAGCTGATGTTGTAGAGGTGCTGTGTGTTCAGAATGACACCCTGAGAAGGGTGTGCATGCAGCTACAGCCTCCATCCTAAGATTACAGCAGACTTGCAGAATAAAGCGTTAGTTGTCTGGCATTTCAGATGTGCTGTGTAACTGTAAATCTCGTTGCCTTCACAGGAGATGTGGGCGCACAGCCCCTCTGAAAATTAGGCCAGAAATGCTCGAATATGGAGGAGAGAAAAGAGTCCAACAGAAGAAAGAGCACACACGATGTAAGCCAGTGCTAGTTGTATTGGGAGTAAGGTGTTGGGTCAGCGTAGTGGGGGAGATATTCAGGAAGATGTTCTTACCAGCTTGAGGAAGTTCCTGTCAATTTTTGGTTCTCCTAGCTTCTCTCTTCTGGCTGCTTCTCCCAAATGTGTCTGCTCCTGTTATTCCTGATCTGCCTATTCTCCCTTGTGCCATCTTTCTGCTTCTTGACCATTGCACAAATCTGCTTCTCTTCCTTGCTCAAGTCTCCTGGAATTTTCAGGTCCTGGAATACCAGCTTCCATGTGATTGCTGTTTTCCTCTTGGGAATATAAAACGTAATATTAGTATCACCTTGCCTATGTGAGAGAGGCTGTAATTTCTATTGCGGTGGGAACCATAGGGGTTTTTTTCTTTTTACTCTTTTTTCTTGTATTTCTACAAATCTTGCTTATATTGTGTTAAATTGACTTTCATAGCCAGATATTTAGAGCACACCCCTGAATGCAACTAACTAGGCAAATCATTAGAAGTCAAACTTGCTTAAAATGTGTTTAGAACAGGGAGTCTTAAGCAAGCAAAACACCTAAAAACCCAGTCACTTCACTGAGCTGAGGGACATGCAGTTGCTGTCATCTGATATTCATTATTACATTGCACTTTTATAAACCAAAAACTTCTTTAACTTAAAATACCGTCAAAATGAAGACTAAGGAAAAAACTTTGTGCAGCTCCAAAGTCAGAAAAAATGCTAGATGCTGAGTGATCTTGCTGTGCAGCACAATGCAGGGATAACACTCGGTCTTTGGGAGACCCAGTATGTGATAAAATACTTTGTTGTGCTTAATTTTCCTCTCTTCAGACTGGTGCAGTTATTGTCGCTAACTTGCTCTCAAGTGAGTTCAGTCCTCCTCTGGAAGTGAACTTTCCCCAATGAGGGTCCAGTAGGAGAGAGGTAATTTGGGCTTCACAAAGAGCCTAAATTTTCCCTCCTACTTAGAAGACAATCCATTATGAAGGAGAAATAATTTTCTTCTAGCAAGTGTTTTTCTAAAACAAGGTAATGCATCATTCTTAAGCTCTTGAAGATACCACCTGTGGTCTTTATAAAATACATTTAGTACTCTGTTTTGCCTCAGAAAGTTTTTTTTTTTTTTTTTAAGAATATTATCTTATTCAATTTCTTCAACATTTTAGTATTACTTGTTAGTCATATTTGCCACAGAAAAATAATCCATACTTCAAGGTGTAGATGCTATGCATCTAAATGATTAACTGAGGTAAAATTTAACAGTTTTAAATTTAAGTGACTCAACAAATTTTGCTTTTATAAACTTCAAATTTGGTTGTACCTGATTTCATGATGCTGAAGTTGTTTCCGATCTGTCTAAAACTGAATTTCCATCTGTGGATGATAGGAGTTGAAGAGGTATCAGGCACCTTCCTCTAGAACCATAGTACCCGACATGCCCTTACCCAACAGATTGCTTCACATCCTCCTCCTAGCAGCTGTGTAGTTGAAAATGTGCATCCAAAGGATTCCCTTAGGGTTTCCTTAGGGAAAGTTTGGGCCGTGTTTGTATGTGAGCCCTCTTGGAAGGATGCGGTGCACGAGGAGAGGCTGCTGACGCAGTGCACGGCACATTCCACAGCTCAGAGGAGATGTGAGCTCAGGCCCTAACCCCTGGTGTCAAAAGCTCCTGGGAAATGGGAATAGGAGCGCTTGTAGAAATGGGAATAGGAGCGCTTGTAGAAATGGGAATAGGAGCGCTTGTAGAAATGGGAATAGGAGCGCTTAGCTCAGAGAAGATGTGAGCTCAGGCCCTAACCCCTGGAATAGGAGCGTGGGTAGAAATGGGAATAGGAGCGCTTGTAGAAATGGGAATAGGAGCGCTTGTAGCCTGCTGGATCTGACTAGAGTAACTTGATGAAATCCCCAGTGTCAGCATTCCCTGGGCAGCATCACCCAGAGGAGTCCGGTTAGAACATAAACGTGCCACGTCTCTGCACCACCATTTTCTGGATTGCACTTCACAGTAGCTGCGTGTCAGTAAAGGTACCGTATATGTGGTTAATAACGAGCTTTGGAGTTCTTCACAATGAAACGTACTTTATAAATGTAAGATTGCCCTTATCACATTTCTTATCTCTTGTTTTTAACGCTTTGTTTTGTACAGCAGGATATGATCCTTCTTCTATGTCCGGGCTTTGGCCTCACACAGTAGGTGTAATATAATCGCTGAGGTGGGCGTTCTGGAAGGAGAATTATTTTTGGAGGCTTTTGCATGAAACTTGTCCAATGAGTCTGAGACGCCCAAGCACCATTATTTTTGGAGGTAAATACCTCGTAATGTATACTGAATAGAATTGGAAAAGTTAAGATTTTCATTTGGTCAAGCATGGGCAAAAAGTAGTTGAAAGGCTAGTTCTGTTTGCTTCTGACACTGGGATACTGCACTTAAAGGAACACCAACTTGAACTAAAGAAAAATTGGGATGAGGGAGCCATTGAGCTTCAAACCCTCCCCGGCAGCTTCACTGGATTGTAATTAGTTTCCTGGTTTTATTTTTTTTCCCCTTCCCTTTTGGTTTGTTAAAACCCACAGAGGCAAAATCGAAATACAATTTTGACTATTACAGGAGAAAGGGTAAGACAGCCTGAAGTACTGTCTCATGTTGAAAAAACCTGGGAAGAACTTCTGGTTTGTAATATGAAAGTTAAAAGACAAAAATGTAACTTAAGTTGGATGTCCCTTTAAGCTATTCCTTGGAATTTGACATTTTAGTTAAACTGTGTTTCAAATTAGAAATGTCATGTTGAGATATTTTCTATCATTTGTATATAAATTGGTCTCTCAAAGTGAACTGGAATGTCTCATGGAGGGGAGGGAGGAATGCTAAAGAAAAAAGCCAAAAGAAGGAAAAAAAATGAACAAATGAAAGAAAATACAACAATTACTTCCGAAAAGGATTCTAAAAGTGAAAATTTTAAATGTCAGTACTTGCCTTGAAGGGGGAGGGGGAATCTTTTGCATGCAATATATGATTTAAATTGTATTCATAATACTGTTATTGGAGCGAAGCCAGATTACCAGTAAAATTCTAAGGATAATGTACATTTTAAAAGTTACTAAGTTAAGGTTGATACAGTAATGGCGCACAGCCAGTAGAAAAACTAAAATATTTTAAAGATCAGCAGTCTTAGTTGCATTGATGATGTTGATCCTGGATTTTCATATCAGTGATAGCTGTTACTGAGAAATATTTAACATTTTAAAACAAACTGTCTAGCAGAGAGATGCTTTGTACTTCTTGTCATTTTTAGCAGAATTTAAATTTTATGCACTAACCTGTTACCAAACTGCATGCATTTTATATGATTATGCTGTGTTTTATTTCACTGTAGCCCTTCCCTTTTAGTGTTATCATGAATAATAGGAGAATATGTTTTGAATTACTAGAATGAAAAATATATGTGATCATAAGACATAACAAAGGCAGTGGAGTAGAGTAGTGAGTTTAAGTCAAGGGGGAGGGATATTTTACACAGGGAAAAAGCAGGTTTTTAGAATAAGGGTTTGAAACATTGCTTTTTCTGTAGGAAAAGGATGGAGTATTGCATGCTGGGAACAAGTGCTTTCCATAAGGTAGCTAAATTTTAAAAGTACATTTGTTTCATTTTATTTTAGGCTTTATTTAAGTATCCTATTCTAATCTAGTGATTCTGTCCTTTCTGCAGTTTTCATTTTGATTACACATCTGCAAAACTCTCTTCTAAACAAAACTCAAAAAAAAACCCCAAAACCCCAAGCCCTGGGCCACAACTTACGAGGCTTTGCTCGATGTGCGCAGAGGAGTATTTGAACAGTAGTAGTAGCGTATTTTTTTTCTGTGATCTGTTTTGCTTTCCCTTATTCTGGAAATGCAGATATTAACCCTGATGAGATGTGAATGCATTGGATGACTAAAGAGAAATGACCAAAAGTAAAACAATTTGGTAAAATGTAAACTGAATTGAAACATCTTTTAAAAATCAAATCAGGATTGCTGTCGGCAGAAGCTCCCAGTAAATAGTCATCTTTTTTTCTTTGTTCTTGTGAATATTGCAAGACATAACATATGTAGAGAAAGTTTGAGCAGATGAGTCACAACTTCATTAACTGCAGCTCAGTGTTTGGCCTGGTTTCCCGAGGAAACGAAGCTTATACAATTTTTCATTGTGGCTTGTCTCTTATTCCCCTCCCCCACGTCTGAAGGAAGTTGGCCAATTTCATCCAAATTTGATAGAAATGGAGGTCTGAAAAGATTAAAGCGGTTGCATTAAATACAGATCTCTGGTAAGAGGAGGAGCTAGGATTTGGACACAGCTGTTTCCTTCACAACTCTCTCCTGCCAGCCTGTTCTTCCACTTGGACCTGGCGGTGCCGAAAGGCTGCTAAAAAGGGGAGAAGTCGCAAGGGGGAGGGCAGAGGAATCGTCCTGCCGGGCCTGGGGTTCGGGGTTGGCGTGGGGGCGCTGCGCAGAGCGGGGCTGCCCAGCCTGTCAGTGCCTGCTGCAGAGCTGGCAGCGGGGTCTGAAGGAAACAGAAGCAGCAGCCAATTTCCTTGCCTTGAGTAACTGAAGTTTTGAGCTCCAAGCGCGAGTTGTTGGTGCCTGCCTGACTGAGTGCATGTATAGCATGTTATTCCATGGAATACAATGTTATTGCAGGTACAGGAGCAGCTCATGATGCCCCGTAAAGCTTTTCTTTCCCAGAAAGAAAAGCAGGCTCGTGCCAGGGAGAGGGATATGTTAAAAAAGAGGAGGAGGCGACAAGACTATCTCAAAAGAAGCGTGGAGCCACAGAGAAATGCAGAAACAATAAAATGGCACAGGGATGATGAGAAGAGGAGAGAAAATGAGCAAGTTAAGGACAAAGATATCAAGAAGCGGTGGAGACAGGATGAGAGAGAACGCCGAAGGAATGTGGACACTATGAATTGGCGCAGGGAAGATGAGAAGAGGGAAAATGAGCGAGGTAAGGACCACGAAGCCAAGAACCAGCAAAGAAAAGAATGAGGAGGAGCGGGGGAAAGAGCACTGAAAGGATGGATCCCTTGAAGCAGCAGAGGGATGATGAGGGGGAGAGGGAAAGGGATAGAGCTGTTCCATTTTGTAAGCATGTGCAGAAATAATAGAAAATGTGTGTCGTTTAGTTAAATGTACAAGAAATGGGTGTTCATTAATTACAGTTCCTGAAGAGCTAATCATCTTACTAGCTCAAGATCCATCTGAATATAGATGCACACAAACTCAAAAGGCGTAACAGGATAGAGAAGACCGGTTTTACATATCTTTGAAATTGTCTGTTTTGCACACATGCTCACACCTAATGCCGTCTTGAACGGTGCAGTTGGTTAATACTGTGTTTCAGATCACCACGAAGGGCTTCATAATATGAATAAATAACAGCCTTGAGAAGGAAAGGGTCAACAAAATGTGTTATGGGAGAAGGTAAAATGGAATTTTTTCACGATGTGCCCAAAAGGTGGTTGTCATATCATATTGCTGTTTTTTATTCCAAGAGAAGTTGTATTACAAAGGCTGTACAGAAGTGTAAAATTCAGAGTGTTTTAAGGAGGACTCAGTTCCGGAATATTTCAGTGTGATTAGATCTAAAGTGTTGGCATCTCAAATCTATAAATTTGACAAATGGGAGAAGTTTACATAAAAGGAAGTAGACATATTTTAAAACTGCATTTGTATTAACTTTTACACAGGTCTGTCTTTGTCAGGAGTTAGAAAATGTTTTGCAGTAGCTTTAAAACCTGAGCTTTGGGCTTATGAATGGGCAACAGATTTATACTGGGAGACAGTTCTTCAGAGTACTCAGGCTCTCATCAGCTGGAAATCTAAACCAATTTAGAAATTAGAGCCCTTGGAGTAAAAAGGATGGTGCTCCTGTCAAACGTGATGACAGTTTGTTCCTATCTTTACAGCTGGGGATGTTGCAGCCCTTGTTGTGGCAAGATTGAGCTGCTTTGCCTGCAGGGTATTCGCAGTACGCACTGGGGGAAGGGGTTGTCACACTTCATCCTTGGTGAAATAGAGCCTCTTCTGAACAGCAGCAGACAACTTCTGAACTGGAGCAGACTTTGGTATCTGCAAGTCAGAAACTGATTCAGTTGTCTCCATCTTTTGAATTTTCTGTCCTTAACATTCAAGTTAGGGCTAAAGAACTACACTAATTGAACTGCAGAAAGGCAGTTTAGCCTGTTGGTTTTGAGTAGCTGGTTGTGGTGAGACATCCTGGAAGAACACAGTAACAATGAAGAGTTAAGATTAATAAGGCTACTAACTTCGTGGCTGTTTACTTGTGATTGGTTTTTTATTCTTCCAAACCAAAACGCCCAACCTATGGAATGTGCATAGGGCATTATTCTAGTGCTGGTTGTTCCAAGCAGTACAAAAAAGAGGCTAACATATTAACGGGGAAGGACAAAGGGTAACTGTTGCTTATGTGAAGTATATTTATGTATTTCATTGTGAAGGAAGAATAATTTTATCAAATGAGCTACCAGGTTTCTATCCTTAGGTTTTTACCAGTATAAGAATTCCATTACAGCCCTGGAAGCCGTTAGTTTGTAAAACAGAGTATCTCTGAATTGATAAATGTGCATCAAGACAAAATGCATTTGTTTTCAGGGGTCTCTAGTCTGTCAGTTCTTTCTCTGTTTTTCTTTTCTAATTTTCACCTGTTTCCATGAAAGTTTTGTCCTGTGGTTGTCCTTTTCTTGATTGGCTGCATGGTTGAACTAACTTCTTCGCAGCTCTATGAACTTAGCAGAGGAATCTGGAACCGCATTCCTAAAATTCCCAATGGAAGTAAATGAAATAGCCAGATAATGGTATTATAGGAAGATTTGGGAATTTACTACCAATGTTGCTGTAACATTTTTAGGAAAAGTCCACTGGCTTGATTTCCTCCAAAGGAGTTATTTCAGGAGTTGGTGCCATTTTAGCATTGGGATATGTAGCCTACGCATTCATGTTTGAGATGCCCCAATGAAATGTGTTAGGACCAGTTTTTGTTGATAGTTTTAGGAATTTTTTGTTACTTTTGGTAATGCTATTTTACAATGATGCTCTTTATGAACTGAGTTTTAACTGGAGAATTAAGAATTCTTAACTGGAGAATTAAGATTTTAGTTGCACTAAAATAGAAGCAAGTTTTTGAGCTTACAGAGTAGAAGTGCTGCTTATGTTTTTATATTGCCTCCAAGAATTTGACTGCTAAGAGGTTTTTGTTGTCATCACCTCCAGTGTCCTTTTCCCCTCTTTCTCCTGCCTGCATAACTTCCTGCAAGAGCAGAGCCCAAGTTGGGAGTACAATATATTGCATATAGTGCTTCCCTCATAAGGGAGGGCTGTTTGCACTGACAAAAGTACATAGCATAAGAAAATCTAAACTGTTGCCATGTAGAGCTCTAGGGCAGCTGTGCAGTACTGTTTTTATATCAGTTAATTTTCTGAGTAATTGCACAGTAATCTTTTACCTCTTTTGAATTAGTTCTTTAAGTGGTAACTGAAATCTCAAGGGACTGAACGGTGTGACTGTAACAATCTGAATGCTAAACTGGCTTTAAACTGTTCAGTGAAGATAGTTTATTTTTATTAAACAAAAAGAGGGCTTACAAAACACTGCAAGTAACATAGCAGGACAATGTGTCAGATTTGACAATCTGGATGCCTTTAAAATAGTGACTGCAGTGGTTTCCATCTGGAATTGAAAATACTAGCAAGAGTAGCAAGTTGGTGAAAGGTAATTTGGAGTTGAAAATCACAGAGAATTTATCTAGACGCTAAAATCTGCAAAGATATGTTGAAGAATTTAGGGTTGGCTAAAACTCCTCCATGACTCTCCTGTCCTTAATCTGTGCTAGACTTTTCTTTCCACTTTTCTGTCATGTGTCAAAAATGAGCAGTCCTGATCAGTATCTTGCATGTCTGTGCTGTTGTGTTACTAAACCAGCAATCTTTTCTAGAAACGAGTTTCTTCCTCCTGCTTCCTTGGATTAGTTTTTTTCCCTTTTTTTCTGCATTTTGCTCACACTAAGGCTTCTGAGAACATTAGGGGTGTTATGCAATATTTTTTTTTCCCAAGCTCATAAACTTGAGTAGTGAAAAATCCCTTTGCTGTCAAGTAATAGAAACCCTGAAGAGAAATCTCCTTTTTATTATAGCTTTGAATCCAAGCTAAAAGAAAGGCTAAAAGCCTTTGATTTTGACAGAATGAGGCACAGTGTTGTTGCCTCTCCTAGTCTGCAGTTTTAGTCGCTCTCCTGGAACACGGTCATAATTGCTATTTAAATCAGTGAGCCTGCGTTATGTTTTGGCCCATTCTCACTTCAGGACAGGATCCTGTTGAGTGAATGCTGATTCCTGCAGACTTCTCAGACCTTAGAAGTTGTAGCCAGTTCACATCCAAATTTTGAGGTCATAGGAGATACATGTCAGTATTGCAGCTGAGAATAAATTCTTGTCTCCTGTTTTTTGTGGACTTCAGAGCCTGTTAAAAGCCCCAAAACAGTTTGGATTGTCCACAGTACGGGTGAGGACAGGGCAAAACGTGAAGAGAACTTAGCACGTAGTAATTATTTATCAAAACCTACTATATACTAGAGCTGCAAAATTTTATGTATGTTTATCTTTACAGTGTTTAACTTCAGTGTATGACTGTAAAAATGGATCTGAAATGAGAAATGGGCCTTAATGAGATAGAGGAAAGGCACCTGGATAAGTTTGACTCAGGAAAAAAATGATAAAGGAACCATTAGCTTAGATGCAGATGATAAGTTGCTCAACTCAGTTTTCAGATAACAGTAAGTTAGAAACTCAGGTTGAAATCTTCTTTCCCAATCCTTTATCAAGATGGAAAAATACCCGCTAGGCAGGAGGGAGTCGCGTTCCCAAGGGCTGCCCTGGCCTGGTCGCCCTGCGCACGAGCACGTTGGCTCTTGTGCAGAGGGCAGAACGTCTTGGCAACAGGCAGCATTTTTGTTGGTGGTTTGGTGGCGTTTTCAGATGCTCTCTCTGGTGATAAGAACACAGATGAGAGTGATGACAGCATAAAACTCATCAGTTCATGACTTCCTATACTACCCTATGAGAAGCTTTAGAGAGAAGTCTCTAAGTAGCGTCATCAATTGCAGAAACTATAATTTTAAAAATCTTGAGATTTATAGATAAAGTATCCTAAATGTGCTTCTTTGGTCCCTTAGTTTATGCCTAGCGGGTTTTATAGCAACACTGTTTTTGTTTCTGGTAGTTTTTGACCAGTAGCCAGGTTGATACAAGTACTAAAATACTTGGTAACCAGAGTTGCTTTAGTACTTCCGAAAACCTCCTGTAGATCTTTATATAACACAATCTAATTTACTCTTTAATTTCTAATTGTGATATGAATCCTAACACCCCGCTCATCCTTCTGCTCCGAGGAGCTATTTCTGATTCCCTGAGTTTGAGGATGTTGGTGCTTAGCGACACCCGCCAGCAGCTCCGACCTGGGGGTTGCCCGACTGACTGTCGTGGTACCAGCACCGCTACATGAACGTGTTCATTTCTGAAAATAAACAGTGTTAACGGTAGGAGCCGGGGAATAGGTAACTTGTTAGTGACTGTCTTAAGGCTTTGTCTAGGAAAAGCTAGTAGGAGTGTGAAACCTAAAAGGCTGCTATGCAAACAGCTACGTCGTGCTTCATGTATGACGGTGCTTTGGTCTTTGATCAGAGATGTGCTCGGTTACTGTAGTGGCAACCCACTTCCTTGGTACTTTTGAGAAAATCCTTAGTAGGCTCCTTCTAATATAGAGATTGCCCTTCATCCTGTGGCAGCAAGGGGAAAAAATTAATAAAATTTAATGGCTGTAAAATTACTCTTTCTGTATTCTAGACTTCTGCTTGAAAGTGTTAGGATCTCCCATAAAGAGTTTCAAAGCTTAAAAAAACGCTCTAGTTGATGTAGGTAGCGTTTGGCCTTACAAAGAATTAATTAGTTGATAAGGATCAAGTCTTAGGGCTCAAGCAAAGCGTCTCTGCTGAGCTGGCACAGGAACAGTGATCTGATGCTCTTCACGCAGCAGGCGCAGGCCCGTGGAGCTCTGCTAGCCACATGCAGCTCGGATGCTCAGCTGTTCTTTGAGAAGCTGCTTCCCCCTTTCTCCAGGAATAGGCTGTCTTCTCGTCACTAGCCCTACCCTCTTCCCACTTCCAAGAGAACTTTTGTGCTGTCGAATATTGTAACCTCGGTGCCATTTTGCACCACGCAGCCGTCCGGGTGATGCGTTGCTGATGGTTCTGTAGCCCTGCTGTAATGACAGGGACGTGCAGGGGGAGGGCTCCTCTGCACGCACCATCAGGAGGACCAGCTACTGTCAGCGTTTGGAAGGGACCTTGGTCTTCACGATAACGGGAGAATTTGGAAACCCACAGCCTTTAAAAGCTTAGACATGTAGTTGAAGAGCTTCAGTCATTCACAGCCAATGTAATTGGAATTAATTTATCTACACATGGAGAACTGAAAGGAAAGGGTTTATCATGTTGGCTGGGAATCCTATCTCTCATATTTTCTGGTATTTTCTGTCTCTCAAGGGCTCTAAACAAGCTGTCAGGTTATGCTTCTAAGAAAAGCAGCATGTCTATCCTGTACGTTTAACAGTGTCTTTTCTGGTATCTGTAGCTTGTCAGCCATCCAGTCATTTAAATCTGTAAATCTATAAAATGGATGAAACTTAATTTCTTTGTCCTGCCTCACTTTCCTCAATCCAAGGCATCCTTAACTAACAGGCTCGTTTCAGTAGTTTCTTGAGGACTTTCTGTTGGTTAACACAATCGGTTGTGGTATTGGTGATAGGCATTCCTAAAATAAAAGGGGGGAAGGGGGAACTACCATAAGATATTAAAGAATACCCTAGCATGGGATATTAAGATTTCATGGGTGACTAGCTCAATGCGAGAAGCATCTTCCTTTCTGAAGAGATGCTGTTAAACCATTGCAAGAGTGACAGACACTGATGCTCAACTCACTAATTTACAAATCAGTTGGAAACCAAATGCACAAAAATAACTCAAGTATTTCAGCACAGGAGGCAATTTCATGTAAATGTAAACATGTTAAATTATTTCCAGATGGGGCTGATTACTGCTGCAGTAGCTGATACATCAGGTTTTAAGTTTCATGGCCCACCTCATTTAAGAACCAAACAGAAAATAGGGCAGCTCTCTTAGTTACTGGTACAGCTCTGAGATCCAGTAATGTGGGTAGCATGAGAGAGAAGATAACAGATAATGAAAAATGCAGCTCTTCATGAGACAAAACACATTTGACTTAAACTTTTTCTCTTACTTTCTTTTTCAATAGAAACTATGTTCCAACTTCCTGTCAACAACCTTGGCAGTTTAAGAAAGGCCCGGAAAACTGTGAAAAAAATACTTAGTGACATTGGTTTGGAATACTGTAAAGAACATATAGAAGTAAGTATGACACCTACCAAGTGTTTCAGTTAGAGCTAAGCTGCTTCAAAATTAGTGGACTGTGAGGTCTTTGGTATCTGATTTTTTAATTAATGAATTCATTTTTTAAATCCGTTTCAAGAAATGTTAAAGACTTACTGCAAGTTCTGAAAACTGCTCCTAGAATCCCGTGCATGCAGATCTCGCATCTTACCTCTCTGCTCTCATCAGCCTCTGAGAAGGACTTCTGGATTCAGCTGAGCTTTATTGTTCAGGAGTTGTTAAAACAACTACTAGTGGAGACTTGTGCCACCTCTGCTTTTAATCCTACACAAAGTAGGATTTAATTAGTAATTTTAGCATATACTTGCAAGCACTTTTTAGTAAGCTAAGTGGGGATGAGATGCATTTCCCTGTAGATGACTGGTTTGACATACTTTGAAGATAGTTTTTTTGCTTATGTTGGATTCTTAAAAATAGAATTCAGTAACTGACCTTAAAAATAGAGCATGAACTAGGCATGGTATAGGACATTCCTGCGGGACAGAAGATAATTCTGAAGTTTTAATGAAGAGTTTCAGTGCTGAACAGTAGGTCATCAAGTTGATAAATCACTTCTATTTTTTATTTGAAATTGGGCTATTTGGACATCATAGAATTTTTTGATTAAGTATAAAATCTCTATCTGAATTCATGTCTTTTTTCATCAAAGTTAGTGGTGAAGCACATTTATGATGTTAAATGTTGAGCTGCAAGCAGATAATATTCAGTGTCTGCTTCTGAAAAGGGGGGATGTACTTGCTGGTTTGGGTTAATCAGGAGGATTTGTGTTGAGAATTATTTCCTTCAGGTGTTTTGTGTCATTGTTTGCAATTTTCCAGCTCCAAAGATTGCATTTTAAACACACAAGTTTCCTTGAATTGATGATCTCTGCTATTGCCACTCAAGTGGCAGCACTTGAGTAGAGCACATGGATCCTTAAGAGAATTGTGTAAGGGAGCAGTTGGTCTTTGGTTTTGATTCTTTTTACTCTCTTCCCATCTTCCCCTTCTCCAGGATTTTAAGCAGTTTGAACCTAATGACTTTTATTTGAAAAACACTACATGGGAAGATGTAGGATTGTGGGACCCATCGCTTACAAAGAATCAGGTTGGTAATAGTTTCTGTTGACACCTTGGATGCTGAAGATAGTTCACACTGACCAGTGTTTCACAAATAGGCTCGAGTTGTTTCCTCTGGGTTTATCGGTTTATCAGCAGCCTTCAGTTTAAGTGACAACAGAAAGCTGTGTCTATTGATCTTTATTTAAGTATTGATGACCAAATATCGGAGTACTGATTTTCAAGGAATTTTACGCACCATTTTTCAACTGTATAATGGCAGCACATCTGTTCTCCTGCACAGAAAAACTTCAGAGTCCTTCACCATGCTTCATCATCCAAAAGAACATTATTTTATACAGTTGCCTGATAATGTTTCCTTTCCCTAAATCAATTTCATCATCTGTTTTCATCATTTAGGGGGGAAAAAACACAAAAGATGCATCTAACTCTTTCGCCACTGTTGCTGTAGTTCTGTTAGCTGTCACACCACAGGGTGCTGTGTCAGACACCTGGCTGTGTCTGGAATTACTGCATTTTGGTACATGAAGTCATATACAGTAGAATGAAGTGACACTGGAAGTTTTGTTTTACATGATGGAGCCAGTTATGAAGCTCAAGAAGTCTGGATTAAGCTAGAAATGTAGTGAGGGGATGATCAAATAAGGACTTTTTCAGCATCTGCAAGATCAGGTATTGTTGCTCTAGGAAGTGGGAAGCAATGACAGATTGCTAGCGTGGTGGTTGTCTAAAAAGTTCTTTATTACTGTGTTCCATAAACTACACGGATTTTCTTTTTTCCCTAGTTCATTCCAGAATAAAAATTGTAGCCTAAAAGGGGACAGCTTTCACTTAGTTTGTTCTGTTGTCTCTTGTCTGCAGTCTGCCAGGTATCTGAGGCTTCACACGGTGGGCAGAGCGTACACAGCTGCTCACTCAGTGCAATCTCTAGCTGCTCTAGATGATCCGGGTGTAACTCGATGCACAAGACTTGCTTGACACACACGATGCAATGTCCATAACTCTTTAAATTTCATGTTTTATCTCATCTGAAATACCACATTGCCTGTGGCCATCTCCAAAGCTAATGCACAATAATTCCAGTTTCTGTTACAACAGTTAACAAGAATTATACCAGCAACATCTTAAAGCTACCAGAGATGGAGGGAGCAGGGAAAGTGTGCAAGTGGTAAATTTTCCAATACGTTTTTTTTCTGATTCAAGATAAAATTGGGATTGTGCTTTGAAGGAAAAGGCTTGGTTGCTTTAAGGGCTTGTGTGGACCTATTACATAACTTGGTAAGCTTAACTCCACTTGTACACCAATATAAAGTAAGTTTTGAAGAGCATCTTAAATCTATTAAGAAGATAAGACACCAAAATAGCTATCAGGTAGATATCTATCTTGTGTATAAATAGATGTTTGGCAGGTTTTGATGGGAAGTAATTTGTGTCTTTTGGACATTATCCTCCAGCAGTCATGCTTGTCTTTTCCCCAAGAATGAGGCTTGGTGAACTCGTTGGGCTCCCCTGGGAATGCAGCTTCTGCTGACTGGTGTGAAGGCGGCTGCTGATGTAACCCTGCCTGCTGGGCTCACGGCTAAGCTCTGAGGGAGCTCCAAATTGGCGTGTTCCGCTTTTGTGTCTCCTTCAGACAGTTAAAACTTCTAAAGCCAGAAGTTGCAGAGAAGTTAATAGAAGGTTTGAGGTTGTTGCAGTGGGTTTTAAGACTAATATTAAGAAATGTTCTTGTTTGGAGACGATCAGGGATTTTTTTTTTTCTAAAACCTGCTCTTGGTTACTTAGTTTTTGCTTTGTTCTTTGTTTGAAGGACTATCGGACAAAGCCCTTTTGCTGCAGCGCGTGTCCATTTTCCTCGAAGTTCTTTTCCGCCTACAAAAGCCACTTCCGGAATGTTCATAGTGAAGACTTTGAAAATAGGATTCTTCTTAACTGTCCTTACTGTACTTTCAATGCGGACAAAAAGACTTTGGAAACGCACATTAAAATATTTCATGCTCCAAATGCCAATACAGCGAGTGGAGGCATCAGCACTTTTAAAGATAAAAACAAACATGATAGCCTTAAACCTAAGCAGGCTGACAGTGTAGAGCAAGCTGTTTATTACTGTAAGAAGTGCACTTACCGAGATCCTCTGTATGAAATAGTTAGGAAGCACATTTACAGGGAACACTTTCAGCACGTCGCTGCTCCTTATGTAGCAAAGGGAGGTGACAAGTCGCTCAACGGTGCAGTTCCGCTAAGCTCCAGCGCCCGCGAGGAGGGTAGTATTCACTGCAAGCGATGCCTTTTTATGCCGAAATCCTATGAAGCTTTAGTGCAGCATGTTATCGAAGACCACGAACGTATAGGATACCAGGTAACAGCAATGATAGGTCACACTAACGTAGTGGTTCCAAGATCTAAACCTTTGATGCTAATAGCTCCAAAACCACAGGATAAAAAGCCTATGGGCCTCCCCCAGAGGATGGGTCCCCTTTCCCCTGGAAGCGTTCGGTCGCTTTCGTCACAGCAGATGATGAACAGACTCACTATACCAAAGCCTACGTTAAACTCTGGCGTGAATATGATGTCAAACGTTCACCTGCAACAAAACAATTACGGAGTCAAATCGGTACCACCGAGTTACGTTGGTCAGCCAGGGGGAAGGCTGAACTTAAGCGGCAACGCAGTTTCTATTCCCCAGCAGTCCCAAACAATGAAACAGTTTTCAAGTGGAAATGGAAGGCCTTATACTCTTGGGGGGGAACAGAGATCACAGGCCTCAGCAAGATACTCTCTGCAGTCTGGCAATTCATCTTCTCTTTCATCTGGTCAGCTGAAGCAAACATCGTTATCTCAGTCACAGTCAAGAGTATTAGGTCAGTCTGGCTCAAAATCTCCTGTAGCTGCTACAGGTCCCTCTGCTGTCAATACATCATCCACACAAAAGTGGAAAATCTGTACAATCTGTAATGAGCTCTTTCCTGAAAATGTGTATAGCGTCCACTTTGAAAAGGAGCACAAGGCTGAAAAGGTGCCAGCAGTAGCTAATTATATAATGAAAATACACAATTTTACTAGCAAATGTCTATACTGTAATCGCTATTTACCTACTGACACGTTGCTTAACCATATGCTAATACATGGTCTGTCTTGTCCGTACTGCCGCTCGACCTTCAACGATGTTGAAAAGATGGCTGCTCACATGCGAATGGTTCATGTCGATGAAGAAATGGGACCTAAAACTGATTCCACGCTGACCTTTGATTTGACACTGCAGCAGGGTAGCCATACAAATATACATCTTCTTGTAACCACCTACAACCTGAGAGATGCTCCTGCTGAGTCTGTAGCTTATCATGCTCAGAATACTCCCCCCGTACCTCCAAAACCACAGCCGAAAATCCAGGAGAAGTCTGATGTACCTGTAAAAAGTTCTCCGCAAGCAGCAGTTCCCTACAAAAAGGATGTGGGTAAAACTCTCTGTCCTCTGTGCTTCTCAATCCTAAAAGGACCCATCTCTGATGCCCTTGCACATCATTTAAGGGAGCGGCATCAAGTTATTCAAACAGTTCATCCAGTTGAGAAAAAGCTGACTTACAAATGCATTCATTGCCTTGGTGTATATACTAGTAACATGACTGCCTCAACCATAACACTGCACCTTGTACACTGCAGAGGTGTTGGGAAGACTCAGAACGGCCAAGAAAAAGGTAATTCATCATCTCGGCTAAATCAGTCTCCAGCTCTAGCCCCTCTAAAACGCTCTTACGAACACATGGAATTCTCCCTAATGAAAAGAAGGAAGATGGATGACGACGACTCCCCCTCTGCCTTCGAGGAGAGGCCTGAAGAGCCAGTAGTTTTAGCTTTGGACCCCAAGGGTCATGAAGATGATTCCTATGAAGCCAGGAAAACATTTCTTACAAAATATTTTAATAAGCAACCATATCCCACTAGGAGAGAAATTGAAAAGCTGGCTGCCAGTTTGTGGCTATGGAAATCTGATATTGCTTCTCATTTTAGCAACAAACGGAAGAAATGTGTTAGAGATTGTGAAAAATATAAGCCTGGTGTGCTGCTTGGTTTCAACATGAAAGAATTGAACAAAGTTAAACACGAGATGGATTTTGATGCTGAATGGCTCTTTGAAAACCATGATGAAAAGAATGTCAGAGTCAATGTTAGTAAGACTGTTGATAAAAAAATAAACATAGAGAAAGATAATGACAGTTCCTCAGACAGCTATGAGAACATAGAAGAGGAATACAATGAAAGCAGTAGTCCATTCGGTCAACAAATTTCTGACATTGGTGGGAAAACCTCTTCTGATAGCCTGGTGGAGAATCCAGAGGACAGCATATCCAAGGAGACTGGGGAGGAAAATACTTCACAGTCCCCTGAGAAGAATGATCAAAAACAAGAGGAAAGTTCTAAATACGAAGAGATTATTTCTGCTGAAGAACCAACAAAACTAGTAGGTGATGTTTCAGACAGTGAAGGTGATCAGGATGATCAAGATGATGCTGTTGAATGGAAAGATGGAGCTTCACCATCTGAGAGTGGGCCTGGTTCTCAACAGGGCTCTGATTATGAAGATAATACATCAGAAGTAAAGCCAGAAGTGTGGACAGATGAATCCTCCCAGAGTGAAGATGCTGGCAGCAGTAAACAGCCTGAAGAAGCAAAAGGGGGTGGATCTGAAAGCGATGAAGAACAGTCAAAGTGGAAGAATCGTTCCTATGGAAAAGTAGAAGAGTTTTGGTCCAAGGACCAGTCGCAGTGGAAAAATGCCTCGGAGATTGAGGAGAGCTTGTCGAGTCAGCAGATGGAGTGGCAGAGCAGCACGATGGACAGTGAGGACGGAGAGCAGTTCGACGGCGTGGCGGCCGGCGTGGCGGAGCCCATGCACAGCAGCCTCCCCGGCGTGGAGCTGAGCAGCCAGCAGGCGTGAGCGGCGCCGGCCGGGACTGCCGCCGCTCCCCTGCCTGGGGAGCAGCTGCCGGGATGAGCACAGTAACTAAATGTGAAAACAGACACGCTGGTGGCTCCAGAATGCACACGACGAAAAGCAGAGGTTTATTTTATCTGCATTTTCAGCATTTATTTCACTCTTGTACATGTTCAGTTGTATGTCTTTTTAAACATTATCCTTTTTCACATGGTAGTGTAGGGCCAACATATGAGCTACCAGTTCAACGTGTATAGTAGACTATGGGGAAATTGATTTTTTCATGTATCATTCTGAATAGTTGAAATGTATATTTGTACAGTCTTTTAGACCTATTCAAGTGAAGCTTATGAAATTGTTCTTGTGTACCCATCATAGATTTGTTTCTCTTTTTTAGTGTTGCCCTGCTGTGTAATAAATGCTGTATCTAGTTTACCTAGCAAAAGCTTGAAACTGCTATAGTATGAATTTTGACAAACTTAGTTTTTGCACATAACCTTGTACAATCTCAAAACAGAGGCCAGCAACATAAAAATATATCTGGACTCTATTGTATTATAGAATTTTCTCGTTCTGAATATCCTTGACATGACAACAGATGAGAAATGTATTTCAGAGCCATTTTCTGAAATCTTTTAAGCTAAAAAGAAAAATCACACGCAAGAAACAAAGTTTGCAGCTACTAATTTTGACACCTTTTAGATCTGTATAAAAGTGTATTGTGTTGAAGCAGCACACAAACAAGAGTGCTGTGTTTTGGATATTTAGTTTTATCTTTAGTTAACACCAACAAGGTGTTGTATTCATTTATACCATCTAATATATGACACACTGTTGTAGTATGTATAATTTTGTGATCTTTATTTCCCTTTGTATTCTTCATTTAAGCATCTAAATAAATTGCTGTATTGTGCTTAATGTAAACATTTGCTTTATTACATGCAAGTACCACCTTCTCTGTTGTTGAATCCTGCTTTGCTACATCCCCTCCTTGGAAACAATCCACCTAGCATCTTTGTACTGCATACAAAGACAGGAGAAGTCCTACAACACTAACTTACGCTGCGTTTAGTGTTGGAGGACACGAGTTTATCAAGTGGAAGGGCAGTGATCTGCCAGTTCCGTAGCCTGGAGACACAGAAAGCCAAGGAATGTTACCTGCACTTTTCATCCCTTTATACTTTTTAATCAATGAAGATCACTATAGATTAAATTACTGAGAACTGTGTGTCACTCAGAAACACTTAAGTATTAAGGGGTAAATAAGGGTGAAGGTTTTCTGAATCTTGCTCTTTGAACATGAAAGAACACGCCTTGTAGAGGTAGAGCTATGGCTTTTTTTTCTTTGGCTTTACTTTGAAGTAATTTGAATGTACAGGCAGTGGATTTGTGATAGGTTTGGTCAAACCAGTCCTGCACTGGAGCAAGTGCAATAGTTACATAAGGAAAACCTCACTTAGATAAGGGAATGTAAACGTGATGAGAACAAAACTATTCTTAATTACAGCAACAGCTTTGATTTAGGAAGATAAAAATTTCAAAAACTGATCTGTGAAACTTACAGTAATGTTGGAGGAAATAGTTCTATTTTTAAATGTTTTAAACTGCAGGATTATTTGATGGATGCCTTGGGAAAAGATGTTTGCACCTGATTTCTAGTCAGTCTTGGGCAGATACAAAGTACACTCTCCACTAATACAGTGAAAAATCTACAATAGAAGCCAAAGACCAGAATACCTGTATGCCATCCTGCTGCGCAGCTGACTTTGGAAGGAATGTCCCTGTATTTTGTTGAATTAACCGTTGATTTGTGAACCATGTGTGTGAAACAGGAACAGAAAGCAGTTACCTCTAGCAGCTGGGTTAGACTTGTCTTCTTTCTTCCTTTTCCCCTTCACAGGGGGACGGGTACTTTAGTTCTCCTTTTTTTAACCAAAGGGAGAGAAGAGGACAAGCTGGACTGTCTCCCATTTTTGAGGTGAGCGGTAGCAGGTGAGTGTTGAGCAGCAACACAGACAAGATGCGGTTGGTATTTCCATCAGCAGGGTGCCCTTGTGCTTCTCTGCTGGAACAGAAAACCTGGGCCTCACATCTCATTTTGTTAATAGGCATTTAAAGCTATTTCATTGAAAATAACTTCAAGTCAAGAGTTTCTTAGCTACCATTTATAGATGGCAATTGGGTGGAACTTTTTCACACCAAAAACTACCTCTTGGAAGCCCTAGAAAAGGGCAGTTGTTGCTAAGAGAACTTGGTTATAGTCTTTTCTGGGGGGGGCTGTTCTGTTTCACAGTTGCTTACTGTCTGAATAGGTACTACACTTAAATTCCTGGTTTGTGTCCTTTTACTTATTTTTAAGATCCTAAGTTTTTTTTTTAAAAAAAACTTTTTCTCCAAGCCCATGGTTCCCCAAGCTGCCTTCAGGTTGGCAGTTTTGTCCTCCTTGGTGGCTAAGGTAGCTCCCTCTAATTACAGCACAACTGCTACCACTATCTGCAGATCTGCATGGTATTTACCTCCGTACCTGGCAACTTCCTTCAGTACTGCAGGACCACGGACTGAATTTAACTCTATTCTCATGGAAACTAATGGAAATAGTAAGTCTGTAAACTATGAACTGTTTAGAAATGCATTATTTACCAGAAAAAAGAAATGCCTATGACAGGAAATGCCATTTTATGTAATGATTATTTTTTAAAAATGGCCCTGCCTAACAGGAATGTAAGTAAGGATTGGGGACAGAGCAGGAAAAGCAAGGATTAAACATTACCATAAACTTTATAGTTTTTGAGAGATGTTGCTCAAAATCTAGATTTTGACAGCGCAAGAATTCCTTGCTGGATTTGAGGCTAACAACACTTAGTCGCAAAGAGGAAGTTGTAAATGGCCTCATAAAACTAGAGGAACTTTAAAGCCAGTTTGGGTAGTCTTACCACTCCGTTAGAATTGATGGTGTGAGATGGAGGTTACCCCCTTGTCACAATTACTGAAGCTCTGTGGCAGAACGGTGGTGATGGGACAGCCGTGCTTCAGCCCAAGCTGAAAAATAAATTCTGCTGCTTTGTTCAGAAGGAGCCCCAGAAAATGGCTCAAGTCTCCAGGTTTTGTCCAGCACAACAGAGCAGAAAGATTATTAACCTAAACCTCTAAGGAATTTGTTCCAATTTACCTGAACTGAAGCAAACTCCTGTGTTTCCATCTTAAACACTGCTGCCTGGAATCTAAAGGTTTAACAGGTGAGAAAGAAGGCATCACTAGCATGCACATGAGTTTTAGATACAGGACAGCTTTGAATAATGAGCTATAATAAATATAACTTGAATTTTGAACCAAAATAGCTGATGTTGGCAGGGATGGCTTGGGATTTTAGGGGCATTTGTGTTTTATATGACTCTTCTACTCTTGTTTTTATGGGTCTTTGTAGGGGTTTGTAGTAAATATAATTTTTAAGTTGTTTTCATTGAGCTGACTTTTTTTTTAGTAAACTTCCCTGCCTCCCCTTCCCTCCCCCTCACTCCCTGAAGTGCAGGTCCAGCCCGTGAGCTCTCATCCAACCCAAACACTTACTTTCCAGCAGGGAGACACCATTTTTGCTAAACTCCTGGTTTTCTAACAGCTGCATCGTCTGCTACTGCCACGCTTGATCTCAGCATTTTCCTGTGGGTACTGTGAATTAACTCTTGATTGGGATTTCTAGTCAATCAAAACTTCTACAAGATGTTCCAGAAATACCTGTGTTTAAGTTTTACTTCATAAACTCTTGAGCCTATGGAAAGTTCAAGCAACATTTAATGCTGCCATTTAATGCTGCAGCATTTTTGTAGCAAGAACTTGCCCATTAAAAAATGCCTCGTTGACTTGTATTTCCAAGGCAAAACAGATATCTGAATATCCACAAAGTACTTCTTATAGAAACTTTCAACCATTCTTAGCACCGAAATAACAGACTTTAAATGTCTGCTAACATGGTTACAGTAAACAATTTACTATTTTCTAGCATGTATATTTCTAACACTGCTATGGCAAAGCTTAAACTAATCTTATTTCTATTTTAATCAGACAAAACACTTAGGCAAAGTGTGCATACTGCCTACAGAACCTGATACTTTAGCAAACAGGTTGGTATAACCTGAGAATTTTGTCCCTTTCATAATTAACTTGCTTCTCTAATACCTGCTCCTTTGTAACAATCGATTACAATAAACTGCACTGGCAGAGCAGAGACAGTGGCTAAGTCTGTCCTTTATGCTCTATATTTTAATTTGCCTTTATCTTTCAGCATCATTCTCACTAGTAAATATGAAAAGGTTAATTCATTTCTGCATCAGGAAAGCCTTCGTCTCCATGGTTACTCAAAGCCATGTAGCTTTACTTTCACCATAAGCCTTTCTCTTTTTACAGAGTTTGCACTGGCTCCTCCATCTTTGCTTTGTTGCATACCTGTTTTTCTAACAAGAGCTTCTTACTGCACTACATGCAAAGCTGATCATTCGAAACGCTGTATTTCAGAAGTGGTCTTGGCCAATACCCTTTACCCGGTGAGATTTCCTGTATATAAGGGTGACAAACATCATCTAAATTAAAGATATGACATTTTTCCTGATGTTCCTTATTTAAACAATCTGGTGCTTTCTGTTTCCCTAGACCTGTTTCACAGTTTAAAAAAAGCGGGGCCATGAACTATCCTACTTCTGGTTCTGGTGAAGTAATATCTCCATTATGAAACTTGCACTTCCAAAGATCTGTATCAGCTTTGCAGAAAGTTTGTTTATACCATTCAAGTTATCTAACACAACAGCTTTTATAACCTTATTCCTGTTTTGAAGAAGAATGCTGGAAGTTTCAATCATGTGCAGTTTATTGAATTTCAAAATTGTGACACTGATTTCATGCTCAGTTGTAAAATCTAAACATTTATGAAGTATTAATACATTACATGACAGCTTTAACATGCTATACTGACAGCACTCCAACCTTCTGGTCAGCATAGGTATAAAAGGATTTTTAAAGTGCAAACAAAGTGAGTTCTTATACATTTTCTTCATAGATTTACTAAGTTTCTGGAGCACTAGAGTGATCAGATTGCAGAACAGATGTTCCAGGCTACATCTGTACCCATACTACGATCAGAAAGTTGAAGCTTCCCTTCAAGATGCTAACCACAGCTCTGAAATCTAACAGTTGCTTCTTTCTGATGTTCAAGTACGAACCATAAGAACAACCTCAGGCAGCTCTGCCTAGAAAGCTGTTGGTAATCAAACCTTAGTGGTTTTGATACTTTATACCTACATAGTTCATAGGAAAAGTCTTCTGTTCTGTAGAGTTTAGGCAGATCACAGGAGTGTGCTGCTGATGGCTCTGAAACAAAAGCGGGAGAGAAATTAATCTCACTGTTAAAGAAGAATACATTAAATTCTTCATTCTGTGCACCAAATGAGGCAGAAGATGTAGAAAATGAAAGGGCTAGATTGAACATTTGGTAGCTCGCGGGCATGTCAGAAAAAAAAAATGAGGAGTGAGGAGCTTTTGTGGGAGCCTAATGTAAGCCATTCATGCCACCATAAAGGTGTAAGGCTGGAAACTGTGCTCGAATTCAAAACTGCTATTTTCTATGTTCTGTCAAAAGATACAATAGGCTCCAAATGGAAAATTTACGATGATTTCAAACTGTATAGCCCAACATCCTTCTTTAATGTTGAAACGTTACGTTGCAATTCTAAAAACCTGCTTTATGACACTCTGCTTGCTCTGGCTCAGGAATATGTTGCTTGATTTCACAGCCTTGAAGCACAAAAAGGTCTTAACGTCCCAGTTAAGTTGTAATGCATGACAGTGTTCAACATGCTCTGCAGGTTCCATCCTTGCTGAATCCAACAGAGAAAAAGACGTAACACCAGAATAAAAGCCCCGAAGACTGCAGTGTTCATCTAGCATAGCAATGGTACCTGTTTATTAACTGTTTTCTTTTTGTATATAAGGCAAAATGATCACCTAGATCTTTCACAGATATCAAGAGATATCTGTGAAAAAAGCAGCATCTCAGAAGTTACTTTTTTAAAAAAATCTATGACTGAAATCTATGACTCTTTTAAATCTATGACTAAAAGATTTTTTTTAATCTATGACTGTGGCTCAGTCACAACCACTGGAGAAGGGAAGGAGTCTGAATCAGTGGAGTAAACACCAGCAACAAAGGTTACTTCTGCAAAACACAAAGGAGGGAAAAAGAACAACGAAAACTACTGTAACAGTAGTCTGTGTTTACAGGGGAATAGTGAAGTTTTCATCACTTTCCAAAGCACTATCTTGACAAAGAGAAAATTGAAAAAAATCACCTTGATTTTCAAAATAAAATGACCTGTTCTCCACTTGGTGGAGTGGCTGCAAGAAGAGCACACAAGGCAGAGATACCATTATGGCTAATGGTAATTAAAATTAAAGTGCTGAGTAGCAAACTGCTTGTCCTGATCAAAGCAATCAAAGGAGCAGTAGCAAACATGAGGAAACAATACCAATCCACATGACTAGGCAGTATTTTAGAAGGAAGGAATCTTCCTTTCACAGTGGTACAAATAGAGGGTTAAAAGACATGGGCCCAAGGAATCTCGGAGCTGTGCACATCACACAACGTGAAGATGAAATAATTCCTTTGTGGTCAAGCTGCTGCAAAACGTAAAGGAAAAATGATACGGGTGCTTGCCCAGAAGAAAAGGAAGGGGGACAGGAAATGGCTTGAAATTCCACCCAGAGCCTATCGAAGGAATGACAAGATAAAAGCTTAAGCAGTAACAAGTGGCTTTTCACCTCTAGCTCACTTGGATTCGTGTCTGCCACAGCCTAATAAGGGCTAGATTATGCCCTTGGAAAGGAGGGGCTCTCGTTCCTCACTGGGAGGGCATCCGTACCATAAACCGTAACCGCGAGTGGCGCTGACACAGCAGCTTCCTGGCGGCCACTGACCACGGGACTGAACCGAGCTCGGGTCTCAGCCACTCGGTAAAAGCCTCAGGGCGAAGCGGGGTCATTTTCTTGGCCTCGGCCAGCGCGGAATATGGAAATTCTCGCTTCTAACCTCACAGGTCCAGCGTGAGACAGCGGAGCGCAGTGCTGCAAATCCGCACCGTGCCTGAAGGATCCCGGCAGGGCTGGCAGGGAGCGGTCATCCTGCAGCCCGTCACTGGCATTAAGGTCACCCAACAATAAATCACATTTCAAAACTGAGAAGTTCACACTACACCAAGTATTTCAAGCCAGAGCACGTAGGAGGCTGCCCAGAATCCGCCCAGCCTGCCAAAGCAGGCAGAGATGGATCTTCTCAGCCTATCTGCTTTATTAGAGTTCCCAAAAAGGAAACTTCATGTTTAGGAAAGTCAGCAAAGCACCATCTGGAAACGGATCTCTGGTGGGATGCCCCCTACCACCACAGTCTTTCTCCCAAACTAGGAAACTACTAATTAACTTAAACTATAAAAGTCCCACTACAAGGGAATAATTTGAGGAAATGAGGACTACAGAAATTACCAAGGAACATAACATTTGGAAGGAAGAATAACAGGTCTAGCTGAATCTAGCTCAAATATCTAGAAGAAATAAAAAGATCAAAAGATTTTAGAGAGATTTTGAAAAATGAAGCACAATAAACATTCTGCACTTGCAGGCAAATAACAGAAGCTGCATGTAGAATCATGCCTAAAAGATTAAAGTTTCTCGGGGCAGTTTTAGATACTTCAGTCCATTAAATTCTACCAGGCAGCCAAGTTATCTAGGGAGACAAGTTGTGCGACATATTCTCTGAGGTGCTACAACCAGCCCTTGAGAAACACAGTGTGCAGCCCCTAGAAGCCAGGCCCCAGCTGATAAAGCAAAACATCCGAGAGCGCTAAGAACACGACCCATTTCAGAGCGTGGTGCTTATTTCTGACAGCTGCAACACAGCATTAGAACAGCAACGCTGGGTCGAAAGGTGCTCCATTGCAGGTTGTATCACATCCAGGAACCAGCTTGATCCACAGGCACTTGGTTTTACATCCTAGTGAAGGAACAGCTTGGCTGCATGTGCCTGCTTGTCCGGCTGCATTTTCAGAGCCTGGCGTAGGCAGCCTGCAGCACTGCAGCCTTGCAGTGACGGTGAGTGCGACAGGAACTCCTGTGCACAAGGAGCAGCTTCCCTGCCATCTAAGTACTTACAGGATGGGTCTGAACTCTGCTTTGCTACCTCCTCCATAATGCAGATGTGGGGCCACCAGCCCAGCCAGGCAGTTGCTGCAGCTTCTGCAGCTGAAGGAAGGAGAGTAACAAAACGTTTTGTCTGCACTGCTGGACTCCAGTGCTGACTCTGCCTGCGGTTCTTCTAGTCATGTTTCCAGTGCTCCTGAATCTAGTTATTTCACACCTGCCGCCTTTCACCTGAGGCAGCACTAAAATACCTTTCCCTTGACACTAGTAAGTATTTTTGCTCCTGTTGCTTTACAGAGAAAGACCTCCTAGCTTGCTGGAGTGGATCAGCACCACTGCCAGCAGAGAGAAAAAACAAAGCAGCCAAGATCACTTCTTCACAGACAGCGTGACAGCACCTGGAACTCCGATATGAAGGGGACAGGTGGATTTATAGGGAAGAAAAAGACAATATTCATGAAGCCAAGCAGCCTTAGAACTTGGCTGTCTAATAATTATTTACCAGGTTTGATCATTCTCACAGGTATTAAATAGTTGCTAGGTTCCAAGGCAGTAATTTCTTAAGAATGTTTTTAAAAGAATAACAAGACTTCTGCCTTCCATGACAATTCTGATCTCACTTTCATGGGGCTACAAACAGATGGGCTGAGTAGGGCAGCTTCTTCTGCCACCAAAGCAGCAACACTCCCATGACCCGTGCAGCTGTGCAAGGAATAAGCAAGGAACCTTGTGCCAAGGGTTCTCCTGAGCTAATCAAGGGAACTTCTCAACTACAAGAACTTCTCAAAAGCTTCTTCAAGCTTCTCAAAGTACTTTAACCAGCATCTTCTTTTAATTAGCAACTGCAAGATGGAAGATTAATCCTAACAAAAGCCTTACAACTGAGGCAAAGAGGATAAATGATACGTCCCAACAGACAGCAAGTCAGGACGAAGCCCAGATTTAAATCAGGATTGAGAGAGGAATTCTGGCAAATCCTGTATCACTGGTTTAAAACTTCACAGCCTACAGCCATCCTCCCCATTCCTCATCCAGAGATTATTCTCCTTCCAAAATCATCATGAAGTGTGTCTCCATACCAAGGCCATACCAGTTTAAATCCGAAATGATGCGTGTTTGTGCCCTGAAGCCAAACATACATTGCCAAAGCTATGGGTGAGTTCTCCTCTTCAGGATCTAATGCAGTATTCCACACAACAGAGGAAGATCCAGTCAAGAATTTCAGCGAATTGGTAGAAACAAAACAAAAAAACATAATAAAAAAAAAAGAGTCCATGGAACCCAGTGAAGGCTTTTGAGAACCCTAAAGGAGCTGACATCTTTGCAAAGTTACTGTTACCTTAAAGGTCACAGCAATCAATCAGAGGAGATCCTTGATGTCTGAGAAAAGGCAAATGTCCCATTTAAATTCAAGAAGGTCAAGGGTAAAAACAAAGGGAATTACAGGATGTTCAGCCTAACCTCAGGCCCAAGAAAATATGAAACAAATCATCCTAGAATTCTTTTTGATCACTACAAGGAAAGGAGGTGACTGAGAACATTAAGTATGGATCCAGCAAGGCAAGTCATGGTGAGCCAAGCTAAGTGAAAGGTCTCTGCTGTGAGAAAAAGTGCTGGGGATCCTCATGGGCAAACAGCCCAGCGCGAGCCGGCCGCGCGCCCTGGAAGCTCACAGCAGTAGTAAATGAAGACAAGGCTACTTGCAGAGAGAGCTAAACTCTTCTCTGAAGAGCACATCAAAAGGACTAGAGGGAACGGATAACAACTACAACAAGAAAAATTCCATTTGGACATAAGGAAAAAATTCTATGCAATGAGGTGGTCAAAGACTGGAAGAGGTGCCTATAGAGGCTGTAAAATCTCTATTCCTGGAGATATTCAAAATTGGACTGGAAAAGACCTTAGGCAATCTAATTACCTCCAAAGTTGGCCCTGCTTTCAGGAGGGAATTGGATCAAATGACCTCCAAAAGTTCTAAGTTCTATTATTCAATGATTCTAACTGAGGCACAGAGGCAATAAATTACTTGAATTCTGCCTGCTTTCTTGATCCTGTTAACCCTGGGCTTGGAACTCAGCATTTCTGGGCTATTCATTCCATCCCCTAACTGCTGAGCAATTACCATGTGGTATTAGGGTTAGGTAGGTTTTGGTTAAGTAGGTTTTCTGCCTTCCTGCACAAGTTAAATTATAAGTTAAAAAAAAATGCAGTGCTGCACTCAAATTATCCACTGGTATCACAGGCTAATCAAAACCTGCAGAGTCCAAGTCTGCTACCATGTCTGTTACTACTGTACCTAATGTTTAAAAAAGAAAAAAAAGTCAGTTTTCTCATTACTCCCTAATGCATTGCTTGCTGCCAGTCTCATTGCAGCTCCTAGTCACATCCCCAAAGCTTCAAAACACTAAGATAGAATGGCTGGAGAGCCTGAACTAGTCCTCTTCAGGACATCCTAGCTTTCAGTCTTCCTCTAGCAATGAGCTAAGGCATAAACACATACTCCCAAGCTGTCAGTTCTAGATTTTTATGAGCTCTTATCTTCTCTAATTATTAATGCAGTGTCTGAGTCAAGCACATACAACACCAGCATAGTAATAGCCTCAAATTATAGGTCCCTCTGCAAATCAATTCATACCAACACATTTTCTCATCAAAGACTTTTAAACTTTTGCCGTCTCTTGCACATGTAACAGCAGCTGAGATCCCCAGGGAACAACCCCAACTGCTTTCACTTTCTGGAGTAACACCACAGACAAGAGGTAAGCAAAAACAGTATTATCCATCTGAAGCATGAGGCAGCATTATATTCAGAAGAGTCTGTAATTATAACGGGAATCAGATGAGGCTAATAGGAAATTAGATTAACCAGAGACAAGACAAAGCACAAGAACTCCTCTCTCTACCTCTCTCTTTAACTTGGTGGATGATTCACTCTGAGTCTACAATAGCAGCCAGGTCAAGAAGAGAGTCTGCTCTACAACCTCGCTGCTTCTTTCATTATTGCTGTAATAAAGAACACTCTGAAAACCCCTTGCCTGAGACTATGAACAAGCAATTGGAAAGTATGGATCTGAGACAGAACTGAATTCAACGCAGCTACTACACACCCTGTCAGTCCCAGCTTGTATCATAGCAGAGGGTCAACCCAACCCAGGTGCAGGGTTTAGCAGAACTGTCAAATTTTGCAAGATTTGTATCACTGCATTCCTTTACTGATGTAATGGACGATGCAAGGGATGTAATAAAGTAGCACTGATGTACTACTGGAGAAAGGCAGTCCTCCCAGGTGCACCCCCCTGTTCAGTGCTGTCCACAAGCGTGATGAGGCGCAGGTGGCCAGATACCAGGGAGCTAAATACCAGACCCCTGGAACTGGCCTCCTGCAAGTGGACAAACCTTTAACAATTCTCCTTCGAGCTCGACGAGCCAACCAGATTTTCACCGACCTGGAATTTCGCCCCCTAGATCCTAATGTGGCAGTCTGGAATCAAGGATGCTGTAGGAGACTGCATCAAAAGACTTGTTAAATACAACGTACTTGATACCCACTGCTTTCTTCTCATCCACAGTCATATCATGCCTGAGAATTCACAGTCAGAACAAACAATGTTTCTAAATGAGAAATAATGTCGGAAAAAGTTTCACGAAGTATTAAAGCAGGTACTGATCCTACTACATTTCCACTTCAGACAATAGGAACTGAAAATACTCAGTGCCTTGGAGAACCTAACCTCCACAGATATTAGAAACTTGGCAACAGGAACGGAAATGTGTGTGTGCACACATATGAACTGGCAAAATACACAACATTCTAATGCTCAAGTGGAAGGTATCCAGAGAAGGAGACAAACTCGCTCACCCACAAGTCACAGGAGATGGGAAATAACACTGAGTTTCCAAGGCTGATACAGCAGGAAACAAAGATCAATGAGGTTTGGCTTGTATGTCAACTTCTAGTCAGCAGCTGTGATGTTATTCTACAGCAGTACAAGAAGAAATCTGTCCACAAATACAAGAATAGCCTGGGTGCCTACACTGTCGAATCAAAGCTTAGTAAGTTGTCTCCAGCTGAGAGCAACAGCTGATGCTTAGAGTCTAAAAACAGGGAAGTATAAAATATTGCTGTATTGAATACTGACCCAGCCTACAAGAATTTGCAGCTTAGAGATTCCAGAACTAGAAAATTTAAAGCTGCTAAATGACTTTGTTTCACTGAGCTTAACATTCAGACATTTTTCATTTACAAATGTGACCACAGGCTCCAGTGACACTGCATGAAAATGAAAATCTTGTTTCGACCTACCTCTTAATAACTTCATTTGTTATCCCAGAGTTTTTGCTCCATGAGAGGGCAAATAATTTCTGTTTAACCTCTCAAGCAGCATCAGACTTTGGAGAACTCTAATGTATAATTCCTAAGTGTGGAAAAGAAGCAACCAAAGTCACAGTCTGTTTAGCTTTTCTCAAAGGGCAGTAGTTCCATACTTTTGCATCATCTCTGTTGCTGTTCCAGATGCCATCTCTAGTTCTGCTGAACTAGGACCAGTACAGCCCACCATATTAAGGATGAACTTACAGATTTTCAGTGTCACAAAGAAGACATATTTTCTTTCTTGATATTTTTCCTAATAATTCTTAACATTCAACTTTTCTTTTACGCCTACTACTGACCAAGTGAGATGACGGTTTTCATGAAGCCATCTGTGATAAGTTCAGGATCTCTTTCTTGGCTTAAAAACGCTAGTTCAGAAACCAATAGGGTATGTATAAGGCTCACTCACATTACCCCATCTGCCTCACCTTATATTTATTTACATTTCATTTCAGCTACGAATCTTTCCCCTCAGTCTCTCAATGTCACAAGGTCTGCCTACAGCTCTCTGCAGTTGGCATCCACGTCTGTTGATCTCTAAATAACTTCATCAACAAGTGTTCTCACCTCTGTGTGCCTCCTTTCCTATGTCATCTGTGATCACAGGGCAGCATGCTGGAGATGGAGCTCCAGCAGCTCAAAGGCTTCCTTGGGATTTCTTCCTAGCTCCTGGCTCGGGAGCAGAGACACATCTCGGCACCCCGTGCTTTGCAGGCCCGTCAGGAGCAGCAACTTCTAGCAGCCTGACACAGTGCTTCACAGGGAAAAGACACAGCCCAGCTGAAAAATAGTAAAATAACTGCATCGTAATGTCACAGATACAGAGTTCCATTCCTTTTCTCTGTTTTAATATAAAAAGAAATACAAAGTTTTTGAGGGAACTTATACCAAAAATCATTCTTAAGGACTGTAAGTTACCATAATACTTAGGTTTTATTATCTCATGTATCTCAGTAGAAGAATGCTTTGCAAATGAAAGAGTTAAAAATGAATGTTTGGGGGCAGATAGCAGTAGCATGGATTAAACAGACTTTTCTGGAAGAGACACTGTGAACTGGCTGCCAGTGATGCCAGCCATCCCTCCGGGGGGGATACAAGGTCCAGGGAGGAAGGCCGGCCCCTGCGCTGCGCAGAGCACCTGCCCCTGGACACACACTCACCTGGCTGCTCTGACCAGGGCCTGAGGAAGCTCCTCGTGCTAGAGGCCCTCCTGAAAGGGACGGTACGTCCCCGCCAGTGTGACGGCACAGGACACACCAACGCAATTCGTTTGGTCTTAGCTGGCAGCTTCGGTGTCGCCGCTCAAGCCCCAGGCAAGAGGAGGCCGGTGCCCTTGTCAAAGAGGAACTTGACCTTCAGCCCTGAACACCTCAAGAGTTATTTAAGTGAGCAATGTATTTGTGAAAGGCCCTAACAAAACACAAATCCACAATTTTCAGAAACTCAGAGACTAGCTCCAGAAATATCAACTCAACCTTTAAAACATACCATTTTGGCACAAGCTGCTCAAACACTAAAATACATTAACTCTTTCCACGCTCACTGATTGCTAGACAAGGAGTACTAGTTTACAAGTCCAGAAGATGGGTGGGTAGCTTTGACAAGCTGAGCATTACATGTAGACAGGGATTGGTTGTGTAAAAGCACTAATATATGTATATGATGCCTAACCACCAGCAACCAATATTTACTTTGCTTCTTTTTGTGCAAGCAGCTCTGGGAGCTTGCTCAGCTTCAAAAGTAATTAGGTAGATAGCATGCAGCATGGTAGTAAGTCTTACACACAAACTGGAAAATACTCTGAATTTGATCATACTATTCTAAGCAGTTTTACTGCCAAATGTGGGCTTATTTATATACAGCAGCCTACTTAATAGCTTGCATTCATATTTCCAAAGCAAGCACACAGGCAGACCACACAAAAATATGGAAATGTTGCCTGATTCACTGCATAAAACTGTATTTACTTTTCAAATCCTTGCCTAAGGTTTATGAACACGCAATAGAAATAAAACTGCAAACTACATGGCTAGACTATGGAGCTACTAATACGGCATGCTATTCTCCGCATTGTTCAATGCTGTGTCACCCATATACAAGAGAAAGCTGTGCACTATCTAATATTCTACGTTCTGCTTCTCTTTTCAGTTTCATATTAATGGCAGAAATACTAAAATTGGTCTAAGGGGAAAAAAACCACAAGCTCCATGTCTAGAAGCCTCCTGTTTTCCTCGATTACTCCTAAAAGATCCCTTTAGTGCTGAACCTCAGCACATACCATCAAATATTTCAAGTGGAACAAATTCATTAACTTGTAAACACTACTTAACTAACTGAAAGCCAGTGACAGAAAGGCAGAGCACTGTTTAAATCAACTTCAGGCAGGCACTGCACTTCATGTGTTAATACTTACCATCTGCTCGCGGTGCATTTTTTTACCTCAAGAAAAAAAAAGTGACTGCTGAGTAAAGGCACTTCAAAAAATGAAAGAGGAGAAACCTGGCCTCACTCAGCCATAAACGCAGGGTTTATTTTTTACACACAGACGCACACACATACAACCAGAGAACAGAACCTCAGTAAAACAGCCTTTTGAGCCCTTGCTGCTTTGTAATAGCTGCAGTAGGAAATTTAAAAGATAAAGGAAAGTGCCTGTGCATGTTTGGTACTCCAGACAGCAAGAAATTTGCCTCAGGGAGAAAGGCAGCGTAAAGAAGAGGGGGAAGGGCTGGGAGACGTGAGCAGCAGGGAGTGCAGCAGGAGCGCGGGGCGCGACGGCTCCTGAGGCTGCAGCCGGCAGAGCCCCTTCCGCAGCCCCTCCGCTGCATCCTGGCACCTTTACCCCCACGGCCCGGCCCACGGCTGGAGGATGCTACAATATTGCGATGCCGGGTTTTGTTTCAGCCGTGGCTGAAGTTGTATTTCATTTAACGTCCAGTATGTTTCCAGCAATGTTCCTAAAAAGCACTCGCGTCTCTCAGTGATGCAAGCAGAAAGACATTTGCTGTGGAAGCGAGGTCACCAAGGAAGAAATATTTCCAAAGTTATCTGCCAAAATGTTCTGATTAGGTGGTGCCAGCAAAAAAGAAAAAAGAAAAAAAAATCCTCTGAGTTGCTTTTATGTCTTTTAAAAATGGTGTATTTTAAATGGGTGTTTATAAAGAAAGCATCTAAAAGAACTCCGGTGGCCTGACATTTACCATCAGTGTGCAAGATGCAGTGAACAGCAGCAGGGCAACAGTCTTGATCTAGAAGTGCAAATTCAACAGCAAGTTTCCCTAGAGAGGCTGTCATGAAGAGAAGCAGACGTGGTGACGGTCCGCGAGGTGGGATCCTATTCCCTGGAAACTGGACAGAACCTTTCAGCAGAGTCACCGCATGGGAACCGTGCGTGAGCCCCGGCTCCAGTACCTGCCCCTGACTGAAATCAATTCAGTGCACAATATCTGAAAGTCTCTTCTGTTTGAAGAACCCTTTCATCCATCTCCCATCACTAGTCCCCAGAAATATTTTACTTTCTTACAACATAGCTTTGTTTCTTTGAATATCTCCTAAGTATATTCCCAATATTACCTAACAGCATTAGCATTTGGTAAAATGTTATTAACTGATGGAGTTCTATTCCTGATGACTGGAACTATTCAAAACAAACAAAACACTGCGGTCATGGCCAGAGTGAACAAATGTCAGTCTATGCTGCACTCTACTAGAAAAACACAGGAACAGGATAGTATTCATCCACAAATACTTAAACATAAGAAATTCTTTACAGTGCAAAAAAAACCTATCTGGGCCCAGATCCCTTCTGCTTAAAACTCACGCTGTCTTACTTCCACACTAGATCCATCTTTCCACTCCACAAAGGAGCAGCCCAGGTGTTTCTTGAATTCGCTTAGTATTTCCAATCCTTCAGTCATTCCCACTTTAATGAAATCCATATGTTTAAGTATTACTGTCCTTAGTTCCTTCCTTACTGCCCTTTTCCTGAGATTTGCATTCATTTTCTGAATAACCTCCTCTGCACTAAAAAGAAATCTCACAACTTTTATTAGCCTCTTTCCTAATTTTGAAAACTACTGTGAAAATTAGTGATGAAATGACTGAGAAAATGATTGTTTTACTTTGGACAGCTTTGATGCTGGAAAAAGAAGATGTGCGTTTCTCCTATAACAGCATGAAATTTCTGTTTTCAGAAGTATACTGGACCAAGAGTACCCCTTGTGCAAATACCCACTTAAGAGCTACTTGAAGAATGTTTTCCACAGGCTGCATATGTTAAATGGAAGGCTCAAGGCGAGGACTGCTTACATGAGGACAGCTGCAGTGATTTTCAACCCCAGTTGAATTTCCTGCTTCTTTTTCTAGTGCTCCTGCCCATCAGAGGAAGAACTGCTAAACCGCCCCAGCTAAGAGCCCAGCATATTAAAGAAAACTAAGCTTGGTTTAATTTTACTTCAACACATCAATAACCAGTGCTTCAAGAGCTGCTTCAAAACTCAGACTGTAATCTTCATGAGAGGAGTTTGGTATCACTTCACCCATGGGACTTCTAGTATGCCTATTTCTCATTATTGCCCTGTAATATGGGTATTTATTCAAAACGCATTTACATTTATGCATGTTCCTGGATGAGTACGGCTCTTTAAAAAAGAGGTTCTCAAAAAACCTAAGCTAAGAAAGCAGGAACAAACACAAAGACAAGAGCAGACACTCAGGCAAATGAGTGTCTGCTCAGAGCAGGCAATTTGGATCCAAAAGATGACTTCTATGTGTAACAGTTTCATGGATGGAAAGGCAGTGGCGCTGAACCTAAACCAAGAGTTTTGAAAGGTGGTGGGTGTCCAAGCAGGAACGAGCAGGGAGGCAGCGGGACGCGTGTGACGCGGGGAAGGGCGGGCAGGAAGGCAGTAATGAACTCCAGCAGCAGCCCCGCCGCGGGGCCACAGGAGAATTCCAGCTTTACCAGGAGCAAGGAAGCACAATACGCATTTTTCAGAAGAAAAACTGCCTGTGCAAGAATTCCAATATCTTCTAATTGGTTTTGCTTATCCCAGACAATGTGGAAAACAGGCAATTTAGTAAAACCACTGATATTTTTTGTTGGTTTTGTTTAAGAATGATTTGCAAATCAAGTATTAAGGTGTGTTCTTTTTGAAGGAAAAGTATAATTTATTATGAGATTTCCCTGTACCCAGTCTCCATGTTATGTTTATTAAAAGGGAAAAAAGACCAAATTTCTCCAATATCAGACTACATCTTTACCGTCTAACTTGCACACAAATTACCTCAATTACCTTAATGAAAACTAAGATTCAGACTGATTTCACAAACAGTACATTTTGGTAACTGCTTTTGTGTAGACAGCTATTAGCACTTATGGCTAACTTTATCTGAAAATATTTATGCAGGATCAAGATATTTTTTTTTTCTCCAGATGCCCTTCATATTTCAGTCATCCTACTCTATGAAAATACTTCCAAAACAGTCATAAAAATAACTTGATTTATAGCGAAGGGTGCTGCTGTTTAAATTTAGAATAATCTGAAGATTCACAAGATAGAACATGTTCTGTATTGTACAAGCCAAATCAGATTAGAAATTCCTTCCCAACATTTCCTCATGCCAGCTTCACCCAAACTTTAGAATCAAAATTACCCTGTGTGGAATGTTTGGAGTGAGAATTTTTCTATTTATTGATATTTCCTTGGATCTTATATGAGTTTATTCAGTTACAAAATGTATGTACACTCACCAGTTTCTGAAAAGTCATGTCTTTACTGTAATACTTTAAAAAAGGCCTTCAGGTGAAAAGTCCAATATATTGTGTAATGACACTTCAAAAGTCTCATGGAGAGGAAGTCTGCTGTGCTGTAGGTTTACGGTACAACCCCGACACAGTCATTTTATTTCTGTATGCCTCAAGTCCCCATGAGCAGGTATTTCCTTTTGCCCACCCTTTACTTGGCTGGAAAGAAACACCCAGAAAGCTGTCTGAGCCTGGAACTATTGTCAATCATGTGCTTGAAGATTAGCACCCTGATCTGAGTTAATCCACCTAGACCCTGCTACGAATTTTAAAAAAGTAAAACGTCTGGAAATAGAAAATCAGTTAAAAGGTGCTTTTTTTGATGCAAAATTAAGAATATGCACAAAATCAACACACAAAATATTGCTTTTGTCAGAGACCACAATTTCTGCAGACATTCCTCTGATGAGACGCTATTACTAAAGTGCATATTATACAGTTACAGCAATAAGGAGGAGCATACCACGCTGTGGAGACAATAATCCACAGAAATACGGTAAAACAAAATGCTAACAAGTTCACCACAGCCAGGGCTAGCAAGAACATAATCTCTCAGAGGACTACAATCCATCTGAAACGTTTAACTCCAGCATTATGTAATTCACAGTACATTTCTGCATCTCAGCTTTGCATTTAAAATTTAGCTAAAACATAATTTGAGGAAGAAGGTATAACCCAGGAAATCCTGAAACAGGGAAAATAGATATCCTTCACTGGCAAAGCAGAAGAGTTTAATTATTCTGGGAAAGCGTGGCTAATATCTCTTGCCAGCAGAGGTGTGACATACCTCTAACAAAGAAACTGGATGTAATGAGAAAAATCTGCTAAGAAATGGACTCAGCGATCCCCTTCACAACATACTGCTCTGCTGGCCCTAGGGCACTCAGGCTACAGTCACAGCAGCCAAGTTTTTGCGTTTTCTGTTTATTAGTTCAGAGATTTTTTAAGAATCTAGGGCAGCACATCACAGGCTTATGAACAGAGGACTGAACCACTAGGATGAGGAGCGGTGCTAGCATTTCACACCCGTTGTTTTGCCGCGACGAGCGCGCGCAGCCTGTTTAATAGCAGATATAATGGCATGGAGCCATGTATGAAAGACAGAAACGTAAGCTCCTAGACAAACAGAGAATGTGATACAACTCGAGATATTTTTATTGCCCCAGTAAACAGGTCAGTGCAGATCTGAAATTTGTAACATGCAAATGCTTAAATCAATAGTGCAAAGCCCTAACATTTCTTACAGCAGCAGCCAAAGGAACAGGAAAATCAGAGGGTGAAGAGACATTTCCCTCTTACTTTCACTGCAGCAGCTAATCCTTTTTCTGCAGCTAATTCACTTCATCTCTGCACAGAGCAATGTTATATAAAACATTTCTAAAGCAAGATTTTTTTTTCTGCCTTTCAAGACCCAGCATCAAAGCCTCGTAAGCCATGTACTGCAGAATGTATTTAAAGCTCAACAATACCAACCAATAGTCACTGAAACTAAACTGGGAGGGAGGAGCTCTCGATGTGCAGAGGCTGCATTTCTTTCAGGCCCACATCATATTAGCTTACAGAAAGGCAGAATTTTGCAAGTTCTTATATCCACAGTTAGAAGCTTTCCCCGGTGAGGTGAAATTAGAGTCTAAAAGCAACTTGACAGAAAGGATAGGAGAGCACTTAGGCAAGCAAGTTTTCTGACAAATCATTTTTTTTCCCCCAACAGCTTCTATTTATTCACTCAATTTCAGTATTGGAATTTTACAACAGAAATTGGCTCAGTCCCTTTCAAAACAGAAAGGGCTTTAGTCTCTCCAGCGAGGAGTCAGAAGCCAATCGCAGTGTTGACTGAAAAGAATTTGGGCGGTTGCTTTAACTTGCTTGTTGCATAGGAGCTGGGGGATTTTCTTCTTTCCCGCCACCACGTCAGCATAGTGGTTCAGGTAAAAGCTGATGTCCCCCTTCTGCGGCACCTGTGTAGTCCATGAGACACTTCGAACCAGCTGCTCTCTGCCAAGGAGGCTGCTGCCCATTTTCCAGAGCTGTCTTCCTGAACACAGAACCACTCTGATCCTCCCCAGGGCTCCCAAGCAGCTCACGGCTCATGTCCACATGGGAAGGGGCTGACATCAGGCACAGCCGCAGGCAACAGCCCTCAGCCCCACTGAGAAACCGACTCAGCCTCTTTTCTACTAGATCCAGGTATTTAGGTACATGTCAGATTTGTAAAATTTGTACTAAGATTAACAACGTGCACTCATATGCAGCACTTGAAAATTCATGAAAATTAAGTCTTAAATATGAACATAGCATGTCCCTGGTTTTGAAACTCTCTGCTCCATTTTCTCTTCTCTCATCCTCCCCATCTGGCATGCTTTAGAAAATAATTTAATAAATATTTATTTTCTTCCTAGGCTGTCAGAAAAATCTCATAGCATTTTGGAAACACCAGATATCATCCCGTGAAGTAAAACTGTACGCAAGGGAGGAGCGTGACGTGTATGAGATCGCACATTGTCAGAGGCAAAGGCAGTAACAGCAATCCCAACACATGCTTCTTGGGAGCCTTTAAGCAATAAAATCAGTGATACATGGCAACTAGTGAAGCTGAAACATACATCAAGTTATATTGGAAAGATGATCTGCAAAAATTAAAGCATGAGGTCTCAGTATGGGACAAATTATTTATTCCAATGCTTTATTATTCCTTTTCTAAGTTTGTTTATAAACAGCCAGCTGTCTTATGCATTTAAGCAAAACCTTAACAACTTCTCTCAGAAAAAAAAAAAGAAAAAAAAAACAACATACTATCAACGGAAACTGCAACTAGAAGTCTAAGCCCACTGCCACACCGTAAGAATTTTAAAGTACGGTTCTTTTTTCTAGACATTTAGTCACTATAACTCTGCAGTAACTTTTGCTTACCACTGAGCTCTGATGAACTTCTAAAGTAACACAGAGAATGCCATTAATTTCACATTTGTCCTTAATAAAGATCAGATTTTTTCTTTCTGCGCACATGACGAGGATTGGTGAATGCTATGGCTCTTTTCCATTTCTGTATTTTCTCAGCACCATCTCTAGTCCATCAAATGCTAACTCCAGTTTTGACTCCAGCAGCCCAGTAACTAATGGAATCACAGCAGAGAATATTCGCAGTATCACCAGTTTCTGCTATTCAGGAAGCACGCTGCTTGTTTAAAAATAAAAACCTCCTAAAAACATAACAAAGGTGAACTTTTTCTTCATACCTTTGATATAAGATTCTTTGGAGGTTAAAAATTTAGAAATCTTTCCTTGCAATTATGCAAGGGTTAAAATATACTCTAAAAATAAATATTTGCCAAGATGCTCAGCTAATGGCTGAGGTTTTGTGAAATATATAAAGACCAAAATGCTAAAAATACTAAATACCACGAGATGCATGACAAAATAGGAGGAATCGGTGACACTCAGTTTTGTTCCATTGGAAACAGCAGTGCTGATTTTCTTCTTTTCTAAACTCCACATGCTCAAGTTTTCTAAATTAGATTTCCTGTCCTTTCTCTGGGTCTGTTGAACCCTGTTCACTCAGAGCACAGATGACATCTTTGGATAAAAGATTTGAAATGTATGAAAAAAGAACAGTTTCTCCCATACAAAGCCCAAGCTTTAGAAAAGAAAAGCTTTTCTTCCACAGAGCTCCAAACTTCACAGGAGAAAGTATTTCCTCTGTTCTGTTCCCTCAGGGGGTGTTATATTCTGTAACCTGTCACACTTGTAGAGTCATATATGTTTGTACTTTATATTTAGCATAAGGTCATTTACAATTGTCTGCAAGATGTGTCCTGTAAGTTATGGAATGTAGAACTATTGAGAATCTCAGAAGAAGAGAGGAAAAGAAGAGGCTTAAGTGTCCAGTTCAAAGATGATGGAAATTTCAAAGCATTCTTAGCATAATTTTTTAAAAATGAATAAAATACTTTCCAAACTATATGTGTAAAACAAAACGTTTAGAATACAGACCCCATCCCCTGCAACCTTCCCGCACACACATCCACGGACACAAAGTGAAATAGCCTTAACTTGGACAGCTACGTGAGCATGAAGCACCCTGAGAATACACACAGCTCCGACTGAAATAACAAGCAGTACAACAGGACACTGTAAAAGGCTCCTATACTCCCGGCTTGGAGCACACAAACTGTTTTAGTGATTCTGAAAATTCAGTCCATTTTCAGTACTTCACACATGAGTTGCAACAGATCGTTTTGCTGGTGGTTAGGAAAGAAAAAAAATAAAGAAGTCATTTCTGTATTTGCCCACCAAGAGAAAAGGTTATAATGGAATTTTTTACAGAAAATCAAGAGAATAGGAGCTTCTGCACAAATGCCCATCTTGTAGCTGCAAATCACACACACTTCCAGAAAGCAAACACTATTTCAAATTATGATACAGAAGTTCCAGACTGTTTCCAATCCTTCCACACGTTTCCTGCTTAACTTTTTGAAATTCTTTAATTCCATATGCTTAGTACCTTGTCCATATGGCGTGAACCTGCACTGTTGCAGAAACACTTTTAAGAGTTTCAAATGTTACGATGGGATCTCTATGTTCTTATGTGCTAACAATAACAGGCATGAAGTAAGATTTCTTGTCTGGCAAAACCTTAATTTCTTTTCAGACCACCTCTGAATATTCCCAAGACAGGATAAGAATTCAGAGTGAATTCTGATTACTCATGTTTCTTCCACAGATTTGACACCTTTCTCAGAGTTTCTCTGTGTCAGAAGTCTGTAGGAAACAGCTTGTTGAATACTCCAAAAACACAGCCAAAAAGCATAAGCATTACAAGATTTTGTTGTGCCTTGAAATACAATGGCAAAACAATGAGAATTAAGTTTTCTTTGCATTTAAATGAATTAAAAGGATAAAAATTGTAGGTGAAATGCATGGAGAGTTTCTGCTCAGAGGGGAACTCTCAGACTTTCATAGGCAGTCTGACAGCCCAGAAGGCTATGGAGTGAAGATGCACAAGTCGCATTCTGTCGCTTCAGAACAAGTTAAATCACCTTACAACATCCTGCCCAGAAAAATGGTCAGAATAGACCGCTTCTATTTTTCAAACAGAAAAAGATGACAAAGGGACATCTCTGCAATGTATGCTATTAAGGAAGAGACAGCTACAAAGAGATGGATTTGGAAACAATTCAGAACGGTGGATAGTTGGCAAGGATGCTAGCAGGTTTCCAGCAACAGTTAAACCAGAAGAAGAGTAGCTGTAGGAATTCAGACTCTATTTATGTCCTTAAATAATACAATCCTTTCCTGCATACTTCTGTTGGAAGGTAGCCATTCCTTACCAATGCATAGATAACAGCCATTAGGGACCAGAATTTACACTGAGAAGCAGAATAAAAGCTCTACAGTATCAGCTTCATTGTATCTATTAGAGGTCCACACAACCCAAGAATCCCTCTTTAATAGTGACCAGGTAAAAGGAATGAGAGAAGGGAAAACTTGGAAGGGCAAACATACAAAAGGCTTTCCCCAGCCTCCGAGTATTTGTAGTTGAAGGGCTGAAATAATTTCAATATCCCCTGCTGATTTTCCTTCCATGAATTTATCTAATTGCTTTAAGAATCTTTATCACCTTCTGGACATGAATTCCATGGGTTATTAGTGTAATAAAGTACCTCCCTCCCCACGTTGTGAACCTGAAACGTCACTGGATAACCTTGTACTTGAATTGGGGAGTTCTTGAATGGGATAGAATGAATAATCAGTCTCTAATCACCTGCTCCACATACGGAACGATTTTACAATTCCATCCTGCTCTATCTTCTTTATCTGTTCAAAAATTCTTGCGAGGGAACTACTCCTTATCCACGTCATCCTTGTTATCCCTCTCACCATGTTTCTAGTTGCACTGTATTTTGGGGATAGGATGGGAGTGAGAGGACAAGATCATTCCAGATACACTGTAAAGTTGCACTATTCCTTCTTTATTTATATCTTTTGTTGGCTAATATTATAATACCAAGGTGACTGCAAGCATCGACACACAATTATGTAATTATTTTGATTTTTTCTTGCAGTTGCAAGTAAAAAAAACTAAAATAAAGCACTAGACTGCAGTTGAGCCCAACTCGAGCTGGCTTCTTGAGCAGATTGCCAGGCCTTCTCAACATTCTTCTTAGCATCTAGTTACACAACATTATTTGTACAGGCAGACCAACCCTGCAGAACTTCCAGCTGTTTAAAACTTCGCTGTATTTTCCAGACTGGGTATCTACTGCAGGCTCAATGTGCTTGGAAAGTTTTAGGGAACAAAAAATCAGCCAATTCAGATAATGAAGTTAAGGAAAAGTATGTGTTGTTTAGCTCTTTTGAAAAGCTCCAGTGCCTTCAAAAGCTCCAGCAGAGATTTTAAATTGGCAGTAAACTGCTGTCGTATCAAGGACATCTTCTGCCAGTCCTAGGAAAATATTACCAAATTTGGCCAAGTTATAACTCTTCAGTTATGCCTTTCTAAAGATTTGCTGGAGTTTGACAGCTAAATTATCCAAAGGCCAAATTAGTATGCACTATCTCCTCTCAGCACCTCCGTAAAACAGGCCACATTTTCATTATCCCGAGAATTAAGGTTTGTCCTGGGCTCTGCAGAAACCAAACAGGACTTTTCCTCAAGCTGAAGCTGCCAGAGGTTGCTATGGCATCAGATGAGAATCAGAAGTGGTTCAGCTGTCCCTACATAGTAATCGATACCTGTGTATTATTGTCCATCCAATACTATGCATACTGGTATGGAAGCGCCTTGCAGGAAAAGGAGGAGGAAAACCACGGCCGGAATACAGAAGAGGCACAAGAGAGCAGGAAAGGAGCTGCAACTAGAACAAGGAGCTCGATACAGTTATGCTAAGATTGAAAACAGTAAGTATCAGATCAAAATGGACAGAGCGGAATGAAAAGGATGAGCTCACAAATGCTAATTGGAAATTGGGACAAAGAGCTGGAGGAAATGCCAGATTTAGAGAAAGACCTGGAAGCTTAGAAAAGGATAACAGTAGAAAGATAAATGGCGAGACTTGGAAGAGAACAGGGACAGAAGGGACAAAGAGAGCATAAGCTTCCTCCAAGGCCCACATCAAATCTCATTATTGCTGACTCACAACATTCTTCTCCCAGCAAATATCACTAAAACTCATTGACAAAGAGAGTGTGCCTCATCCCCCTCTAGTGCTCATCCACGGACTACCCTATACAAATAATGGAATTTCAAAATAAGTTGACATAAAAGCAAGATTAAATAGGAGGAGCAATCTATGCTTCTCTCTCTCACTGAAAGATGATGTATAACAAGTGTCCTATTTGCATATAAATACAGAGAAAATCCTCTCATTCAGCAGCAAAATGTAGAGATCTTTAGAAATTACTATTGAGAAACTATTCAATACCTACGCAACATTTCTGAAAATGTCAAATGATTTCATTGAAAGACAACTTGTCAGGCCTCAATGATACAAAAACAACATTTAGTATAATTTCCTATGTGCTATCATTGACTTTCAAAATACTCACGTTTTTGGAAGATGAAATAGATGTACGTTGAAACAATTTGCAGACAATACTGAGAAATGTGCCAGAGTCTTCTCTGCTTCAAGAACTTGCCCATCTAGGGAGGAAATATGGTGTGCAACCATCTCGGCAAACGCTTGGGGAGAGAAGTGAAAGTTATCAGCATCTGCACTGGGTCTTAATGTTGTCCTAGTCATAGATAAGAAGTCAAAGCATCTTAGATGATTTCAGAACATACTGTTACTAATCTGAAGACCCAAAGGGCTTATGTATTTACAAGTAGACTACAGATGTTTGCGGCCATGAGAAGAACAATGACCTAAGGGGATCTTTCCTCCTTTTCTAAGGGCACAGTCTGGCTCCCTCATAGGCACACAGAGCAAGCAAGCACTTACAAACCAGCTAGAAGTTGGGCAACAGCTCAACAGTGACGAGATCCTCAGAACTGCTATGGGCACAGCTAATACTAGAGGCAAAGTGGTTAAAGTAGTAGCAGGAGAAGAGAAAAAAAGAAGAAAAGATCTTGACATCATTTTGACTTAAAAAAAAAAAAAGACTTATTGACCCAAAACATGCATGTATTCAGTTCCAGTAGAAATTTGAGCCAGAAGGCAAAGTCATTTACAAATTATACAGTATTTCTTTGCTGAAATACAGAATGATATGTGGAGAGGTTCAAAATCCTACATTAATCATTAAGCTTTACTTTTTCTTCTTCCTCCCTGAGAAGATGAGCACTGCTCATTTTAGGGATGAGGTCAGTGAGGCAGAACAGGCAAATTAATTGCCCCAAATATATCAGCAGCTGCATCAAAATTAAAACCCAGCAGATTTTCTTCGTATTTAACCATTACAGTCCCTCCTTTTTCTACTCTGGGGAGCCCAAGTTAATTTCTTCCTTGAAAATCCCCACGGATGCTAAGCTTTAAATTTAAAAGTTGTAATTAAAGCATTAACTACTGCTCAAAATGCCAATTTAATCTTACGCTTTCAGATTACTGTCATTACAGTGGGTAATGTTAGGCAGAAAACTGCCTTCTAATCAATTCATGGCATTAGCTTCCTCTGATAAGCAAAGAAAGCATCTCCACAAAATGCTGCTGGACCTTCCAACAGCAACCTGTAGCCTAGTGCAAAGACTGGTGATAATGTTCCAAATCGCTGTGTTCCTGTGGCTGTATCAGCTGAATTGGTTGAGAGGTCAAGAAGGGTTGAAATGGTAACAGAAACTGCCACAGTTCAAAAGGCAAATTTGAGGCATCTTTGGATTGTTTTATATTTACCCTATGAAATCAAATAAAACCAGGGAACTGCTTCTGTAAAGTGATGGTCCACATGGAGAGGACCCTCTCAGTTTTGAAGGGAATGTTCTCGAGCTAAAGAAAACCTTTTCATACATGGCAGTCTGTAAATGAAGCAAAAACAAGGACCTCTTCAGTGTATAATAGCAATGGCAAGTTTGACATTCATTCAAATTAAAAGTTGAAGATGCAATAGCTAAATATTAAGCATTAGTTGAAAAGAAATTCTCTAATAAGCAAAAACACAAAATATAAAAAGTAAATTGCACTTAAAGAAAACTTTCTGAAAGCTACATCAATTGCCCTGTCCCTCCCAGAATAATAAACCTCACCAGAGGATGCTACGTTGTACAGGAGCTTGAAGCCTGAAAACCGCCTATCTGGAATTAATGGCAGAAACAGTTAGCTTCTTTCACTTCTGAATCAAAAGTGATTTAAAGTATTACACAATTTATCTTGCCATGTTTTAATTATGTTTTTCACAGAGGCAAACTTGCCCTCAGTTGATACTAATCTTAATATACTTAATAAATATGGTGAGGGCATCATCCTAGTGAGTCACATTGGCTTTCCTCATTCAGGATGCAGCCAACACCAAAACAAAAAAGCAGAAGAGGGACTCTACTACTCTGCAAGACTATTATCACCAGCTTGATATGGGTATCAGGCCCATGCAAGACTTGAGTTTTTAAACTTACTAATGTTTTTACAAATATTTTTTCCAGTTTCAAAATATAACAGCTTTCTTAACACTATTAACATCAAAAACACAAGGAATGCCTTTAATCTAGCACTAGGAATTGCAGAATCTACAGCAATAAATTATTCAATAAGGTTGCAAAACCATAAGCAGTTACCTGTGCTAAACAATAGCTAAACATTACATTGATTTAAAAACAAACAAAATCTAAGGCAATAGAGAGCTGTGAACATCTGAGTATTCCATATAAATACTTGGACAGTTAAGGTGTAATAAAAAAGAAGAATATAAATCCTGTAATATATTTGACAAATCTCTCATCTATCAACTTCGGAGTAGATGTCATTTCTGTCACCTTGTTTTTAATTAGTGGAACGGCCTCATCCAGGATCTGGGATATATAACTTCTAATCTGCATAAAAAAGAAAACAGCATCTCACATGAAGATGAGTCTTGATGGTAAGTACTTACCTTTTCTTTCACATGAACATTTCAAAGCACTAGGGCCCAGAAAAGGTATCACAGAGGCTCTTTAAGTGCGCTATAAAGCAGAGACTCGGAAATTTACTTTCTCAATCCATGAGACACAAGACAACCAACAGTAGTTGGCAGGACACCCATATCAAAACGTAACCAGCCCCCTGTTTCTTCTTTCCAAATGTAGCCATGGCACTTCAGTCACTTCCATACTGCTCAAGAGACTTTCCATCTTCTGTAATGAAGCACTATATACAACATCTACAGCCAAGCAATATCCCTTTGCTCTCCACGTGAGAGCTTGAACCTTATCTGAAACCTTTTGATGTGTTCTGCTAGCAACTAAACTAGCCCTGCACTGTGCATGAAAAAAAATGAAAAAAAATGGAAAAATATGGAGAGAAAAAAAAAAAAAGAGACACCCTTACTGGTAATCAGCATCATTGCTTCTGGCATCATCTTCCTTCCCAAACTATTAATGCTGGAAACAGCAGCAGAACAGAAGCTGTGGAAAGATCAGAGAAGGAAAGAAACACAAGAAATAACTACCACACAACTGCTGAAAACCTGCTTCAAAACAAAGCAGTGGTGCTCTGCTTCACAGATCAGCCTCAAGGAGCCTTAAACTCAGGCTCCTCAAGTTCAGAAGAAGAGCATCCCGTAGGAAAGAAAATGTGGCATTTCTATCAAGAGAAGCCAGTTTTTTCCTCAGTTAGAATGCAGTACAGCAACACTTACTTTACTTATGGACAACACCTGCTCTGCCGTACAGTTTTAATAGACTTAAGGAAGAGAGGAACTCCAGTCCTCTCCTCTATTACCCTCTGTAGAAGATGTTTTATCCCAAGGACTGAGCTACAGGGTGTTCTTCCCTCAGCTTCGTGGGAAAGAGCCAGGATCTCGTGGCTAGAGCAGTGTGAATCTGCAGCTGGGCTCACACTGCAGCGCGTCTTCTGGGCACTCCAAGGTGTAATTCAGAATCCCCAGTCAAGCACAAATGCCTGCTATAAAGCCATTTCATCCAAGGACCAGGCTTTACGAGGCCTAATACACACTTGGAAGTTTACTGACAGATGACTTAGTTAACTATGTAAGTAAGACTTATGTAAGACTTACTATGACTTAATTATTGGAGGGGATTGTTTTCTCTCTTCTTTTTAAATAAGCTGTGTTTTTATAAGCCCACTATGAATAAAGTATTATACATATAAAGTGACACATAGATTGTATGATATTTTTATTACCAGAACAAGTACATATGGGTCAAGTGCTTTTACTCTGCTGTGACTGTTCCTTCGTGGGAGATCATACATATCTATTCTCCTTCCACGTTACTGGCCTCGACACTAGAACCACAGGTATCACCCCCAGCAGTGACACAAGTGCACACGCAGACACACACTGTAGTCTTTACAGTGTGCACTTTATATGCGATGGAAAATGAGTGCAGATGTTTGGGCAGGATCCCTGCAAATGAAGTCGGACTTACATTTCCTAATGTTAAATAAAATATAAAATAAATACAGAATAAAAGAGTCAAAGCAGATAAATTCCAGGCTTGTTCTGCTCAATTCTTTTGGCTCAGCAGTAGCCAAAATTCCTTCTGTCATAAAAGATACATAAAAAGCCAACTGCTGATCTGATGCTCTGATCAGCAATGTCAATTAAAACTCCACCCTGAAATTTCTGAGGGGAACAAACTTGTTGCCCAACATTGGTCTCCAAAAGGAATAGAGAAAAGCCACTCTTGCAGCTAAATACTAGACAACTACTGTAAATATAAGCACAGTTTGGGACATAGCCAGAATAAGGGAGATGTTGTACAGACCTACTATAAAAACCATGAACACAACAAGGTCAAAGCAGACATGGAACAAATTTGAACCCTCCTTCTTCGGCAGTAAAAGCAAACAACCACTACGAGACACGGGAGAGCAGATTTTCCAGCAAGCAGCCTGTGATGAAAGGAAATGATATGCAAATATGATTCAAGAAGAGCCATTCTGCAGCAGCCTGCAGAACCACAGCGACAGAGGAGCTCAAGAGGAATGAGCACATGACAAAGGGAAATGATTCTCCCAGCACAGCAACCCCTTACGAGCCAGAGGAGGCAGGACTGCTCTGAAGCTCCATCTTCTAAAGCCAGATTTATTTCCCCTTGTGCAATTCCTTTTACATGATCTTGCTGCAGATTTAGCTGAGTGCTGAAGTGCAAACGCGAGAGCACAGCAGTCTGTGGAAAAGGCTTCCACTTAGTGGGTTTTGAGGAGGGAAGGTTTGAGCTTTGTCTTCTGACAATTCAAGAGAGCAGAACTAAGGAGGAAGCAAACCAAGAGCAGAAAGGTCAGTTAGAAGAGAGCAAAAAGAACGTACAGATGATGAATTAACACAAAGCATACTGCAGGTAGGACTGTAAACCCAATCCCTGCCCACACTACAGCTGTTACCAGCTGAAACAAGCACAGATTTTGTTACCTTTTATTTTGTAAAATACATATATATATGTGTGTGTGTATATATGTATATATATATTTAGGCAAGAAAAAAGTCACAAGTCAAAGATACGATGCAAAAAATCTAGTTGTTAGGACTTGTTTGATCTCTCTGTACTCTTTTTTGGTCACCAATTCCGTATATTAACACAAAGTAATATAAAAGAGTCACCAGTAAAACTAACCACTCAAAACTGAAGAGCTCAGTGGTGAGAAGAGGGAAAACTGAGGTCAGTGTGTTCCTGGGGAGTTGGCAAACCCTTGCCACTGCAAACCAAACAACCAACCTCTTTCTCTCTCTTCCTCAGTGATAAAACCAGGTTTCACATCTAGAGCCTTGTGGAGGATGTTCCCAAAACTGTACGTCCTTGGGACAAAAATAAACAGCAGCTTCTTTGTGAAACCATATTAAAGCAAAATTTACAAACACATCGTTTCTCTGGCACTTGTTCTGCGTGAAAGTTCAATGGTTTGAGAACCACCAACTTGTGGTTTATAAACCAGTAGCCATGCTGAACACACATTTAACACAGAAGTTTCAAGCGTGCAGTTCTCTGTGTACCCACAAATGCTCTTCATATATTATAAGTGAAAGAAATTGGAGTAGTGTATTTTTACCTGCAACTAAACCAGGTGTGCACCTCTGAAGAGCTATCACCTTCAATCATAGTTTTAGATGTACAAGACGCACAAAGGACTGTACCCAAATATGACCCACAAAAACAATACAAGAACAGAATGAACAAGCGTCTGATTATTGTGAAATTCTTTGCCTTTGTTCAAATCTGGTTCAAATCGTAACTTAGTTAAAATTGTAATTTGATAATTACACTTGATTGGCTCCAAAGTCACTTGAAAGTTGTTAATTCACTGTGCTCAAGTCGGCACTCTAAGAAAGACATCCCACAAAGTCCCCAGCTGACACTATAACCCTCCAGCACAGCCTGTTCTTTGCGAGTGCTCCCTCATGACAAACAGGAGGCACACGCTGATGTATTTACACCGTCACACTATCTGACCCACTCTACAACAGCGGGCGATGTTCCATAGTCAAGTTCAATTTATGTCATCGGACACTGGAAGCAGCGATTTGTCTTCCCAGCACTGAAGATCCAGGTTTGTCACCACTGCAGTATCCAAAGTGATGCGCTGACAGTACTCACAAGTGAAAAGCAGCAGCACATTTAAAGGAGAAAAGCCAAATCCCTTCCAAGGACTATCTTATGGAATACCTGACTGGAATAAGCATGATTCCCCTTGCCTCTCATTGGCATGGGCAAAAGAGCAGACTATTGCTACGAACAGAAACTGGAATCAATTCAAACACTACTTCGTATTTACCAGATTCCCAGATACCACTTGATGTGCAGCTGAAAGGAACCTCACAGCATAGGTAACAGAAAGGCAAAGAATCAAACACACTGACTGCAGTTCTTTGATATTCCCAGATAAGGTCAGTAATCTGCATACTGGCTAATTATTCACAGCCCGCAGGTTGTGGAAAAATGTTTTCACGGGCAGAGCAAAGAATGTATTGAAACTAGATTAGTGCTTTTTGTAGAAAAGGCTGGCAAGAGAAGTCGTCTCACACAAGGTTTTAAAGCTCTCTGGATCATCTGAGCAAGCTAACAATATTCCATATGTTAGAGCCAACAATGTAAAGCGCCTGTCTGACTGATGGGCAGAAAATACAAATCCTCAGCCAAGACTCCCAAACAGAAGAACTGAGTGAATGAACTTAATAGTAGAGCAGACAGAACACAGTCAGCAGAGAACAGCAACTGATTCAAACCACTTGCTCTGGGCACGGTGATGTCATACCTCCAAAGCAACCCTCATCTTGCCAAAAAGAACTCAAAGGACTTCTCAGCCCAAGAAATCAACCTCTTGTATTCTACACTTTGCACAAACTAAATGTGCCATAGTAGAGAATCTAAAACTGACAGATATAAGCCAAGATGTATCAAAAAACAGACTGTGTGTTCTGAGGTTTGTATGCTCCTTTAGAGCTATTTTTGTCAAAAGCTGAATGGAAAAGAAATGCTTAAACAGCCACTAATGCTGAACCATCCTTTCAAGATGGGTATGTCTTTTTTTAGGTCCCTGTAAACCACGTGAGACTTTCACGAGCCAAGCTTTTGTTTCTTTCCATTCTCTGTCACTTCTTCTGGAAGTAATGATGCTTCCTTTTCGTAAACAAGAAATGCAAAAAACAAACCAGAAAGCTCCGACCTAAGTTAGAACAAATAACTTGCTATAGGGCTGACTTGCCTAGAACAAGGATGCACTCACTTCTCTCGAGCAGGATTCACATTTAAAATGTAAGTTCTGTCCCATAACCAAGCAGTTATAGTCATTAGTTAGCTGATGATATTTTGCATAAACTGCATCAAATGTATTAAAATGAGTTTTCAAAACATTATTGCAAACCACACCAGACTGCTCTGTAGCCACCTATGCCTTACGAGGTCCATCCTCATAAGGACAGCATTTCTCCAAACCACACGGGGACAAGAAGGGGAACGATGCTCAAGAGACACCTTCTGTGAACAGAAGACAATATGCAGAAAAGCCAGCACAGTGGTACCTTTCATTTGCAGTGTAAAGCTTGTAAAAATAACATGGGATAATTACTTTTCAGATGCCTAGTGAAATTAGGCGGCCAATTTTGCTTATGTCTCATTTTTGCGTGTCCCCCTCTGTGCAATTCCCAAGAATCATCCCACAAAATAGCTCTTTTGCTGTAAGTCACTGTGAAGATGCTGGCTGGTCACTTCTTGCTATCAGTAAATTCAGTACTTCTGCAGTACTGTAGCAACAGCTGCAGTTATGAGTGACACATACGTTATACAAGATGCTTCTAAACAGAGAAAAGAAAAATAACAGCCAAAAGACGAGATGGTCTGCTCATCAGAGAGCAGAGGAAAAGGTCCCTATAAGCAAACTGGGTCCATGCTACATAAGCTCTTCCTAACTGCATGATGAAATGCCCAGGAAGATTTAAATTGCAGTAATTTTAATGTAATTTTACTTTTTCCTGTTGGGGTAGGCAGAGTTGACTGCAAAAGCGCCACACATTCGTGTTACACACACACAACTCCCGGCGCCTGCTGTCGGCGCACGCTCGCACCTCACGGCCGGGGCAGCCATACAGGCGCCTCACGGCCAGCTCACACTGAAAGGAATGTTCAGCCCCGCTCTCACGGTTCGCTTGTGCTCCCTGCTCCACCATTCCGCTGGACCAACGTCTCGCTGCCAACTGGGATCGCAGGCCCTCGGGAGCAGCCGGGCCTCGGCTCCTAGGCACGAGGGCGTCGCGTTGGCGGGAACGCACGACGCCATTTCAGTGAGCGGGACGCGGCCTCACGGCGGGCGGGCAGGCGCGCCCCGGGGCTGGGGCGGCACGGCGGCGGCACGCG
>NW_010580326.1:215118-234109 GCF_000705375.1 Tinamus guttatus
GAGGGGAGGGCTCGCACCGCCTTCCCCAAGGGAGGAAGCCGCGGCTGCCGCTACCCTCATCCCGCAGAGCCCCTGCTCCTGCCCTGGAGGGAGGCAGCTTTCCTAAGCCCGCACTGCTACCTACAGGGCAGAGGCCGCAGCGGTCACCCAGCAGCAGCTCACAGTGCAGCAGCCGAAAGCCAAGCAGAGGCTCAAAAAATAAAAAGACACGATTAATAAAGCAGGGGGAGCTGATGAAAAGAGCGATCTCAGCTCATTACCCTTTCGTCGTCCTGCGAGCAGGGGCCTTTTTACACAGAAAAAGGGAAGGCTGCAGGTGGGTCATGCAGGGATTCAGAGCAGCAGGCAGCATTTCACATCCATCACTTTGAGACATTACCTGATGGAGAAGCTGTGTTAGAAGACAGTCCCAAGCGAGAGAAAATCCATTAGAAACTGGATAAAGATGAAACTATATAAAATATCTGCTTTCTTGAGGAAACTAGTGCCATTTTAAAGCACTGTTAAAAATGTTCAGTTCATACAAACTGTTTTTTGAGTGCTTGCAGAGCACAAGGTCACATAAGACTCACATCATCATCCAACACTTTTCTCGGCTTTTGAGAAGACCAAGTTATTGGTGAAGAATGGAAGACATTTATCATGAAGAAATACCCAGTTTACAGCAGTTTGCCTGGAAGCAGTAAAATAAAAGCCAGGCTCAAGGAGGTACCTTAAGCAGTGAGAAGAGTAGGAAATGGTATGCCTGAAAAGTCACAAGATATTTGCCAATCCAGACCTTGCACTGACCTTCACCACACAGAAAGGAAACCTGCTGCATCTCTGTGCATAATTCTCCAAACATCTGGAGTTTCAGTTGCAGATTCTCCATGTCTGGGAAGATGTCTCATTATGCATTTGCACAGTCATTAACAACATAGGCCTCATCTCTCATGGGCCTCTTAGAGCTGTTTCTCTTGAACAGTACACAGACTGCTTGGAGTTTACAGCATAAACGATTCCTATCAGTAAGACAGGCACCACTATAAACTTCAGATGAGGCCTTGAAAGCATATTTGGGAAGCTTTAACAACAGACCAGAAGGGACCATGCTTAAATTCAGATATAAATATATATAATTCTGACATATATATATATATAAAAAAAACACTCACTAATAACACAACCTTATCTGCATTTCCACATTAAATTTTACCCTCTTACAAGCTTATCTTAAGCTTGTAAAATAAAATAAGCTATTTCACCTCTTTTTTTATAGCATAAAAGGAAAAGAGTAACCAGGTCCTAATTAACAACAACATACTACAATTTATAATTTCTGGATTTTAAATTGCAACCATTTATATAATGGTCACAAAATAATCCAAAAGCCACAAAATTCGGTGTTTATATATTCAATGCTTTGTCCTCAGCATCGTAAAAATACAAAATCCTCTGTATCCTCCAATAGAAGGATACAGGAGAACCATAAATCTTGACTGCAAGCACAGTTATCTGGAACAACAGCGAACTAAATCCCTGGATAGGACTTGCAGAAAAATCCTTGCTGCAGTCCAATGTCTTGCGACAGGAACACTCCTTTTCACACCTAGAAGTAATATTGCTGTAGCCATGAGGGTCTAGAGAGGCAAGGCTTGCAAATAGGGATAGTGTATTTTACTCAGCCAGCTGATAAGAGTTTAATATCAAACACTTGGCTGCTGCAAAGTTAAGCCTTCCCCTCTGCAGCATGCCGGGGCCATTATAGCCTTCATTAGCACATGTATTTGTTTCCTACTTTTGCTTTTCTATTTGCTTAGCTCCATTTTGTTTCACAGCTGTGAATAAGTAGGGCACTTATTTTCAGAACTGATTTAGGCATGCCAGATTATGACACACAGGATTTGTCTATTGTATAAAAACATTTTACTGGCATAGCTACAAGCATGAACCCCTGCCCCAGATTAAGCCCCTACCTTCTCCAGCTCCTTCCACACTTTCTGCTATTCTCATCTGCCCCTTGAAGTCTTTTCCTTATTTCTGAACATTGCCAACAATCTTCTGTGACAAAAACAAAGACAAAAAGTTAACTCAATACTTTGCCATATCAGACTCAATACCCAGGTGTTTCCAGGTGCTCAAAAGAAAACATTCTAAAGAAGTCATTGCATCATAAGGAACAAGAATCATGCAACCCAATGGAAAGCAGAGATGGGTGTCACAGATAAACTGTTACATGCTTTCTTACCACATAACATAGTGCCCAATACAAAACCACTTTCTTTTGTCCTCTGTTATCTTCTCAGATAATACAGTAATGGTTCAAGCAGACAGGAATGATAATTGGAAGGACTAGAATCTTTACCTTATTAAAAAGGCTCCTAAATTGCTGTAAAAATTATGTAAGGCTGGTAAAGTAGCACAGCACTTGAAATCAGCTTGTGCACCATGTTTCTAAAGCCCTTCTAGAAGTCAAGTGTACTGCATTTGTCCTCAGACAAATTTATCTCCCATTTGAGGGGGAAAGTACACAAGTGATCTGTCACAGCTACACAAGGAATGCTAGTTCTTAAATCTTGACCACGATCTCACCTCTCCAAGGATCAGGTGCAGCATTTCTTGCATACTTGTACAGCATCTAAGAAAAACACTGTTACCATCTAATGGATTCTCCCTCCCTTTAAGCTAGTTTTGGAAGTCACTTATGCAGCTACCTTAAAGCTGGTTATTCCACTTTGGCATTACCACATGCCAGCATTACATAACAGCATCCAAATATTGATAGCTGTATTGCAAGGAACATGCAGATGCTCATCAGAAGCAATGCAGGCAAGTCTGAAACTGCAGTCTCACAGCGAGCTTCAAGATAAGAGTAAAATTTCAAGGGTTATTTCAAGTTTGAGACATGTTTTGTGAGGTATATTGACACCATCTCCAAGTGGAGCTGTACAGATCGAGTGCCAGACTTGTCTCCAGTTTCATTCTCTCTTCCTATATAGAGCATGAGCTGTATTTAAGCCTCTGATCATGCACACAGGATAATGCTTGGTTGGTTGAGCAGCTAATGGCTAGAGATAAATATGGATGATGGTTGCTATCATGGTAAGTAACTGCATGGTCTTCAAACAAGACTCACTCTCTTGCCAAGTAGTTTTTCCTTCAGTATCTTTCTTCTCAGCAGTTTTAACCTTTTGTCACCTCCTACAGCTGCATAGGCAAGTATGGAAAGTCCCGAACCATTCACATGAAATCAAAAATCATGCAAATATAGAGGAAGGAACAAAAAAGTCATCTTGGTTGCTCCAGGAAGCAGCAGTCTCCCCAAAAGCTTTTATCTTTTAAGCATATCATCAGATAAGAGTTTCATTTAGCCCTATTATTTATCTTTTGTTGCTAGGTGATTGTTTACAAGCACTGCCAAAGCACAGGGCAGAAAACATTTGTACGAAGACCGAGTTCAAGTTCACTTTAAAACTTTATATAGACAGTCATCACAACACAGTAAATACTTACAGTAACAACAAAAGCCTCCAAGTCAGCAGCAGTGCTTGACAAAGGTGACAGAATAAAGAACCATCTCCCAGGGTTCAGGGCCTGGACTTTCCTATGAGCAGTTTTCAAGCAGTTGATAGGAAACCCCGATTATTTGCAGCTACTGTGGAGATGACCAGATGAGCGTGAGACCAACACAGGCCTGTCAACAGGCCTGGAGGACGGTGTTTTTCCAAAACCCTGCCTACCTCATCCACAGAGGACTGGTGCAGAGCGGAGGAAGCAAACGTTTCAGACAGCTATAAAATACAAGCCTATTTAGATCCCCAAATTAAAATTGTAAACTGTCTAATTTCACACTCTAGAATAAGCAATGAATGTATTTTTCCTCATTTTAACTTACCTGTCAAATTAATTGACAAAAAAGTTACTTCTATATCCATTTATTATTTCAGTTTGTAAAAATATAAGACTAATATACAACTACAGCTAGCTTGATTTCATAAAATCAATCTTCATTCAGTGAGATATTGTACATCATACATTAAAGTTGTAAGAAAAATACTGATATTTGACATTTTAAACAGGTTCATTCATGTAAAAATCACATTGCAAGTAAAATTTAATTAGAAAATACATAATATTCACAAAAATACACATATGTTAAAGACAGCTTGTGAGAACGTTGTCCTAAATTTATTTCAACTGTGGAAAAAAACATATGATTCACAGTTAGGCTTGACTTATCCAGTAGTAGAACTTCAAAGTACCTGTATCTTAATTCCATTAAGAATTTGCTCTTTTTTTTTTCCTATTAAGGTGCACTTAAAAGGTTAATCTGCCTTCAGTCTCCCAGATGCAAGTAAGGAATGACTTGTTCCCTACTGTGCATGTACACATCTGTATAATACTATTCACAAGAATTTTAGTTTTCCATTCTATTTTGAAATAATTTGGATATTTATAAGTTAATTTATAAAATCTGGACTGAAAATACAATTTACACATATTAGGATACTTAATACATGAAGAGTACATTGATAGCAGCTTAATATTATCAATCATGCACAGTAACCTCACAATCACTTTTAGATTTTATAGCTAAAAATAAAGTCTATATAAAACAGTCAAGCCTTTAAGTATTTCCTTCCAAGGAGAAAATCGTAGAGATGTTAAAAATTTAGGAGGTAGTGAATGAAAGGCTAACAATATCAGCATAATATTTTTAAAATCTTATACTGAACCCCAGTACCACTTATGTATAAAGTTTAGCCATTCATAATCTATGGTTGTTATCATGAAATAATGATTTAAAAATATTTAGCAATTAACAGTGTATGCATTAGGAAGATATGGAAGAACTTCAGAAACTTATGGTAACTGCAGCATTAAGCAATTACATGCTGTGCAGTCTGTCACTGTAAGTGTAAATACACCCTTTATAAAGGCTGCTTAGATTTAGTCCATAATGTTTTTTCAATCAAGTCTCAAATGCTTAGTTTCACTATATTTGTCATCAAGTTTCTGCAAAGCAGAACATTGTATTTGTCAAAAACAATATTCTTACACATTGAAAATCATTGAGTTTGGAAGTCCTAAGAGATGGATTCTCATGCAGTTTTAAGCAGGACCCCAATTAATTTTTAATTGCTTAATACTGGTGTATATACATTTTTTTTTTCAAAATAGTCATGCATCTGTTAAAAGTACAAATCAGGTACCACAAAAGGGTTTGGCAGCACACTAACCTTGGGTGTTTGTACTTGAGCAATAAACTATCTTGTAGCATTTGCATTCTCAGACTCAACCTTCCTGTGCAAGTTAATAGCTCAACTTGCATCCAAGCAATGCACATACTAATGTAGCACGTCAGAGCCATTTAATATTTCCACCTAAAGAAAACATTACACCTTCGCTGAGTGCGCTGCAGTTTGTCTTCTGCATCTGTGGCCATCATTCTCTGCTTATCCAAGTGCCTTTATTACTTCGATTATTCACAATACATTCAGGTAAACTAAAGGCACAGAAGTGCAAACTAGCATAATAAATGAAAGCTGCCCTCTGCTGATGATTTCATACAGGAAGGAAAGTCCTTTGATAAAGGAAGAAATAGACCTTTTGAAGTAAACATTCTTCCTTAAATTAAGGAAGTGTTAGAGCAGCACTTATAGAAAATATATATTTTTATGCTGCAGAACATATGAAAAGAGGAAAATGGATATGGTTTATATCAAATCAATATACTTCAGGTTAAAGATTATTAGCAAAATAAGTCTAATAGTTTAAAATAATTGCTCACATTAAAAAAAAAAATCTAGGGTCTCTTGTGCATACTCCGATAAAACCACTATCAAAATAGGCAAAGTAGAACTCTAGTCTGCTTTCATTGTTTCCATTTCCATAATGGAAATGGTTCTATTATCCATTATGCCAGTTCTCCATAAATCAGAAAGGACATTAATCTGATAGAAGACAGCCTTTCTTGAAGTCTGCAGGACTCAAAAATCCAGTGTTACTGACAGCTTGGGGGAAAAAAAGGCTATTCATAAAGTATAATGAACTTAAAATCTGCATTTATCAAAATTAAACACTAATAACTGAAAATAACTTGGTCTACATGAGTTTTAACCTCCAATATACTATAGGGACTTTTATAGATGCTTAGCATTACACTTACAGTTAGTCTTATGTTAAAGTTACCAGAGGTAGATGCTTTCCCAAGACAGACTGGGGTGGGGGGGAGAACCAGGTCTCTTGCCCTGTTCCACCCTCCACCCCACAAGGCCAGGAACACAGGCTGCTGCCTCTAAGCACAGCACAGGCTGGCTGCATCCTCCCTGCCTTTGGGAGGCTGACTTAGGCTGCAGGATCTCTGCTCAGAAACTTCATCCACCTTCCTCCTCAGCCCCTTTAGTTCCCATCTTCTATTTCCCTGCCCCAGTTTGTGCCACAGCAGCGAGACAGGACGCAGAGGGAAGGATAATGTCAAAAGCCTTCCCTGCAGCTCTCCATGCAAGGCAGCAGCAGATTATACACACACCTGCGCATGCATTTCAGTAGCAGGGCTTTGTCAGCAGTGTTTTGTGTATAGTAACTCCGTAATATCACAATACCCAGCCAGCGGTGCACAGCAAGGTGAGCATGTACAATTAGCTCACTATAATGAATAATGTTAATGCCATACAGGTTCAAGCTGCTCTAGCCTGTTCTGGTCTTAAGTCACTTTTTCACATATTTTTGACTCTCTGCAACAAACTTTACAGCTTCTACGAGGACTGTGGCATGTTCACATGAAATATGCCATGTGTATTTTTTTTTTACCTTTGATTTCTTTAAAGTTTATCATTTAGTTACTAATGACAGTATCCTTAAATACTGCAAACTAAAATGAGAACAGGCCTTCAAGACACATTAGTGTTAAGACTTTCACATATGAATTTACAAATTAGTGTCATTAAAAGTGAGTTTACCTGGCCATGCAAGGCAGACTAGAAACAGTAAAGTTGCATGACTAAGGAGCCTGTCGTTGCACATTCACTTCCAAGCGGGCAGTCAGCTGGAGCAGCCCCCACTTCCAACCCGACTGTTGTCTAGCTGCAGACCACTACTCTATATATGTTTTGCTCAGTGAATCAGTCAGAATTGATCTGGTCTCTTCCTTCCTCCCCTCCTGCTTGTTCTTCTGTTTCCAGATACACAGAGCCACCCAGTGCAATCAGCACAACAAAGCAGCCCCAAACAGGAATGAGGTGGCTAAAGCAACACTTCAGTTGAATATGAAACCACAGTACATTAGAAAAATCAACCTCACACAACAAGGGAAATTTGCTTCTATAAAATCAGTAGCATTCCACGTAGACAAATCAAGTACCTACAAGAGAAAGCTCATAGCTATCTCTTAACTATCCTTCATTTTCAATATAAAATTTTCCTCATCCAGTTCCAGTCAGTTGCAATTATCTTTTATCTTCATGATGTATTTACATTGAAGTGCAGAAATAGCTGAAGTTAGTCAACTTATATAATTTCAAAGTTCTCATCTCCTTTTTTAAAATCTAATTGCAGTGCTCAGTAGGTGGAGAGGTATAAAATGTATTACATATTAAGCCAAATTAAAACACGTATGGCATTCTCAGTTAATACAAAGTACACCTATGTAATTTCATAGGGTTATTATAGTTCCATCTTCTAATGATTTATGATCTGGAGGGTGTTCTTCATAATCCATACTAATGCTGTCTGCTGAATGATTCAAGTTTGTCTCGCTGGATGGAAGGAAACCATTCTGTGTGGGCTCATGAAGAAGTTCCATTTGTGTCAACGACTCCAGGCTTTCACTGGTACAGACAGCCTTTGGAATCTGCTGGGGCTCACCACTGTCTTCAATAATTATGTCCTCTTCATCGCTCTCCTCTTCTCCTTGCAAGAAGTTAGTTACAATATTAGCTGTGCTACTCGGAAGGCTAGATTCAGTAGACTGACCAGAGCTGCCAGAAGTCCGACTGTTCCTGACCACATTGTTTCTCTGGTTTGCTGGCCTTACTGTAATGATCAGGTTACGGCTGTTGGCAATCATCATGTCTGTAACCTGATCAAGGCTCTTTCCTGAAACTTCTATTCCATTCACCTCCAGTACTTCATCATTAACAGCCAGCAAGCCTGTACTTTGAGCCAGACCTCCAGGGACAAGTCTGGATATGAAAATTCCTGGAACTTTCTCTAGTCCTTGTGGCGTTACTCTGACACTAGAGCCATCTCGTATGTAGAATCCCAGGGGTTTGTCGGTTCCGTATTTGTAAAGTCGCACCCTGCGATGGGTTTCTGGAAGAATATCTACGTCTATGATAGAAGATACGGGTCTGAAGTCTTGAGGCATGCTAATGACAATGTGGGGTTTCTTCCTGTGGTTGTCGGGACGCAACACATTGGCTAAGACGTTTTTCTTCCTTGTCATGGTATCTGTACCAAAGGCACTGTAGTCCGCATCTTCTGTAAGACAGTCATATTCATGATTAGACTGTGATAGCAATGCATATACACCATACATCAATCGTTTTAGGGCAACAGATTGAAATACCTAATCTAGAAGGTTCTCAACATGCTACAGTAGAAATTTTTCTCTCTAAATATAAAACTAGCTTTTACATTATGGGATTGAGAAGAGCTTGTAAGGACCACTTTCTATTACCAAAGGAAACAGTACATACTAAAAAAAAATAGCAACAACAGAAGGAAAGAAAAAAGTATTCTACCTGCCCAAAAGAATGCATTTTAGAAACTTTTTTTTTTTTTGGAATCATTCCACTTGTTAGCCTCCTCTCCTCCAGTTTCAGATCATTGGAATAGAGAAAAAAAAAAAAAGAGAGAGGGGGTGGATAAGCAGGCAGAGTGCCTATGACTGCCTCACTCCTGGACACTAGCCAAGTGACCTGGATTCAAACTCCAGAAAGCTTATTCCATTCCACGCTCTCACCCACCCCCATGCAGTGTAGGTAAAATGGCTGAGGAGCAGAAACAAAGAGCCCTTGCACAGAACTGCTCCAGGCTAAGTTATTTATACAACACTAACAGCTACAATTTGATTCAGAAGTGTGCAAATTGCTTGGTATTTTAAATGGAAAAAAGTATTATGCAGAATACTTCAGATCTGATTGCCAAAGCAATTCTGATATCTGAAATACCCCTTAAAAAAGGCTTCTGTTTTTACTTTTAATACCCTCCATGAAGCTGATTTTAAGTGAGAAACTGAAACCCATTCAGATCTGACTGAAGTCCCTCAGGTTTACACTAGTATTTCTGCAGTGCTATGTAAAAGTTTAGAATCAGAGCTGGTTTATACTAACTCCAGGAGGTTGGGATTTCTTTGTATTAGTGTACTTGGCTGCCATTGGCATGGTGAAGAAAATGTGAAAGTTTGGTAAGAGACTGATATGTAGAGATTAAGAAACCTACGGAAATGCTATCGCAGTGTGAAAGTTAAAGAACATTGATGAAAGTACTCCTACAGGAGAGGACATGGATGCCTCCAGATCCCTATGCCCACCTTGCAGAGCAATTTCTGCACCTGCTTTCTCTTAGATGCAGACATCTTTTCACTCAGAGTGAAATTCCTGCATGAACTGCTCTGTGAATAAAGGTTGCCTCCTACACACTGCTGCTTAGGACAAACATGCCACAGCACTGTCATTTCATGTCCCATGGGGTATGTTGGGCGCACCCTAGGGATTCCTCCTCTTCACCCAGACACCCGGTGAACTCTGCTTCCCTGATTTCCGAGGAAAGGATCAAATATAAGAAAACAGTTAAAGCAAGGAACACTATGAGGAAGAATATGAACGTGGAAGCAAACAGCAGAATCTACTAGAATCTCTACAGCTGAGCATGTTGAACTAGGAGTTTGAAAGTTTGTCCCATAAAAGCAAGGAATTACGGCTGTTCTTCACCGAAAGAAACTTCTAAGTAATAAAATAAAATCACTGGTTTTCTATGCTTACTTAGATTTTAAGATCAGAGAAACATAAGTAGAAGTTCTACCCTGATGTACTGAGGACCCATCAAACCAGTTTCGAGTTAAATATCTGGTCACTACTTTGAGAAGATTTCTACCACTTGAAGAGCTGCAATAGAGCTGCTGCTCTGACTTGGAAACACTCCTGTTTATAGGAGAACTTGGAAAGAACACTTAGGAAGCAAGAGTAGATAGAAGGGCCTTGCTCTAAGCATGTCTTTCCTGTCAAATACAAAGTAATGTACAGCACCAGCACACTGGCAGTTTAGGTAATGATTAAATAGACAATGGCGCCTTGAATATTAGAATTCATTAAGAGCATTAATGAGAGCAAAGGTGATTTCTTAAGCCACGGACTTCCCCTTTCCGCCACAAACACTTCACATGGAATTTGGTGATCTCAAGCTAAGTTAAAAACAAATTTTTGCAGCACATGCCTCTAAGTAGCAGTTTCTGATACTGCACAACTCTGCTGTTAAGTGTTGCACAACACCACAGCAGAACTAGTGAAAAATATTCCAAGGGACAGAGATTTTTGCATGGACAAGTCATTTTGATTCATTTCAAGCATGTAACTTTTTTGGTTTGTGGCAGTGGTAAAGATTTATACAAATTTAACACTTCATTGCTCTAGAAGAGCTGTTTGTTGAAAAATGCTCTAAAGAGTCAGTAAGTTGGATTTAGATGAACACTGTTTGTGCTCTTGATTCAAAGAGCTAGGTATTTTACACATTTTCAAATCATAGCAAATCTACAAATCTCAACACTGATCTGGTGCTTTTGCTTGTAAAAATCACTACTTAAGTTTAGTAACACATTGTTGCAGTAAGATGGTATCCCCAAACTGCAAATTATTTATGTCAAAATATTTAAGGCAAACTTTAAGTTATCAAAGGTGTTGTATTATAGTTAATCTTAGCTTAATAAATCAGCATTAGCAGAAAATAAGATTGAACTTATGTTACTTTAACTAAGGGAGAAAAAAAAACATCAAAAAGTTGAGGACAAAAATTCATCTCTCCATATCTCAGCCAAACAGTATGACTTTGTTTAACCTCTCCTCCACTACTAAACAAATTTTCTACAGCAATATTCTCGAGTACAAAGGCATCTTTGTCCTGGCATCTAGCTAATCAGTTTAAAGCTGCAGTGAAAAATATTTTGGCACGAAGCCAAAGGACTAGGTGTTAACTACAGATATGTTAAGGAGAATGCCCACATTCTCCTCCTCTTCTCTTTCAGCTGTTGCAGACTGAGGACAACAGCAATCTGCATGCATATTACAGTGAGTTTAAAACAAAAGTCCACAATACCCAAACCTGGTTTCAACTCAACATTGTTCAATACAAAATATTTAAAATTACGTTCTTCTGGTCTACCAACAAAGCAACGAAGTTACCCTTCATGAATTACACTTTCAAAACCCCAGAATCATGCAACTGCATTGGAATACTGATGTAAATTAGCATTTTTTTCCTAAATGTTCCAATAAATCAAGTCTCTATTTAGCCACAAGTTATAATGGAATATGGTTTTAGAAACTTTTTTTTTTTCCTCTTCCCTAAAAGGAGGAGTCAAACTCTTTGGATATTCCACAGAGTTTGTTGTTTAAAAAGTCAACTTATCTTATATTTTTTTTTACCAGAGAAGTTAATACTCTACAAGCCTTAATAGTAAAGTGAAGAAGTCTAACTTAAAAGGCAGGAAATTCCAAAGTACTTTTTCCACTTTTTAATATATATATGATGCATAAAATTTGCCATAGCTGTTATGTTGTAATTTAAATACCTGTAAAACTCTCATAATATTAAGTGAACTACACCTCCTGTTTATCTATTATCTGTCATTATTCTTGTATTTACAAGGCAAAAATCCCTCATCTGCCCTTTGGAGCCCATCAGTCCCATCTGAACCTTTTTTTCACCCCACACACATTTTATCCTTCAGTAAGATTTCTCACAGACAGAGTGACTCCAATACATCTGGACTTAATCAGGCAGATCAGTTTAACCTTTAAATTCCAGATGTCAATGGTACCTGTTAATTTGTTAAAATGCAGAATGAAATTCCAATAATCAACTATTTTTCTGCAAGCTGATAGCCATCCTTGTGCAATATCACTCCCTAGGGATTTTACATTCTGCAGTGGCATATTCAGAAATATTTTAAAGGAATTTAGTTAAAATGAATGATTTCACCACATTAGAGTAGCTCTTGGTTTCTCTCCAAGCTTGCCAATACGCATAAATGCTCAGGATAAGACAATTTTCTAGCTTTTGTAAATTATCAGTCAAAAGTCAACAGAAAAAGCATTTACTCTGGCATGCCAAAAATCTCTTAAAGATACAGACTATATTACCCTAACTTTTACAGTGTTACTAATATATGTTATTTCTATTACTCTCATTACAACTCTTTAAAGTATTCCTAGCATGCAAAATAGTATGAGGTTGGTATCATTTAAACAGGATTTTATTATAGCCTGTTCTTGGGCTGTTTTTTCATAAGCTGAATGCAGCTTACAGATAGGTCTACCTTCTTCAGTGCCTTTTTGTCAAAAAAAAAGTCTTAACACCCCCAAATATTCTTGCTGGAAATGCAAAAAGGCAATTTCCATTAGATAAAAAAAAAAATTGTCTGTCTGTCAGAAAAGTCGTATCTATACAGAAAGGCTGCTGAATAAGTTTTGACATCGCATACTCTTAATTCAGCCTTACTTATTATGGCCAAATTACCACCAGCAAATAATACATCCTTATCTTCTATAAAATCAACTCCGTTGTGTGGCAAGGATACCAATGGAACCAAAGCTTCAATTTAACTGGTAGAATTTCAGATTTATATTGAAGTTTAAAACAAACCTGAGAATTTGAGTGGTCGCAAGTATTTCAGTATAAAGTGTAGTACTCTACGATTTTAAAATACAAACCTGAGCTCTTTTTTCTCTATGCTATAGCTAGAAGAAATCGTACTGACAGAAAGAAAACAAGGAAAAAACTACCTTCTACAAGGCTTTTCTTGCTCACCAATTCTTGGCATGCTAAACAAAAGTGGTTTTAGTTTTGCACATTGTATTAATTCTATTCTCAATGTCTTGTGCCACTAGAGTCACAGGAAATAATCTATTTTACTCTTGAAAAATAGCAAATTGGTATAACAGATTATATATGCAAAGTCAGTAACAAAAGACATATGGTGTTAAAATGTAGCCTTAATAATCCCAGCCTGACAAGTGGCTTATCTGTTCTCATCATATGGCTACTGAAAGAGATTAAATGGCCTTTTCTACCTGTAGGTTCCATTAAAGCAAATAGCTCATCTCCTTGGCAATTCAGAACCAAAACCATCCAGGCCTTACCATTGTTATCCTCGACAAAAAACATGCACATTTTGCCTGCAATACAGCACCTGACCAGCTACCATACTAACTGTTTTTAAATATTGTCTTTGCGCAAGTCCATTGTGGAGCTTGTTTATTTTTTTGGAGTGTTTTTTGGAGAATTCAAAGCCTTTAAAAAGCAGTTATTTTATGAAGACTATTTTATGCACTAAGCAATAAGTAATCTGTTATGAGAAGATATTTGGCTGACTTATGGTAGGCATGCATGTGCACATATCCACACATGTATGTTTATGCCTGTACACAAGCAAGCTGAAAAAGAGAGAAAGAAATTAGATTTTCTTGGGTTCTCCGAAATGAAACAGTTTCAAATAATTCCACTACATTTCATCCCATTTTGATATACTGAACACTGTCTCCTGGTTCAAAACAAATCATTTTTCTCCATGAGTAAAACCAGACACTAGAAAGAAACAAACAGAACTTGTGCCTAGAAGATTCTATTTATAAAGACCAATTGACACACTGAACACTACTTACATTTGAGTTTGCTAATGGAAATAATCTTGCCTCTCTGAAAGCCACAGTGTTTTGTTAGAAAAAAAAAATGCACCGAGAGTAACATCTTACAAAGTTGGTCTTTAATTTATGCTGATATTTAATACTTTACATTATAAGATTGAAAAAAATGTGGAAAGTCTTATTATATCCTTTCCTTCTGTCCAAATAAGATTTAAATTTTGTGCGAAACTTATACCTAACTTACAGGAAAAGAAAACTAAAAATAAGTTTAACACTTACTAATATATTATTAATAAATAACTAATATTTTATTAACATTTACTAATATAAAACAAGAAAGAGGCATTACTAGACATTTTTTACTCCATTTTGTCCAACTGAACTAAAAATATGAGCAGAAAGCACATAGTATAGATAGGTTGCTTGAGGAAGCTGTTGCAGGAAAGCTGTGAATACATTATACCCATAATTACTGTGGAATTCAACATGGTGAAATAGGACTGAAGGTTTCTTTTCCTCCAAAAGTCATACTGTTTACTGCAGCAAGGCATAACTGTGTAAACAAATGGTTCACACAATGCAAGTGCACTTACCTTTTCTTTGAATGAAAATCCTGAGTAGAGGATTAGCTGTAGAAACTGCTTTATGATAGTTGTCATCATTATTGATAGGCAGCAGGTCTCCATGAATGTCCGTATATCCCACTAAGACATCAACATTTGGTATCTTGTGCACATGCTGCAATAATCCATAAAACTCCTCAAACTTCCCAGGTTTGGATCTTTCCAGAGAAAATCGTCGAAATTCTGCTCCAAACTACAACAACAAAAGATACATCTTACTTCATCGTGCTCAAACAATAGGATGATTTGATGCAACATCAGAAGTGTTATAGAATTGAAAGTACGCTAAAAAACAGAAACCACAATTTGGAAAAGGCTTTTATGCCTTTAAGATGTTTATTTTTTCAAAACTTTCACTCTACATTTGGTGTTTATTTTTCAAAACTTTCACTCTACATTTGGTCTTCATATGAGTCTGCTGTAAGAATGCGTGCAGATTTTGTTTTTACTGTTCTGTTTAAGTCAAAACATTTGCTCATATGGTTGTCTAACAAGCTCACACACACTAGTATAAGTTATTGTAGATTCTCATACTCTTACATTGCAACAGCCATGCTCTGGGTATAGGACAGAATTCACACCCACCACTAACACTGGTTGCTCAAAAGCAAGCGCATGCTTAGCTGAGGGTATGAGACTACTTGAAACTTTTCCAAAGAAATTCCAGAGCACTTCAGAAAGTCACGTAATAGATGCATTATTCTTTTAGCATTTTAAAATTCCTAGTTTTTCATGCCAGGAGCAAAAAGCCATTTTAATCTGAATAATACAAACAATCACTGCAGGCTTTAAGTAAAAGGTGCAGCAAAGCTTTAGTGAGCTACAGAGAAACATTTAAATTGAATCCTCCCAAGCCTTAAGTTACTTCTGCTCTTATTCAAAGAGAAAAATATACGAGGCAATCAGCAACAGGTCTTCAAAAGTATTCAAATATTTGTCTGTACCATTAACACTCAAACTTCCATTGAATAATCATTTACAAAGAGACTGTATCCAGGGTGTAAAACACACAAGGTTTGGAAAATATACCAGGGACATCACTGGCACTATACTTTTAGAGCACGCAACTAGTCAATTATTTAGCTTTCAACTTGACGTAAACAACAAACATTTCATGTAGATCAGACAAATTTTAATAGGTATAACTGACTCAATTACAGAGTTCTGTCCAATGCAGGTAGGACATGCAAACAGAGTATCAGATAAAAGTAGTTCCAGAATTCCAGGAACTGCACACCGGGCACACACAACACACCAGCAAGGACATTAAAAATAATGAAGAGATTGTGGCAACATCCAGGCTACAAAAAGCCAACTAGTTTATGGTTATTACCATTTTAGACAAAGACAAGACAAAATAGAAACACAACATCAGCTGGTGATATTTTTGTCAATTCTACTGCTGATCTACAGAGAACAAAGATTTAAAGTTATTTCTTCAGCGAGATTAATTTTAACCAGAACATGGTGGCACATGGAACAAAATACTTGGCATGAAAGTTTGAGCTTCGGTATATGTTACACTGCAGATGTGAATGAGCACATTACCAGGCTTCCAAACTGAGATCCTCCCATTTGATTACAATCTTTTAGGAGACAAAAGGTTTAAAAATCCTCACAAATCCTGAAATACGAATGAATGAAAATAAGGAGATGCTGTTGCGAGCACATTAGCACCACACTAACTCTAATATAGCTCAACAAAACAACCTAAAAATCTTCTGCACAACACTCCACCTTCCACCAAAACTTGTAAATAAAAGGATTCTAAATGAATATTCTTCTATAGATACTCTAATTGCAGTAACATTAACTAACAATAAGGCAGCAGGGAGGATTCATTCTTGCTTATAACAAAGTAAACAAAAATCTGCAGGAGGAACTCCCCTATCAAAAACCTGTCTTCTTCATAATGACGTCAGCTTTAAGAATGTGTCTTGTGTCTCTTAATTCTTCAGTCACTTGAGGCAGCAATATCACAGAAGTTTCCCATTAACTGCCTCGAATTCACTTTGTTTAGTTTTGAAAGACTACACATCTAAAGCACAATTATGTAAAGGCTGCTTTAAAAATATATGTATTTCTCAATTTGGAGCAACTGCAGGACAAAATGCAGACAAAGAATCAGATTTTCATAAACATGCATTAAAAACATGAAAAATAAGAGTTCTATAACATTTAAATGTTTGGTGCACATACTAAGAGACTTTTAATCTGGCTCTAATTCCTATCTTTTTTTTTAAAAAAAAAAAATGCTCATATGACAAAATAGATAAAGCCAAAGTAAAACTATGCAATTTCATGGTCAGTTTATTTTAACTCCCTGAAATGTTTTCATTTAATATAAATTGTTACACTCCATTCCAATAAAAGGGCTGCACTAGCAGAAAATTAACAAATCGGAGAAGCTCATATGAGAGGAGAGGTTGGGACAGACCAAACAGAGAAGGCTACTTGTTACCAGAGTTCTTTATAAATACAGGATATGTCAGGATGTTTCATTGGTAACTCATCTGAGAAAATGCAGTACAAGCTATGTCAACATACTAAGAAGTTATTAAAGATGCTTACAAAAGACTTACAGTTATATACTAAGTAAAATAAATTTTCTTACAGAAGACAAAGATGTCTCATCTCATAACATATGATACTGGCACTATATTTTCATACTATTATCAAAACCTCTAGGTTGAGGATAAAATTTACTCGATTAACATTAGAGAAACTGGGATAAAAGTATTATGGGGATCCCCTAAGGCAAGTTCAGACCAGTTACCTAAATCCAATAAGCTGACTACCAAAAAGATGTTGCTCGTGTGCCTGCAAACACAGCCGGGCTGTGCTGGCTCACAGCTGGGGCAAGATACATCCCCATGAAGAGCTGTGTATTGCTGATAAGGCTTCAAAGCCCAGACCCCTCTACAGCCATGTTTCCCTCCGCCTCCCACACACTCCTTTCTTCCTCCTCCTCTTTCAGGATTGTTCTTGCTTCCATAAAAGGGAGATGTTATATTAAATCAATGCACTTTTAGGCAATCCATTAGCGACAAGTAATTCTAGGAATGTCTTGAAGCTGGTTTTGTAATATGGGCATAAGCGACAGTCCCTATTTGTGGGATTTTTTGCATTTGCCTATACAAACAGCAAAGAATGCATCTCACAGCTGATTCCTAGATATATTCACCCCATTTTTAAGCAAAAACGCACGATGGGAGAAGCAAGCAGGCATAAAGTTTGGGGCTTCAGGCAGTAATTATTTCACTCCTAAGCACATTCTTTTGGCTGTTCTCAGTCTTGAAAGCACATAAATGAAAGATTTCACCAGCCATAGGAAGAGCTGTGCTTTGCTAGCACTTCGAATAGTAGCTACCAGGTATTCCTGTGCTTTTTGATTTTGTCCACTTGAAGACTATATCAACAGTTTTTCTTCTAAAAGTCACTATCACCTATGCAACTTTTCCGTGGGGGAAAACGAAAAAAAAAGAAAAAAATCTCTAGTGTGTCAGGGTATCCTTAACAACGACAACAACAGCAAAAAACACACAACAACTACTTAAGCCCTGGCTGATGCACAGCTCTAACACATGATCAGCCAAAAAAGACTGCACAGAAGGCACAAGCGATAAGAAGTAGTTAAAAACTGAACGGAAGATATTTTATACCAATGGAAAAAGTCACATTTCTGTATAGATACACTTACAATTTGCCTAGACAAAGAGAAAGGGTTTCTAACCTAAATTGCATATGTTCATTTAACTAATGACTTGACACATCAACGACTACCACAGACACCTTTACAATTCTTAACAGCTGAACGACAGTCAATGAAACATCAGAAAAAAAAAACAAACCCACAAGCATCAAAAATAAACCCAGAAAAAAACATAACTAATTCATTTAAAAACTTCAAGGCTTTTGCAACAAAGCTATGCTTGATCTGCATTAAGAATTGTGTGCAGATACTTTAATTGAAAGACATTTCATGGAACTGTGCACAGCTTTAACAGCAACCACAACAAAAAAGCTCTCAGTAGGAACTATAATATAAATATATGTGCTCATTAAAAAAAAATGCCATTATGAAATTCTTTAAGAGTCCCCAAAGGGCAGCAAGTTTTGTTTAAGGCAAGCTGACCGTGCCTTATCTTCACGGGGTAACACAAGCCGAGTAACAACAATCTCTGGCCCACTTGAAGACAGGAACGTAAACACATGGTTACCAAGTTAACCCGAAATCCCCCTTTTCCTCATCTAGCACAAGAGCAGGTTGGGGAGTTCAAGGATCACGAGGCTAAAACGCTTCCAGGTTTCCTCAAACTCTCCCAAAGCCTCTGTCGCCCTGGGAGTCATTTTAGCCAACGCCGAAACTGAGGGGATAAAGCGGCGAAACTGCTTTAAAAAAGAAATTATAAAGAAATAAATGAGAATATGTAAGAACACTGACTTCCCCTCCTTGTCCCCCGCAGCGCGGAGCGGGCGCGCAGGGAGCGACACGAGGCGGCCGCCCCCGCAGTGCCCCGCGCCGCG
>NW_010580326.1:242413-275548 GCF_000705375.1 Tinamus guttatus
TGCTGCTGCTACCACACAGGGAGCAGCTGCCCTTACCCAGAGTAAGCGCTTCCACCCAGGGAGCCCCTGGGAGGTGAATGCCCATCAGGACGAGGTGGAAAGTAAGAGATTAGGAGAGCTCCTTGCCGTCCTGTGGGGCTTTGGAGGTGTCATTGTATGGGCTGGTTGCATGTTAGATAAGTCTTTCTGCTTGTGCAGGGATTGTGTTTTACTTGCTCATAAATATGGGTGGAGGTTGTGGGTCAGAGCGCAGCTGCATTTTGCTCCAAAGCTTAGTTCCTCATTAACAAAAAAGTCATTTTAAATAAGTTGGGCTAGATGGAAAATGAGTTGTTCACTACCCAGAGAAACTTGAAGGAATGTGGAAAATAGTGACGCGTTTCTTAAGCATGAGAGTATTGAGCCAGAGTCAGAGTACAGCACGATACTCAGGACTCCCGATTCTGTCATTTCCTTGGTTAGAAACAGAACTTAATCCAACTCTAGCTGTGTTTTCACAGCAGTAAAATGGGACTACACAAATTAATGAGGGGCATTAAGTAGTGTTTTTCAAAAGACTTTTTATTAAAAAAAAAGCGCAGAAAGGGTAGAATATCTGAGGGAATATTTCGTGTTGACTAGAAAGAGATGTCCAAGAAAGATGTTGTGCTCAGAGGGACATGAACCTTCAGAGCTCTGTTGTGTTCGTGCTTAGTACAGTTTATCGTTTCCGTGCTGCTGCTCTGAGTTCTGCAGAGTGAATGACATAAACACGACACGTAGTAGAGGAAAAACTGCAGAAAACTTGCCAAAATGGGGTGGAGCTGCTGGCAGACCGAGCCCACGTTCTGTGCCCCAGGTCTAACGAGAAACTTGACAGAGATACAACACGTGCTACAGTAATGAACAACTAGCTTGATAAAATGTTCTTCCAGTTAGAGTCTGGATACTGTTCAGAGGAATTAAAGGGCTTCCCTGGGATGACAGGTCCTGCGCCTCTATCCTGTGCTCCGCTCTGGAGTCAGTTAATAGCTGAAGGGAAGCAGGGGTGTTTCGGCTAGCAGCACAGAGCCAAGAATGGGGAATTATATATGCCAAACGGTGAATTATGTAATGTTATTCCCTAAGGGACAGTGTAAGACAAAGTGATTTCCTTCTGTCAGGACAAAGCAACAGCAGAAATGCTCTGCAGTATTCACTGTAGCTCTGAGTTCCTAAGGAACAACTTACATGGGGAGATGGAGCCACATAACAGCAGATCTACCAGTATCACTCTGTTCCCTCCCAGAGCAAATTCCTTTGCAAGTGCAGAATCTCACCTCCCTATAAAAAACTCGAGAAATGGAGTAGGGCCACTGTGGCTAAAAAGGGAAACCAGGTTCAGTCTAGTGGGAGCAGAAAATTATTGTTAAAATGTGTTTTTTTCTGAAGGTTTTGGAGGGTGATAATGTGGAGTTATGGTGCACCAGGACAAAATAGAAGCTCTGGGTGTAGAAAGATATACCTAATAAAGCAAAGGAGTGGGAAAGGCCCCAGAAAAGGTGATAATTATGCCATTTGGATAGAATAAATATGGCATATTGGAAGGAAAAAGATATGTGACATAGTAGGTTTAATGTTAGTTTAATATATACATTTGATCTTAGCCAAGGTTTGAGAGAAAGTAACAGAGTTGAAATATCCAGAATGTTATTGGCCAGACTTGTGTTTGGATCGACTGGCTGGTGACAACCCAAAATGACACAGACAGCAAATCTTGCAAAGAATATCAGCCAGCTTTTAATGACTAGAGGTGCTCGGGGTCCTGGGTTTAATTCTGGTCTTAAGGTGGCGCCTCCAGTAGTACAAGAAGGACATAAAGGTCTATTTCTGAAATATCATCTCTATCCACTTTTTCTGACTTTTCCATTTCTGTTGCCAGTTTATTCTCCCTAAGCACAAATTGATTTAAACCAAAATGTCTTCAGAGTGCCTGAAAACATAATTACTCTTCAATTCAACATCTTAGGAAAAAAAAGGTCTTTAGCTCATCAATGTATTTAATCATTAGTAATTTAGAAGGTCAGAACACCAAGATGATCTTGTTTTCTTTGTCAGTAATACAAGAAAATGCTGTAAGTGTAGTTAGCAAAGCAATTTGTATGTAACTGATCCAGAATTGAATTTCGCTGTTTCAAATTAAATAATAAAATCTGTTTCATGGGGAACTTAAAATGCCGTTATTATTGGAAAAATAACTGTGTCAGTGGTACTTTTAAATTCATCAGATATGTTCTTTCCATGAATTCATCCTTGATCTGCTTGACTGAATAGCAAAAATCCATTCTCCTTGTTTTTTAACTCCTACTGTTCCAGACTGAAGGAAGAGGATTCTGCAGCCCTGCGCACTGCTCTGGCCCTCATGAACTGAGACCGCTGCAGGGTTTGTATCTTGATGTGCCAGTCTCCACTGCACTCTAAAGCACCCCTAGTAACTTGCATTGGATTGCAGTCATCTAGTATGTCTGTAAGGTTTCACACTGACTTTTTGGGGTTATTAATAAATTAAGAAATTGTTCATTTGATGGCTTACAAGCTGAACTCAGGCTATAGGGTTTCTCTCCCCCTTTTTTATCCCTTGGTTCTCCACAACAAAGCTTTCAGACTACAGATTGTCCAAATGTTGCTGTGCTTGAGCTGAGCTGTGCAGGGCATGGCATGAAGTATCAGTAGGTGTCTGTAACCTCAGGTAGGGCATGCAGGGTCAGCAGACTTTTCATAAGGTTTGGCCTCGTGTGCACCTGACATATCTCATCTGTGAAATGGTGATAATACAGTAATGTTTAGGTAGCCCTGGGGAAGTGCTAAAACCGGGTAGGAACCCTTCTTTCTTACATGGGGATAGTTACATTTATGATTAGGAAAGGAACCTCATTCTCTCAGCTTTTATTCTTTCCTCATATTTGTTCCTCTGGTGGGAACAAAGCGCTCATCATTTTCTTGAAAATAATAATCGTTAAAAAAAATGGCCATAAAAAGTGTGCTCACCGTGGCAGTTTTCTGTAACAATTCTATGAACATTTTTAAATTAGCCATTTTAAGCTATGCATAAGGATCAATAGCTAATATTCTGTGTGCCTATGAAGGCAAGAAGGGTTATATAATTGCTTGTATTTGCACATCTCTCCCTGCTTCACAGTCTTGCAGGCCAGAACAACAACATAACTATTCTGAAAGAAGAAAGTTAATGTTCTGGCCCAGAATTTTAGTACCAGATGTGTTGCCACAGAAACAATTTAAAGGGAAAAAAGATTTACAAGTGAATCGTCTTTCTAGTGGAAAACGTAAAAACAGTATTGGTGTCTAAATGCCTGCCGTTGGTTTGTGTGTGTATTACATGTGTGCACAGGAGAGAAGAAGGGAGAATTTTACTTTTTTGTTTTATACATCTGTTAACATTTTAAAAAATCTCTATACATGATTGAAAATTGAAAAATATTCTATTATGGGCATGAGTTACATACTTCTGAGGCATTTTTATTAAAACCTGCCTCATTTTTAGAAACTTTTCCTTGAAAAGTGTGCTGTGTGCTAGCTGACTCACTTAGCTCTATTTGCAACGTGCTTCAAAACCATTTCAAGTAAGTTGTCTTTGTGAAAGTAAGAAAAAATATTTGATTATATAAAATTATCGCAGATTTTGATGCTGACAATTAATAGCACATTCTTACTTGCTGCAGTTGACATGCTGATGAAAAGAGGGAATGCATATAGGAAATATTTTGATTTAATCTTACATAGGAAGGTTTAAAGCAGCCAAAGCCCTTGATTGTAGCTAGCATTTATTTTTCTCTCACTAGTTGCCCCAGGGTACTCTATTCAGTGTATCCTTTTGTTGAATATTGTGAATATATTTGTCTGAACAAAATGCAATAAAAATTATCTTAATATTCCTATTGGCTTTTATGACCACAGAAGAGCTGTTTTTTGTTTGGTTTTGTTTTGGTTTGGTTTGGGTTTTTTTTTCCCCTGCTTTTTTTGCATGCTGGTTGGGGTAGAATAACAGGCAAAACAGCCAGAAAGGCCAGAATTACAGCAGCAGAGTGATATGGGTTGGCACTTGGATATCAGAAACTGTCTAGATGTAGTTACGTCCTGTATTTGCAAAAAGAGCTTTTTTAACTTAGACTGATTTGGGAGGAAAAAAATAGACATAAAATATGGCAGCTGTATCTAACATTATTGGACCCTATAAAACTGACTAAAAAATTGGGAAGCTTTATAAAGGACCGAGAGCCACACATAGACAGACTTACTTGTTTCCATGGTTCCTCATGCGTTTGGAAGGTCTTTCCCTCTGCACGTTTTGACACACTGCTGGTTGGGGAGCTAAGGGAAACACCGCCTTTCATTGACCAAAAAGTTGGGATGAAATCTGTGACCTTTTGAGATAATGGAAAGACTTTATCAGATGCTTTTTTTGTTCATAATGATACCCTGTGATTTTGGAAGTTAATGTTATGCTGAGAACCCGTCTTTAATTTATTGATAATCTATGTGTTTTTTTGTCTTACTTTCCATTATTTTCAGTTTTCTTTTCCCTTATTGAAATTTCCTTGTAGCAAAATATCAGAATATATCCATGTATACTGGAGTTATGAACAATTATTTATGCTTATGCAAATAGTTCTGCATTATTTTAAGTGCCCTACAAGAGTAATAATTTGGAATATATTGGTTTTGGAATTATACTGCTTACTGTGTCACACATTTGAGTTTTGGCAGGTTCAGAGGCCTGTAGATCACCACACAAGATCTGCCATAAAGATAAGAAAATCATTTTTCCCCTGCATTCCTGATTCAGGCAGAACTCCAGTTTTGGGTGTGGAAGGAATGCAGAGCTGGGCCTACAGCTTGTGCTTGTGCAGGTTAGAAGTGAGCTTTCTAAAAGTAAAATTTGGATCTGAATCTATATCCAAATTCCCCAGGAAGACCGCAGATATTTGAATCCAGACTTCTGGTTTGGGTGCTGTTTGGGGCTGAATCAGACCCACATTGTGTTTGCAGGCTGGATCAAACATGCTCTTAATTAGTTCACTTCCTTTTCATTTGATATAACAAAATCTTTGTTTCGTTGAATAGGTTAGGTTTTCTTTAGGTGTTAGAGCTTTCCCAGACAGACATTGTAATTAAATCATTTTATTGTAAATTTCTACTTTAGGTGCTTATAATTTTCTAAAAAAAAATGTCCTTTGGGTCTGAAATTTCTTGTGCTTGGTTTCAATCCAGTGCTGAATAAAACTGGAAGGTCTGAGTAATGTCAGTTCAGCTACATTTGAGTTAAGTGCATTTTAAAAATACAAAGTTTCCAATTGCATTTTTACATAATTCTCTGCATTTGCATAACTTCTGTCTTATTTAAATTGCCACAGGCTCAAAGAGGACAAATCCTTCTCCAACACTGTGGCTTAGCTGATAACCAAAGGAGGAAACGAAGAGTTCAGTGTGCTTGAAAGTCTTAGTGTTTACTGTTTAGCCCTAGCATGAAGTAGCCCTGTGTAGCTGCCTAAATGGGAGGTACCAGTCTTTTGTGTAGAAAGCTAATGGAAATGTTAATTATTGAAACTCCCACTGAAACAATAGAGCTCTAGTTTTGCAACTCTGCTGAAGCCATTGAATCTTATTCCTACTTGCATTAGGACTAAGCTGTTCGCAGCTCCTCTTCTGAAGTGTTTGCATGCCAATGGGTTGTGCAACCAACATCAGTTGTTAACAAATAAAGAAGAATTTAAATAATCTTAGAAAATCAGTGCAGGCCTCCCAGCCAGCTGCAAACAAACATTAAAAGTGCAAAGCAACTAAGTAGCGGTGAAAAGGATCTCAAAATGTTTGTGGGTTTTTTTGATTGCCTTTTTTTTTTTTTTTTCGAGAACATAAGCACAAGTCTAAGACTCTTGAGCTCTGGAGAGGAAGGCTTGGGATAAGAACATATTCTAAATCTCTAGTCCAAGTGTAATCTCTGCATCTGCCCAGGCTGGCTTGTTATCTCCAGGGCTGTAGTAATAAGAGTACATCATGAACCTTTTCCCCAGTGTGTACGAATTTGACTCTGTTTTTAGTTTAAAGCAATGAGCAATTATATTGAGACCTATAATTGTCAGGTTATCCTTGCCAGCCCAGTAAACGTGTAGCAGTACTGTCAAATAGCTCTCCTGAGCAAAGCATGTGGAGCCAAATGACATTTTGCTGTTAGAGCACTGAATGCACTGTCTTTGCTGGGCTACCTGTGTCAGGGAGCTGTTTCAAATCTTTAATTCTGGATCTGTCTGGTGTTTGGTCCCCTGCCAGCATGTGAATTTTGTATCAGAATGGCCATTTCTGAATTTTGAAGATCACTCAAGAGTGACTGCCTGCCAGGGTGTTCTCGGGGCTGCGTGTTATCAGTGATGATTCTGCAGAGGACCACAAATGCGAGTTCCTAAGGTCAGTGATTTGTGTCCTGGCGGTGAGAGGGTGATGCCAGGGGGTGCGGAGCATCGCAGGGACGCTCTGTTGTATCTGCTGCCTCTGCTGCCAGCCCTGGTTCCTCATTAACAGGCAGATTATCACTGCTGGGTTAGAGCACCCTTCAGCAGCAGGACACGGTTAGAGCTTTACAAACCCTGCCTGGCTGATGCTAAAGAAGCTGGTCAGTACCCACATAGCGCAGCCCTTTGATAGCATAGGAATCATCACTATGCTGTGATGTTGATCTGTTTCCCTTGTGTGCTGCCCTGAAATTTAAAGCTATTTGCTGGCAATCTCGTTAATCACCGGGATTCCCTAAATTACCAAGCAACTGCTGCTTGGATACGGACAGTGCATTTGGCCACCCATCTTTGTGTTAGATTTCTTTGCAGCTCTAGTAGCTATAACATCAAGCCTGGTGTCATTGGCTACGTGCCACATGCTGAAGGTGACGCATTGTCCTTGTTCTATTAAGCCAATAGGAGATGATGAATTAAGCATCAGCAGGCAGATCTAACAGACGCCTTCAGCCTTTTGCTACACTGTTCTTGAGTAACAGCTCGTTGCACTCCTGAGCCACCGTGAATGGTGGCATTACGAGTCACAGAGTCCACGTGGAAAGGGAACCAGGAGACCTTTTCTAGAGAAAACCCTGTTCTGTGAAGTGGCATAGTCTTATTCTGCAAGACTAGTCTTAGGTATAATTGGCTCATACGTAAGTACTGGGTAACATAAACTAAGTCAAGTTACATCACAAAAATAATTCTTTTATGAGGCACAAAAGATTTGCACTGAGAATTGTAATTATTCTATTTGCCTTCTAGCCATGCTAAACTCTGCTCTGCAGTTAAATGTGGTGCTCTTATGACTTTGTCTTGGTTGAGGCTTTCTTTTTTTTAATGATGTAGCCGTATGACAGTAGAAGGTCTGCAGCAATATCAGTATAGCAGTATGCCCGCTCTAGCAAAGTGCTTATAGTATCTCAAGTGACACAAGGCCTCCTCTGAGACCGTTGGGTCCCTGTGTGTATTGCAGATACCTGCCCTCGTAGCTGAGCTGGCTATGCATTTGCAATACATGCAAGTACAGAGGTATCTATAGTGCACTATAAAACTGGGCACAGAGTAATGCTAATTCTTTGAAGTGTGAGAGAACGGTAACAGCGCTGATAGCAAGCAGAGCCTTGCCAGACTGCTCCACTCATCCTAGGAGCACTGCCCTAGTAAATAACACTGGTGTCCTGAGAGCAGTGAGCTGCTGCTGGTATAGATATAGCCAGAATGTGCTCACCTTGCAGGATTTTTTTACATTGTCTGCAGAGTGCTAATACCTTTCAAAACTCCTCTAGCTGCATTAGAGCAACAAAACTTTCCTGTGTAGCTGTACAAAAGATCTTTGTTTCAAAGTTTCTGGCATAACTGTGAGTGCTAAGAGGAGTGTTAAAAATGAGACCCCAAAAGATTTAGCTATGTTGGCAAAGTACTCCGAGAGAGGACTCCTTTTGCCAGGATTGCCAGTCTCTTTTGGGGAGAGAAGTTAAAATATGCTGGCAAAAGAACGCAGTTATCTCTTCTGTGGGAGTTTTGTTATTGTACTTAAGCATGGATGTAGAGTAAACCAGTCCAAGGTCTAAGAAAAACTCCTTATGACAGAGAAAAAATACTAAACGCTTAACAGATGTGACTGTTCGTTGCAGTAAAAGCTTGGAGTCCTCAGGGAACAAAGAGTTGAGTTCATAGTCTTTGAAGAAGTTTGAGACAGAGATCCTATTGATTTTTTTTTTGTGCACAAAACTGAAAGTCATTTTCAGAAGTGACTCTTGCTGTGTTTGTTGATGATATTCATAACATTTCAAGGGACCTTAAAATTAGATTAACTTTTGGCCTAAATGTTGAAGTGGTTTGATCTCAACCAGTTCTGCTACTGAGCAACTTCTACTTAGCACTTCCAGTTATTTCTACCTTTTTTTTTTTTTCCCCTGGTGAGTAAGTTGTGCGTAGGTTGGGCGAGCTGGAAGAACTTGACACTTCCAGGAACTTGCTATCTCTGGCAGAAGTCTTGTTAATGTCGGTTATTGATAAGTGAGAAAGTAAACATGTGGCCAGTGAGGCATTGCGCTTCCACTAGTCTGATTTCATGTCACATGAAACAAGGACCCTCCAAGGAGGGATCATTTTACAGTCTATTAATTTTCAAAATTATTATGTATATTATTATAACATATATATTATTAATATGTACATTCACAAGTATGATTTGGTTATCATTTGTCTACTTTTTGTCTTTTTGCTTCTTTGCAATGCAGAAATAAACTTTTTTGTTTGTTTGTTTACAAGTTTTGGGCACATTAAAGATATTTTCAGATATTACTGGAAATATTTTTGCCTTACCAAAGATACAATAATGTTCTCAACTTTTAAAGGATATCAAAAGGGAGTTTTTACATGCCAAAAGAAATACTTTCTGTTAGCTGACTGTGAAATGTATAAATTAAATATCTGTAACAGAAACATAGGTCTGAAAAAAGAGTTTATGAAGGCTAAGGCATATGTGTACTCTGTAATCAGTTATTCTGATGGAATCGTCAATGCTCACTGCTCGCCTTCAGAGATCTGTTGTCAGAACTGTTCATGTGAGTGTCCCTAGCCAACTTCCAGGGAAGTAAACTGTGTTAGAATAATCTGTTGAAATAGCAGCTTTTGCTAACCTGTCTTTTCTAGTAATGGAGCCTAGCCACTGTACATCATCCTGATCTTTCCAGAGCAAGCTGTATGCAAAAGTCTGCAAGTTTGCCTGCCCTGATTTTGCTCCTTTTAAAGAGTGATGCTGCCATTCTATTTAGACTTCAGACAATAAAGTGTCTTCTAGGCAGAACCAGACTGACAAAGCTTGAATTTCTGGTTTGTAAGCAAACGTAATCTGGTTTAGACTGCATTTGAGCTAACTATTCATTTCATCATGTGTATTCTAATACACAGTATTCTTTCAGCTGTTTCCAAAGCAATCTACTTTGAATATATAATATTTAAGATTCAATTGTTTCCATTTTGTTATGTTTGGATTGTTTGCAATTAAGCATTCTTTCAAGTGGGCTTTATTTAGCTAATTCCATGACAAAACTAAGCTCTAGAGGAATGAAAAGAAGAGAAATTCCAGCTAGCCAATGTTTATTTTTATTATTAATAATTTATATTATGATAGTCCCCAGGGAAACCAGGGCCCCACTAGCCCCAGTTTGCTCTGCCTGTAGTGACCATGTCTCACAATGCCACAGGCAGCAGGAGATTCTTCTTCGCTGTCAGGGCTTGGAGCAAAGGACCCTGTGCTACAAGGGAGCAGATGGATAAAGAATTATAAAGACAAATTCTGAATAATGTTTTTAGAGAATTCCAGCTAGGATTCAGAGGGAAAACCCGATGCATCTTTTCTATGGAAATCTGTAACTAACGCAATTTTCCAGTGTCAGAGCCAAATCATGATTACAAGGTCTTGTCCCGCCTCTCTCTGAAGTCATGGCAAAGCTCCCAGTGACTTTGATAGGAGCAAGATTGGGCAGAGAAGGAATGGACTTAAGAACCTTATCTGTTTTTGAAATAGCCGAAATCACTTTATATTTTGAGACCACACTGATGTGCAAAATCAATTTCAAATTTTCCTACATGCAGCCAAACTTTGTCAGAGCCTACAGTTTCAGTGCATCTGATTCTAAATGCCTGGTCTGCTTTCTGTCCTGCAAAAGGCCTGAAATGGGTGATTTGGAGATGGATTTCCATAGGGTTGTGGCAGTTCATATGAACTGAACATCTGGCCACTGTGAATGGGATACTCATGTGAGCTAAGTGAATGTGGGCCTATGGGCTGGGTCGCAGAGGGGAAGAGCCTTGGAGTTAGTGCAGCGGTGCAAATTTTCATCACGAGTGGATTTACCACCCGTTTCCCCTCTCCTGAGGTGAAATCACGAGTTTTTCTGGCAAGCCATAACTCCAGATTCCAAATCTAGACAGAAGTTTTCCTGAATCTGGCCTATCTGATCCATATTTCTGTCCTCGTTAGTTCAGTTTAAAAGGGATAAAACATCTGTTTCTAAGTACAGCTGTATGGTTAGTATGTGGGCTTTTTTTTTCCATACAAAATCTCTAAATCTGGCCATTTAAGACACAGATTTTATAGGAACTAAAGTTGGGCTGTGCAAAGTTCACCTCATTAAAAACAAACCCAAACCAAATAAAAGGAGAGAATAATAGCATAAAAAATGTGGGCCATGAATGTCAGCATGTGCATTAGAAATGAGTAGGGGATAAAGAGAAAAGCCCAGAGATATCCACAGATATGCAAAGGCTCCTGTTTATCTGGACAAGAAAACTTTACATGATTGTAGAGTGTCCCTGTGCCTGCACAAAGGGAACATGAAGACAGAACAAAGTGTTAGGATTTTTATGACAGTTACCCTAATTCACTAGAAAATCTAAAGAGTTCAAGCCTGTGTTAGAAGCTATTGAGTAATAAAATGTTCAAAGATGCCAAGTGATTTTTTGAAGCTTCAGGTGATAGATGTCCAGTGAGAGACATCCAGACTGTCTTGATTTTGATATCCCTTTCTGGAAAAAAAAAAAAAAAAAAGGAGAGAGAAAATCATGTGCAGTTATAGGTACCCACGTTCACTTCCAGCAGCGGAAGTTCTGACTTTGAAAAAAGCAAAATAAAAAGCCTATGTCTATTCATCACTAAAGGAAATATTTTGCTTCAAAATATAAAACTCCTTTCTCTCTCCGAAAGCATGTCTATGTCTTTCTCTTATGTTACATTTTCTCTACTTTTCTTCCTTTTTCAGTGCTCTTTGGAATATCAGTCCTACCCTAGCAACTTGGTTTCTCTTTTGTGGCGCAAAAGCATCTTGGTAACATTTGTGGGAACAAAACACTGTTGCCACAGGAAGTTCACTTACTGGTTTAATTCTTAATAAAGGGCCAGTTTTCCCGATCGGAAGGTTTCTCCCACTTCAGAAGCATGCCCTAGGACACAGACCGCTCTGCAGTGATTCACAGACTTCACTTCTTGAAGATATCAAAAGGCATCCCACATACTGCTGAACACCAAATTCCACAATTACTGAAAGATTGTCATCTGTTTTAGTTAACATCTACTTCTGAGTGCAGTAATAGAAACACTTATCTCCCCATCACGGTGGTTTCTATTGAAGATTAAACACTGGGACTTTCCACAACCCTAAGGCTGAGATAAAGGACAGGGTGGTGGGTTTTTGTTTTCCGAAGTGACCTGGCAATGGGCTCTTCAGAGCCTTCAGCGCTGGCCAAAGGATGGAAACATGATCATGCAGATTGGGTCTGTATGTAACATGCGCAGATATAGGTTGGTCTGTATAGAAATGCGTCTTGCAGACTATTCCTTGGCGTTTCCAATTAAGGAGGAGGAACCTCTCAAAGTCAGAATTCAGAGGATTCAGTGCATTGCTGCTAGGCAAATTTTTGTTTGTCAGAATTGGAAGAGACTCTTCATCAATTGTAAATTGTTCTCTCTCAACGCCATCTGCTTCTTCTCTTGTTAGGAATTTGTTTTTAAGTATTCATTATAATGCAGCTAACTGCAGGCTCCAATTCTGCCAAAGCTGAAAAAGCTGCAAGTCAGGCTGGCGTGTGGAGCCTGCCACATTCCTGAATCTCTGATTCAGGCTTGCAAGTTTGTCATCAAGTTTGAAATTGAAACCAGAGGAGCTTGCAGCAAGCCCCGTGCTCATAAATCAGCTGATAATGGGCGAGTTGTTCTGGGCCTTTCCCTGCAGAGCAGAGCAGGGAGCAGAGCTGCGAGGAGGCAAGGCTGGAAAAGCTGCAGGGCCAGGCCACAAAGTCCGCGGCAAAGGGACTGAATGGGAATTTGGATACTGCACAATCCCCCATTCCCTTCTTGTTGCACTCTCACCAAAATAACAGTGGGATTTACTGCCAACCTTGATGCCGGGTAACAATTTGCCTGGGAGAAATAGGTGCAATGCACCTGAGTGCTGTCAGTAGCAAGGGCTGCTTTGTGCTTGGGTTGCTTGGTGTCCTCTGCCGCTAGAGGGAGATACAAATTGACCACAAATTTTCCCTTGAAAAATAGTTTCCAGGTCACTAACTAAGCATGGGCCAACTTCTGCTGTTGGGATGCTCCTGGCAGTCTGGAATAAGCGACTGATTGATTTCCTCTAAGGTGCATCGGCGTCACTGAGAAGAGTGTTTGGATCTGTTTGCCTAGATGAAAGCTAATTAGAAATACAGTAACATTTTGAATCCCAGGCTTGAAAAACAGGTCTTGAAAGTCCAGTCCTGGGCTCGAGAAACTACGGTAGGGATGGTGGCCTCATACCTGCTGCCCCACATGTGGGAATCCCTTTGCAAGGGCTGCTTCTGGGACGAACCTTTGTGCTGTCCCACAAACCTGAATCCAGAACTGCCATCTGGGAAGAGTGAAAGTGCAGCAAAACTGGGCTCCGGGGTTTCACTGCCAAACGCTGCCGTAGGACCGCGGATGGGCCTTGGCAGTGAACGACTAGAGCAGTAACTTGGGGCAAGCTGCTTATCTGATTTTCTCATTATGGCTTGCATATGCTAAGAGGAAAGTGTATGTCATATATTTGGTATTTAAATATATATTTAAGAATTAAATTTGCCCAGAAAAAAAAATCAGAAGTACCAAAATGAGCAATATACTACTGATAATATACTACTGATGCCCTGTCTTTTTTAAATGTCAAATGTGAATGTAATTCTTATTAAAATTCAATGAAACTAGCTGTAAAGAGCCTAGATTGCTTTTAAAAATATGATTATATATTCCGAAATCATTTAAAATTTTGAAAATACAACCCGGCAGATGCAAGTTTGTTGAAAAGTAAAGAGCCCATCTAATAATTTGAGTTAAACAGGTTTAGGGCAAGAGGTCCTGTGGTAGGTAGTGCAGGTATCTAGAAAAGCATTAGCAGGCTCTGTACCTTTAGGCAAATTGCTGTGTAATTGTGCTTATTTCTCAGTGTTAAAACTGCAGAAATGCCTGATGCATATGGCTGGATGCGTCTATACAGCTGTGGATTCACTGGATGTTACAACATGATGTTATAGCCATGATCTATATGGCTAAATATATATCTTTGACAGGCAGAAGTTGGTTTCTTGCGTGGATTGCCTTTTTCTGCATTTCTTCTTTTATTTTCATTATAGGTGGCAGTGGGGAGGAAGACATGCGTAGTGGTGAGATGAGAGAGTTGGAAGATACCAGGCAGAAGCAAAACTGAGCTGTTAGTGCTTCAGAGATTGATGGTAAAACTAGCAAGAGGAAAATGTTCTGATGGTCATCACAGGGAGCTACTTTTTCCCATTACTTTAAAATCTGTTTTAGAATACAGACTTGATAAAATACAGAACATACATTTTCGATATCTGTAATTACAACGGCTGTTCCCCTGAGTGGTGGACTAGTTACAGGTTGTGTTTGTTGGCGTGAGCTCCTGGTTCTGGATGAATGATACCCTGAAGTCAGAGCATTACAGTGAATCACACGCAACCTGTGCAGATCGTCCTGTGCTGCTTGATCTTGAACTCCAGGGAAAGGGTATATCTGAAGAAAGGATCTCCTTTTGTGTGTAATGCTGTGTGAAAATAGCTATATTGAGATGCAGCTTCAGGGATTCTTTCTGTGTCTAATTCAAATAGCTTTTCATATCTAGAAAAAATAACTAGGGATTTTTTTTTCTTTTTTTTCAGTAACAGTATAAATAGAATGTCTGTGTAATAATTGAACAAAAATGCTGAAAATTTACGGGGTTTTAATCATAAATTTGGAATGTTTATCTAGCAAAGTAGACATTGCCACTGAGGTCAATGGTTTTTCTAAAGAATGCTTGAGAGCAAAGATTAAATATAGTGTGTACTTTCCCAGTGGATTCAGCCCTGTGCTGTACACAAGATAATTTCATTCATTATTCAGTCAGCCTTCATTACCTGCACCTTTAGAGTAATAAGGTCTGAGTTGTGTTGTTATCACATCTCAGGAGTTTCATTAATTTTAATGGGTCTGGATTCTCTAAATGTCCAAGGCTGCAGTGTAAATGCCAAGATCTAGAAAATTTCAGCCTATTCCAAGATAATGAAATTATCAAGAAAGTTTTACTGGTTCAGGCCCTGTCCAGCACTAAGTCTTTGATTAAAATGTTGACAGTATAGTAATACGTTGTGGCAATTTGTTTTTTTTTTCTTTATCCATGTTGTGAAAGACTCAAATGCCATTGTCTGCATTTGGATTAGGTTGTGGTAATGCAAAATAAAATCAACTGTTTGTTTTTCACAGTTAGAAGACAGATTGACCCCGTCATCCTTGCAAGTAAAGCTAGCATAATGTGTCCAGTTATAATTTTATATTAACCTATAGTTGAAAAGTAACAGTAGTAATCTAAAAAGGAAAGGAGAAAGTTAGCAGCTAGTGGCATAAAAGAAACGACTCTGATCTCATAATCTACCCAGAATCATAAATGTGATCCTGAGATCTCTTTACTGTCTGAAGAGACTGACATTTAATAGTTTCTGTTCTATCATATGGATTATTTTATATAGTGACTAATACTTTGCTTGGTTTCAACCTGGCTTTTATTTTTGGTTAATATGAAGCTTGCTGAAGCCAGTGAACAGTGGGTGCTGATTCCCTAATGACAGACCCTGCTGATGTAGTCACTTCTTATCTAGGCTATGGATTTGATGCATGTGTCCACAATTCACTGTAGCAAATATGGTACAATTTTTGCAAAAATGTAAAGGGAAGCAAATGAGTGTCCTTTAAGGAACAGCACCTTCAGAAACGGAACCTTAGAATATCCTAAGAAAACACAAATACCTTACTCTAGCAATAGTTCACCAAGTTTAAGTGAACCTCTAGGATATATTTAAAAGAAAAAGAAAGGTACCAATTTAAAGTACAAAACACAAGCAGAAATACTTTGTAAGAAGTCTGTGAGTCATGTTTTCCTCATAAAATTGTTGAAACTATTGTGCCTAGAAACAATTAAGAATATGACTAGGAATGGAAAAGTTTAGCCATAAATACAAACAGACACCAGCTTTTTGTTTGTGGAGGATGAAGGTCATTTGGCTTGAGGAATAGACTAATACTAACACAGATTATGTAGAACATGGGGTTTGAATGTACTCCCTGTTGCATAGAAGAGTAGATGTTTGGCCCTGTGTGTCTGGATACTTGGGAATACTGAGGTTAAATGACTGTAAAATATTGGGGTGCTGAAAACCATTGAAAATAGGAACCAACAAACAATCTTTTCTTTAAATGGAAAACACTTCTTTCAATTTATTTTAAATCATATTATTTAGGCCCTGAAATCTCAGTTTTACAACATTGCACATGTAAAACCTTAGAGTAAATTTAGGCAGTGTGGAGGTCTGTCTGAGGACTCTCAAACATTATCAAACATTATTTTTCAAGCCTCCTCCTTTTCTCCAGCAGATCAGTGTTTTTATTGCTCTTGTCAGGAGGCACCTTCCATCGGGCCTCAGAGTTTGTGTTCTACATGTGCCAGCCCAAAGCGAGCTGCTGTATTCACATGCTGTGCTTTTTGGGGAGATTCAATGTGAGGGCATAGCTCTGATCCCAAGGGACTAATCCCCGTATTTAAGAGATTCAAAGTCATTGACATGCCCAGCAGAGATGATAGATTGGAAGATGGATTTGAACTCAGCTTTGTCAGGAGTCCATATCTTATTTATTTCTAGCCTAAAAGGACAGTTCAATCTGAGATGTGTCCAGATGCTTTTACTCAGGGGCAGTCATAATGTAGCTCAGCACATTTATACAGACACTCTGGCTAGCAAAACCCTCTGTTTAAACAACTGCATTTATAAATCTTTCTTACCAATAAAATGCTGTCATGATATCCTACTTATGGCCTTCTAGTCAGAAGTGTGAAATGAGTGGTAAGATTTCTAGGTCACTACCAGGTGTGTAGCGTGACTTCATCAACATAATTTCAAAGTAAAATAGATAACTAATGATGTAGTCTCTTTCTTTCTCTCTTTTTCTCTTTCTCTCTCTCTTTCTCTCTTTCTTTCTTTCTTTCCTTCTTTCTGTCTGTCTGTCTGTCTTTCATGAAAAGAAACCGTATTGATAAAAATGTGCTTGTGAGTTGTATTTGAATGTTGCTGTATATGTTGCAACTAGATAGGACAGAGTCAGTGCCCTCAAGGATTGAACCTTTGTGCACTTATAAAGAAAAAACAACAAAAACATAAGCATTTAAAAAATATTTATGGCTTTACGTAAGTGAGGTCCAATATATCTGTCATTTACACTAATTTGCGACAGCGTATCTTTTTGGAGTCCAGAATAATATTTTATTTTATACTAACATGTATGGCAATGGGCTCAGGGCTAAGCAATTTAGTGTACGTTTCAAACTTAACTTATGTTTGTTGGTCAGGGATCTCCCTGTTTTTGTTTGCTTAATTTCTACAATCTTCAAAGCCTTTCAGCCTCATGCGGATGCTTTAGGAGTCCTATAAAATTATGCAAGCTTTCTTCTGCATTTCCACTGTCGCTTCTACCCATGAAATAGGGTTCTTAGGTTAGGGAGCTGAAGAATAGATCCTGGGAATCAGCCTTGATGAGGGATGTGGTCAATAACCATGAGGCTGTTTGTCTTATTTCTTCCTTTAACAGCTTGTTATGCAATGACATTTTTCAGTAAATTGCCTGTTTTTTTCAGACTAATGATCCTTTTGATGGGGTGACTGTTCACAGAGTTGTAAGCATCTAAAAACTAAGGGAAAGAATGGAAATTATTACAAAACTTCAGCTGCCATGTGATGCAAGTGCAAGTCCTCTATGATTAGGGGTGTACAAGAGACAGCCTTTCAAAGCATGAGAACACAACTGCTGTGCAATTTGATTAAAAAGTGATTGAGATGCACCCAAATTTGTCCATATAGCAGGTTTTCTATTGATGCCACTGAAGCTGTGGAGTCCTGTGGAGTTTAATGCACAGAGGTACCAAATAAGTAGCTATACCCAACACTTGTCTTCTATGCAGCAAGCAAGGTAGCTTGCAAAGCAAGTAGCTGGCTTGGATTTGTGATTGTCAGATCTTGTTCTAATACCTCATGCCTGTTTTTCATGGATATATTCATGAGCTTGGCAAAGCCTGCAGAAGAGACAAAGAAATAGGAGCTCTAAGACTTCAGGGAGCTAGCTGAGAGGTTTCACATCCCATAATCAGTTCTCACTCAAACAGAATCTCTGCTATGGATCTTTAGTTACTGCCGTAGCAGGTAATGGTACCTAAAGCACAGTCACTTACAGTAATTCCCTGTACCTGGGGATGAACTTGCAAACCTTGCCAGAATTTGCAAAATGCTCTCTAAATTTGCAAAATATGCTCAAAATCTCATCCCTCTTTGGAAAGCATATATAACCATCAGGCACTCTATGCTTTACATCCATTCTGGAAGAACACTGAGTTAGTTTGCTCTCCAAGCTAGTGACAGAGCCAGGAAAGAGTCTTACTCTGACATTTCTGGGCTTCCAGTCTGAATAACTGCATCCACGCTGCTGGAATAATGTGGAGGCACAGGGATTGGGTGCAGATGTTTTTTTCCAGTATCTACACTGTTTAATAAGAGCTCCCAATGTCTTGGAGCATTTTCTGTAACCCAGGACAAACTTTTTCATGGAGTATCTCCATGCAGACCTCCTTATTGGAGTTTTCCGCCTCTGTACATACTTCTCTATAGAAAAAGATATTCCATTTTTTGTGCTTTACTTAGTCAAAAATTTTCAGCAATTTCAAATGGAGTTTTGTGTGAGTAAGGATTAAGAACTGAGAGGTAAATTAGGATTTGGCCTTCATTTTGGCATCATTAAAAAAAAAACAAAGCAAAGATGCTAGTTGTGGTGTTTACATTACGCCAGCCTGTGGGGGGAAGGAAGGGAATTATTCTGTATATTAACTGTCTGGGTGATTTTCTACAGCTGCTTTGAGGGATTGTCTGTTACTTATATTGTAACTTGGATTCTCTAGACATATGGCAGTGAACACAGTTCTCCAGAAAGCAAAAGAGTTTGACTGATGGAAAACAGAGCAAACCAAGAGAGCTTCTGCCAGAGGAGGAGCCTGAACCTGAATTTTACTGTTAAAACCAGACTCCTGCCTTGGGCTTAACTACCACACTCAGCCAAAGCCCTAATTCTGCTCTTGACTTCGATGTGGCTCTGCACAGATGCACAGAACTACTTTTGGACCTGGCTAAGTCTAGGGCTTAAGTATTGTTCTGGCATCCAGAGTGATTTGGAAGTACATGGGTTGGCCTGAGTTCCTTTTTCAGCAGTGGGACAATTACAGTTTATTTTATTTTTAAATCAGAAATGCAGAGAGCCTGTAAGTAGCCGATATTCTGACTTTTACATAGTAAGTTTGCAAAATCAATCAGCCATTGCAGAGGGCATGAGAGATTTTGTTTCAGATAGTCCAATTCCTTATTAATTGTGTTGTGGATGGCACCAGAGGAAACCTGCTTAGCAGACAAGGACTTTTTTCTAGTTAATCTAATGGCTGTTGTTCTGAGTATTCCCTTTTGTGCAGCTTGTCAGTGTCTAAGTGTAAACTGCGAGGAGGGGTTTCACTCATCTGTTTTTCTGTTTATTTCAGAAGCCAACAGACTTCCTGACTGGCAGTCATGTCGGTCAAGCTCACGTTCGTCTCTCCTGGTGACGGCGGTGGTATCAGCAGGAGTTGTTCCTTCACGGGATTCAGCACTATGCAGAGCAGAAAATTAGCGTAAGTAACGCAAACAGAAAAGCTCCTGGTCCTCTGGACAAGAGACATTAGGCACCATGAATGCATTTACTGAGCTCACGTATTCATATGTAGAAATTCTTTCTTGATTCTTATCTTAAAACGTGGGGTGTTGTCATTGTGCACTGAGAAGCAGCTACTACGGGTATTTCAGAGATGGCTGCATTTCAGAGGTTATGTAGCAAATATGTAGCAACGTGCTTATAGCATCCATTTTTTTCAGCAAAATGTTGGTATGAAAGGTGTTGATGTGAGGCTACCTAAACTCTGTTGCTGTAGTGGCTTTCACCCACTTCTCTGCTGGGTTTCTGCAAGCTCAGGAACAGATAAGAACACAGAAATGACTTTACTTGCTAGCACATGAAGTAGGTCTGATTCTTAAATGGAAATGATGCAGATAAATAATACCACAATTGCCCATTTTTCCAGTTTTCCTAAATTACCGATTTGAATGGATTAAGTGTAAGAACTGGAGGGAGCTGTGCCTTTCACAGAGGTGCAGGAGAGGCTGGTGCCCGGGGTGTCAGCCTGCCCCAGGCGCTGAGCTGGTGCCGCAGCCGGAGACGCCCAGCCCTGCGAGCGGCTGAGGAACACCGACCCGGCGGCTTCCCGAGGAAAGGTGAAGCCTTCCGAGTAGCTACGGTGACAACAAATCTCATACTGGGGATGCTAAAGGTTTATTCTTGCAAAATATGTAATTGAACCCGACGCAATTCCTGCAGTTATTTAAGCAGAGCAACATTATGTTGGAGGAGGGACTTCTTCTGGCACTGCTACAAAAGGAGGAGGGAGGGAAGACAAGGATGACTACCGTGAATTCACTGCTGTCAGTAAGGTCAAGAGTACAGGCAAGGCTGCAATAGACTCTTCCAGTTTTCAGTCCACTGCCATAATTGTTAAACCGTACTGCACTGCTTTTCCATTTTTGCTTATCATAAATTGTTGTATAGCCCTGCTTTACACTGATAAATCTGCAGCTTTTCCATGAGAAACACTCTTGTTCTTTATCTGAATTTAGTGATCCTTATATTGTTCGTGGAGTGCTTTTAGGAGGTGTGATTTATAAATAGAAAATTAATATAATCTCTGGCTGCCGGTGCTGCCAGAACAACAACAAAGTGAATTATTTAGAAACATCATACAGAAGTATTGAAAAATAGGCCTCTAATAGTATTTTTTTTAAAAAAATCCTATTCTATATAAGTAAAATACCTGGCTCATCTCATAAAACATATTTTCAAAGAACCAGACGATGGAATTAACTTTTTCTGTAACCGCAAGATTGGTAAAGTGGGAGAAAGAATTAAATTCAAGGCAATTGTGACCCAACTGAGAAGTATTTACATTTGAATAAACAGATTTGTTATGGAAGCTGAGTAATAATAATACTGCACCTAACAAGGGCTGGACATCTTAAATCACAAGTATCACTAAGATCCTGAGAAAAACACAGGCAATACATTCTAAAAACAGACTTGATCTGGCAGTACCTAGTGGAAGTTCTTGCAGGGAAAGGAAAAGTGGTGAACAGCTGTTGTTCCAACAAAGGCACATCCAGCAGGGTAAGAACGCTCGAAATAGAAAAGTTCATATTTCCCTTAACATTGTTGTGTTGCTTTTAACTGCAAAGGTTTTTTAACCACATGCCTCTCCTTGTGCATTTTTCATGATGTTGCTTTTTGTTACTAGCTGCTTAGACAAAGAAGAGTTTTGTTAAGGAGTCTCCACCATCAGGAAAACCCTTTGAAATGATGATGTGCACCAGATACAGCCTGGTGAATACCCAACAACCTTCCCAGCACAGTGAAGAACTTTCCTAACTAGTTTCTCTCTCAGGCACTGTTGCAAAACACAGCAGGAGACTGCAGGGGCCCTGTGCAAGGTCTGTCCAAAAGATGACACACAAATCAGGTCCACATGGAGATTCTCGAGCAGACGCTAAATATACTTTTGCATTTCTTCAGCAATTTCCTTTTGAGGCTCTCAGTGAGACACCCTATTTCACTTTGCCTCACAATGGTCTGCTCAGGATGTAAATATTATTACTGTCATCTATTAATGGCAATCTGATACTTAAATTACGAAGTTCACAAGGGAATATAGCTACATAACATCAAGCTTTTTGGTATTTTCCTTAAAGTCCCATACTGGACGCTCTACATTTTCATGCAGTGTATGAAAATGGGATTTTAAGCTCAAGGTTTCCTAGCCTAGGACTGAGAACAGCTCTGAGGTTTGCCGGGCTGATAATTTAAGGACCAGACTCTCTTATTTCCTTACCCCTGGGGTCACATGCCTTGACCTTAAGGCAGCCTGTGGATAATTAAGGCTGGTGGAGTTCCTCACTTTCTCAGGTGAGCTGAATGTAGGACAGGGATTCTGGAAGAGGTGGGATGCCTTGCTGAGGGCAAGGCTCAGGTTGGTGCTGGGCAAAGTTTCCTTGTGTTATTTTAGAGGCTTGGCTTCAGGGGAATCTTAACAAAAACTAGAGAAAAATAACTAAGTCTTAGAGAGTGCAAAAATAGAGGTGAGCCAGGAGTCTGTGGGTGTGAAGTGTTTGCAGTGTTTGTATTCTGGTGTGTCTGCTGTGGAGTCATAGCTAATGGCTGGCTAGAGGTTTGATAATTCTTCAGAAGTTTTTAGGCAGTTTTTGTCATGACTTTTGAAAGTAAGTGTCATGCCAGGCATTGAAAAAACACAGGCAATAAATGTAATCTGGGCTCAGGAGCTGTCTTTTTAAAAATATGTCAGGAGTCTTAAATGAGCATTTAAATAGGTACTTCTAAAGGGTTTTTAGGAGGTCTTTACGAGAATGAATGATAGTATAAGAAAATTATAGTCTCTTGATCAAGCCTTAATACTAATTGTTTGTGTTAGGTATAATCTGTTTAATTGTTGTGTCTCAGCTAGTACTTAAAGTGTTAAGGCTTTAGACCATTCACTGTTTGGGGATTACTGATAGCTGGAGAGCAGCAGCCTCTTGAAATCTAATTCTCCCTCTAGTTCAGGGTTGTTAGACCTTGGGCAGATAAAAAGCTTGTTGCCTTGGTTTCCTGCATCTCCCCTGAGAGTAAGAATGAGGCTGTCCCTGCCCCCTTACCTGAGCTTGAGCAGAGCAGCTGCCGTGAAGGTGCTCGGGGATCTAGGTCCTTAGTTGCCATGCAAGACAAGGGCAGTCTGAACAGTAACCTCTTAAAAAAAAAAAAAATCCTGTTCTGTGCCCTACCTCAAAAGAAATGTAGAGCTGCATGATTTTCTACATCCCTTAAGAAGGGTTAAAAAAGCCCCGCTAAGCTCTTCAGTGTCTATCTGAAGCTGGGAAGATAGATTTTTAGCGTCTTCTTCTGGCTGAACTATAGTTTAGAAGCCGTTTTTCTGTTTCTGATGAAGTTGTAAAAACTTCTCTGCCTGGATATCTAAAGCTGGTCCTTGTCTATTTAATGTTATCTGTGAAAGTGTTCTCACTCTTTTGAAGAATTCTACTCTGTTGAGTAAGCGGTACCTGGGGTTAGGTATAACTTGTAGCCTGGAAGCTCTGTGCATTAGGATGTTCTCCTGGGTGGTGGGTTTTACATCTTTACCTGTTTTGTTTTTCCTTTGTGCAGAAAGTCTCTCAGCAGAAGTTCGGTGAGATCAAGAATGTCCCTGAGATCCCCCAAGGTTTATTCTTCTCTGCAGAAGGGGGAAGTCATCTGGGATCCAAAACCACTTCAGGTGAAGAAAATTTTTGAAGCTTTGAAGAAAGGACTTAAGTAAGGACTTTTAAAATATTGTAATTGCCTTACCTAGTCACGGTGCCTGAGTTTGTGTATCCCATTGTTCTCTCTATCTTCTCTTGACTCTCTAAACTTGTCTCTGTGTGGTGGGTTTTTTTTTTCCTCCCCAAAGCTGCTTGTTGTCTTGCTAATATAGACCAGAAAGCAAGAAGCAGCACTAGGTGCTCTTTAGCTGTGTCTTTCACTGCAAAATTTATGGTGACTGTGGTAGCTAATCAGTCTTTAATGGAACTATCAAGTCTTTTAATATTATTATATAAATATTTTCATATTTTTAAATATGTATCGATAAGATAGTATATTATTTATATCTTAACCATTACAGTTTGTGTTGATGGGTCTGGGCTAGGATTGTAGGAACTTTATTTACATCCTAAAGAAGGGTATAAATATTATACTACTCTATGTACTATATCCTACTACTGTAGGAGGATTAAATAGTATCCCTTGGATTAATAATTCCTATGGCTTTTTATATTGGTGTCCCACTAACTGTTCGTGCATGTTACTGCCATCCCCAGAATTTTGTTATTGTATTAAATCATAGGTTTTTAAACTAAGAACACACACACAAAAAAGTAATAATTTGTTGTAAACTCAGATGTGTCACTTCCTATGCCAATGAAAGACTGAAATCCTAGCCTTAAAAATGTGAGTCAATGTCTTATTAGTGGATCTAGTTTTAAAACTTTTTTTTTTCTCAAAGTTTAGAGTTTATCAGGGATTAGGGAGGAACAAACATAAAATGGATCAGAATTTGTTCCCAGTTGTAAAAGGAATGCTGTATGATCAGGCTTCTGCCAAACCTGAGTAGCTAACTGACTATAGTAACCTACAGAAAACAACTGTATTGAATAGTGATGAAAAGTCCAAATTTTAAGTAAATGCAGATTAAATCCAGTTTCTGTTGGAGTGGGTTTTTTCCCCTCAGTATGGAGCATGTTTTACGTGCCTCTTTTCTTATAGTTATAGCAAGTAACTCCTAATTCTGTTAACCCTCTGGGTACCTCTCCATCATACTAGCAGCTCTAATGTGCTTAAATGTAAAAATGATGAAGTCCTTTTAAAAGGAAAGCAAACCCTTTCCTGTCACCAGCTTTGGCTACTTCTGCACTGAGCTGTTAACTGGCAAGCGTAAAGAGCAGGCAGCTGAGTGCTGGAGCCAGGGAGGGCCTTGAGGGAGCTGGGTTTGCAGCAGTGAGAAAATGAAACACACCAAAGCACATATGAAGAAGTGCAGCTGTCTGCATAAACTCATGTATTTTGACTCTTCAGATCCCGTGTTCCTTATACAGCACTTGCTAAGTGACTGTGTTTCTCTGCACTAAAAGTGCTCTGAACTAAATGCAAAGTTGGGAAAAGGTGGTTTCAGCAGAAACAGCTGAACACTCTGTGACAGCTCCTAAGGGACAGCACTGTCATGCAAGCAACTCTATAGAAGCCAACCAGCACCATGTGCTTTGCAATTTGCAGAATAGTTTCTGTTCTTGGAAAAAATAATGCATCAAGAAATTGTCTAGCACAGCCAAGGTGGTATTCAGCTGTGTTTGCTAAAACACTGGCTGGGCTACCTTGCATGCAGAGTACTGCTATGAGCTTGGTTTTGTGATGCAAGATTTTCTTGCTTGTAGTTCTTTGGCTTTGTGAGCTGGAGCTTGATGATGAGCACTCCTCAGTCACTGTAAGAAGCAAATGAACTGGTCCTCAACCTTACAGAAAAGACTCTAGAAGGCCAAACAGGAGTGACTAAGCTGGAAGAAGAGCTCTGTCAGCTGGGTTGTGTGTGTAGAACTTGCTGTTCTGCTACATCCTTTCTTTCCTCTTGCCTTTGTTAGTAGTTGCAGCTCCATTTTGTGTCTCATTTTGTGTTTTGCCTCATATTCCCAGAATAAAGTCTGTCTTCATCTAAAAGTGATTATTCAAATTAAAGGGAAACAAGCAAAGATGTTCCTTAGCAACTGCCACATCTGTCTTCTGCTTTTTTAGGAGTAGCTCTGCGTTTAGGACATTTGTCCAGAACCCCCCTTTCTCCTCATCTGACCCCTGATGCTCTATATGGCCATTCACAATCTCCAGAGGGGAAAACAAGAGAAACAAAGTGGCTTTGCAACATTTTACTGAAAGATCCTGTGTGTGAGATGTTGTAATGAATGTACAAGTAGACTTTAACACTTCAGGGTTTTTCCTTTTTTTTTTTTTTTTGTTCCTTTTTCTTTTCCTCCCTCCAGTGAATACTTGGAAGCACATCAGGCTGAGTTGGATTATCTCTCTGGTCGTCACAAAGATACGAAGAGGAATTCCAGATTGGTAAGAATACTTCTGACATCAATCACTGTAATTACTGTAAGAATGCTGGTATGAGAATCGATGGTGTCTCTCACTTCTGGGACTGCCAGGGTTTTCCAGTTCTAGCATCGCAGTGCGACACAGCAGTGCAGGACAGCTTGAAGTCTACCACGCAAGTGTGGTTGGTTCTTGGTGCTGGAACGTCTTGCATCGTATCTCTAGATGTGAGAATTGAGCTTGGGATTTCCAACATCCAGCTGTGATTTTTGTTCAGATCACTTTCCTTTTCTTATTGTGCTGGTGCCAGTTTGGTGGTTGGTGTTTGTGCCTGCCTCTAGATTGGAATAGCCACAGAGGTCAGGCTTGGTGTGGTAGATGTGACCTAGCAACTTAGATTCTACTGTGTTCTCAGATCCGTAGGAGTACCTTCAGCAACAGTGTTGATGAAAAGACAATTAATAGATCCAGTCTGCCTTTTGTTTGGGACATAAAGTTGTCTTTCATAGCTAGATTTTAACAAGTTAATCTCCCGTGTGCCATTGCCAACATCCAGATCCTTGTTACAGCTGATGATGAGACTGTCATCATCTCAGTTCAGGAATCTGGGTACAAAAACAAACTCCTCACAGAAAAAGAGAATACTAATAGATAAAAGGGATACGTGAGCAGTGGCTCTTAATTTACTGCAATTAAAGATTTGCATAGTGGTAGTGTAGTAATTATGAAAATATCTTTAGTATGTACAAATATACACTCTCCTATTCAGCTGGTTGTATTTCTTTTTCAGGCCTTCTATTATGACCTGGATAAGGTAAGACTTGTGACACTGCAAAAAAGAGAAAAATTGGAATGATGATCACTCTGTTACATAAAGATATCTAATTATATTTGAACAACAACATATATTGGAACAACTTCTCAAGTGCCTTTTTTCCCTTCTTAAAAGCAAATTCGCTCTGTGGAGAGATACATCAGAAAACTGGAGTTTCACATAAGCAAGGTGAGGGAATTTTTGCTTTGTAAGGCTTGTGCTGCTGTACCAGCGCTCTCTGAATAAAAAAGAAAAAACGCTTCCACTGCAGCTTCTTTAACGGAGAACAATGCTGGGTACTTTTCAAAAGCTGTAAGCACTCGATTACAGAAGGAGGGTTTGTTTGTTTATTTTTTTTCTTGGATGGTTCTATTCAGGTTAAATATCGGACATAACCCAACCTGAGCCTGTCTCTGAAACCAGTTTGCATATTCTGCCAGTTTATTCAGAATGATGCTGATATGGGAGACTCTTATCCCCTCCCTTCTCCTACAAGGGGCCTAGAGAGGCAGTTCTGTAGACTGCATGTTTGATTCCAAAGGAATGAAATCTCTAACACAGAATAAAACCCTTAAACTTCACCTGTACTGAAGGGATTGGTTTCCGGCTCCCCAAGTAATTTTGCCACAAACAGTGTTGCTTGTACTCCCTGTCTTCTGTCCTGATAATAGGAGAGTAGTGAGTTTATTGATATTCCCTCCGTCTTTGCAGGAATGTCTAAATATAAACAGTGCACTCTTTATTCAGTCTGTAAAGTGCACGAATTGCTGCTTGGTGCAATGCTCTGATAATGGGATTTTGTTTTCTCTTGACAGAGAAGACCAGGCTGATGTTTCCTCCCAAAACTTGTTAAAATCACTTTGTTCTTTCTTCTCTCTCTCTTCCCTATGTTCCCCTCCTTTTTAACCTTGAAGGTAGAAGAGCTGTATGAAGCTTACTGTATCCAGTGCAGGCTACGAGATGGGGCTGCTAATATGAAGCAAGCCTTTTCCTTGTCTCCTTCCACCAAAGCCTCCAGAGAGAGCCTAGTGGAGCTTTACAAGAACTTTCAAGGGTGCACAGAGGTAGGAAACGCTGCACACATCCAGCAAGGAGCTGACTGAGTTCCTAGCCAAAAATGTGCCACTTTCTAATGGCTTTATTTATTTATTATTTAAATGCTACAGGCTTAGAGAAAATACAGGTGCATAATGCTAACTAAAGCTTGAGAGATACGTACCTAATGTGTAGAATTCTTGAAATCTCTGCCTTAACTTTTTGGCCAACTAGTTTGTTACTACTCATTTTGGCATTGTCATGCATTCATGGAAAAACCTTCTTTGTTTCTGCTTTAATGTGGAGCCCAGTGTCATTTTTTCAGGGAAGTAATGGGAGTGGAGGAGTAGAATTGAATACATAATTAATATGCTGTGCTATTGTTATCAAACAAGCTGCAAAAGGTACCTGAGGGCGATTTGCTCAAGCAGTTCAGCTCACTTGCAGAGCTGCTTCACTTTTCTGTCTTAAAAGTAGTTTTAATAGACTGCGTTGGCCTCCACTGGTGAAGATGTTAGTGTGTCCTTTTAAAAAAGGTAAAATCTAGCTCAAATCCTTTAGAGGTGAGATAAGAAAATGGCATGTACAGCAAGGGTGATTGTTTTACATTGCTTTTCAACCACAGTGACTGTTGCCTCCTTTCTAGGATATGTGCTTTATAGAAGGGGCACTGGAGGTCCATTTGGGAGAGTTTCACTTGAAGATGAAAGGTATGTTCCCTTCTCATTTCCTTCAGGACTCATCAACAGAATAAATAGCCACTGAATGGATGAGAGATACTTTTTTCATAGAAAAAATGAGATAATTTTTTTCATAGAAAACCCACAGTCGCTGTTAGTTGCTTCCACTGGGTTTCTGGGTCAGATTCTGAACATAAACTTGGCAAACTTGTGTTTGCTTCAGTGTTGTAAAACATTATCTGCAATGATATTTTCCATTTGAGAACAAAAACTGGCATGTTTTTTCCCCTTGGCTCAAGTAAAAGTTGTCCTTATAAGAGTGTTTTGGGTTGCAACACAGCTTCCACGTGTGGAGCTGTCTGCAAGGGGTGTTAGCCAGATACTTCATTTATTGCAAGCAGAGGCTTTGGGGGGACACTGAAATTCCAAAATATGAGGAGTTTGCTTCTCTTTTTCAGGCCTGGTCGGCTTTGCACGTCTCTGCCCAGGAGACCAGTATGAGGTGCAGTATGCAGCAATTCATTTTCTTTGTTTTACTACTTGGACTCTGTAGGAATAGCAGAGCACGGGTGCAGTATGTGGAAGGGAAGCAGGAAACGGAGTAGAACAAAACCATGTGCTGTGCTGATGAGGACGGTGCTGTGGCACCTTCCTTAGTTACTCTGGCTTCTGAGATGGAAAGACATAATTTAAGAGCTTTGAGAGAGTGTAAAGGTGGCAGTGATTGCCTGTTGAAGCCAACCTGGCAGGTGATTGTGTGTTCAAAGCTGCCCCTACAATGAAGCAACCTTGTTGCTCCCTCTTTCTCGACATACTGCTCTGGGCGTGATTTGGATGCGTATTAGTAGGTGTGACTGGGTTGGTTTCCTATTTCTAGCAGTACCAAATTAATTCTTACGCCCTGTATTTTAAGAACTGCTGCACTGAGTATTTGATTCAGTTTTGCAAGCTCTTCTAGCATGGATGGGACTGCTTGATTAAGGCATTAAAGCTCACAGGGTTAACTCATGCCTCTCATCTCCTGCCTTTATCCAAGTTCCTACATAGATAGTGATCAGAGAAAATGTTGGCCTCTGCAGTTTTAGAACAGTGAGGCTTGTTGGTCCAAGAGAATGTTTTGGGATGCTAATACAGTGTGTCTGACTTCTACTCTCCATGTTTTCCAGGTGTTCGTGCGCCTGGGACGCCAAAAATGGAGGCTAAAAGGCAAGATTGAGACAGATGACAGTCAAACATGGGATGAAGAAGAAAAGATTTTTATACCCAATCTGCATGAGAAGTTTGAAATCAAGGTGTGGTGTATGATGGTTGGGCTGGAATCAGTGTGTTAATGGGTCATCTGTCATATTGCTCACCTGATAGCCTGCCATGCAGTTTCCAAAATTGTTAAGCAGTGTGGTGTTTTTCCTGTGGGTTTTTCTATTTGCTTGTTTTCTACTCACTTAAAAATGGCAGGTTTTTTATGATTAATTTTTTTATGATTAAAAAATTGTGTGTGTATATAATATGCATGTATATATACAATCTGTATCGTCCCATGTAGAATTTCTGGGTATTAAATACCTGGAGTTTTGTTGAATTTCACTTTTCATTGAAAATATATGTATCAAGAATATATAACTATATGCCAATATAAATTGTCTGTACTTTAAAGAAAACTGGCAGAACTTTAAGTAAGGATGTAAAGAGCTTCCAAAGAGAATAAGCTGTAACAGCAAGAGAGCAGGGCTAGTGTTCTGGTGCACTGGGGACACCCTGGGGACACGTGTGGTCTTCAGAGCCACATGCAGCTGTCCCCAGCAGCGCCTCTGCTGCTGGCCTGGCAGGTGGAACGGGTCTGTAAGCAGCTCTTCCCCGTAGCCTGGCATGTTTTGTGCGCCAGACTCTTAGCCATGACTCCTCAGGGAGCTGAGGCTGCAGGCAGCTGGATCCAGTGCCGCGGGGACGCGGTGCCAGCGCACGGCTTCGCGTTCCAGCTGCTGCCTAAAACAGCTAGTGCAGATTCCCCTCCTATCTGGAAGCAACAACTGGGTTACATAGGACAGACGTTTTGACGTTTTGCCAGCCCTAAGAAATGTGCCTGTAACACGTTTTTGCCACTACTACACAATAAAAATTGGGTAAGAGACTAATTCATGCGCCTGTTTTCCCATAATAATTGTAAAACCTTATATTCCTTTGTGCGATGATGAATCGTTTAAAGTTTAGAGAGAGCTAATACGGTGTCTTTCTGTCGGCTTGAAAGACGATTAACTAAGGTTCTGCATACCCTTTTTCCACCTTGTACTTAATAGTCTTTACCCAGTGCAAATACCTAGGAGGTTAAAAAGGAAAAAAGGTGCAAAATACAGTTTTCCAAAAGGATCCTAGCAACATCATCTCCTCTAAGAGCCAGCGGAAATCTAGGCAGTTAGGTAATTCTTGAAGTAGACTTCTGGCACGTGTGCTAAAATTCTGTGCCGAGTCTGATGCTGCTTTATGCTTTTGTTTCAGATGCAGCAGGACAATCTGATGTTCAGTTAATAGTATATTTTTATAGCAAATATTTATTAGTAAATGTTTTATTAGGTTTTTAAAGTAGCAGATGCAGAAAAGTGCCAGACTGGAAAAATTGCAGGCTTTTGCTGTTGATAATAAATCTGGAGCCTCCTGTGGGCTTAGAGGAAGGACTTACACTTGTAAATTCTGATTGTTTATTTATTTATTTATTTATTGTCTGCTGAGCTCATGACAGTTAAAAAGGTCATAGTGGGTGCAGACAGATGGGCTTCCTGACTCTTCAGGCAAGTGGGAGCTGAAGTAGTCTAGCATAGGTAGGTGAATGTTGGTATTATGTGTGTGTTTTTTTCTGAAAGACGGGCTTATTATAATATTGGCATAAATGTGACAGATACGCACAAAAAAAAGACAATTATTTGTGGATGCCAAACCAAAATTGTCAAAAATCTAGACAAGAACTTCTTTCTTAAGTTATAGTTGATCAAGTTCTGTTGTCAGAAGCGTTACACAGCTCTGTGCCGCCCACTCCATTGGAAGCTGTCCATGACCTGGTCCTTGTGGGAATATTGGCTCACAGCAGTTTATGAACCCAGCCTTGAGTAACCAAATTTGAGTTTGTCGTGGGTGTCAGAACAGATTTGAGGCCAAGGGCTCAAATCCTTTCTATGCACGTGAATCTTAGGATTGTCTGGCCTGATGAAAATGGATTTCTTTCTTCCTGCAGGTGACAGAACTGCGAGGACTGGCCACTATTCTGGTTGGTGTGGTGACATGCGACAGCATAAACTTCTTCACAACAAAGCCTCAGGCAATCATTGTGGATATAACTGAGCTGGGCACCATCAAGCTACAACTGGAGGTCCTCTGGAAGTAAGTACGGCTTCAAATTAAAAAGCTGGAGCTAAAAATTTGAAATAAAGGCTCCTTAACGTGTCACTCAGCAGCATTCAACATCGTAGACCTCCTTTCTGTTTGCAGAGCAGGTGCTGGCTAGATAGCAGCCACGTGCCCTCCCACAGCTGCTTTGCCTGATCTCAGTCCTGGGGGGGAAGATGGTTCCTTTTTCTGTGACCCGTCAGTTCCTTGCACTGTTGTTGCTGAAGCCAGGGCTGGCTACACCGAGCTCTTGCTTAGCTTACTGATGTGTCAGGGTAGGCATTCAACTCGACCTTTAAACGGTGTATATACCTCTGTGAAGCTTGAACAATAAAACTTAAAGGTGATGAAATGAAGCTGGGAATAACGGCTTTTAGGCACAATAAAAATATGATTGAAAACTAAAGCAATCACTGTTACTAGATCACAGGGGTTTTTTTTGCTTGTTTGTTTTTTTTTTTTTTAAACTAAAAACACAGGAAAAAAAAGAACACAAGAGGGGGGGCGGGGAAGAAGCTTCTCCAGAGACTTGTATTTACTCTATGATCACAGCTGTAAGAGGACTGTTTGTGCACTACAGAGAAGCTCACTTGCAGGCAAAATAGTTGTGGTTTTACATGGTGCATGTGACTTGAAAAAATGTTTTAAGTTTGTAAATTGACTTATTTTTGTAGTGAATTACTGATGCTATTAAAGTCACCTGTGTGGATGCTGCGTTGGAACTCTTTGCTCACTAGACAAATAGTACATTTTTTTTGTTGCTGTTGTTTTTAATGCAGTGCTGTATCTCCTGCTGCGGGTGTACCACTGCATCTTGCCAGGCTCTATCTTCTCTCCTCGGTTAGGCTGGCTGTGCCTACGTGGGTGTATGAGGAGCCCGATGTAGTCCTTTCCCAACAGCACTGTCTGGTGTTATTATAACTTGTAGCTCTGATGTCTGCACGTCATGTAATAACTTCTTGCACTTAAATTGTTTTGCAAATGAATGACCTGCTTTCCTGAGGATCTTGGAAGAAGCGAGGAAAATGATGTGATGGTTGCCTAACTACTGGGTATGGTGCTTGTTTGTTTTGGTTTTCCCCTTCTTCCTGGAAAGCGGGTATGTAACTTGGCAAACATAACAGCAGATTTGACTGGTGCTGGGAAAAAAAATCCATTTTCTCGGGAAGCCAAGACAGCAGCTCAGTGCTTGGGGCTGTCCATTCATACCGAGAGTCTCTCCTGCAGCAAATGAAAACTTGTTAACCTGTTTCCATTTAATACTGTCCAGGAATTAAATCTGGCCCTCTTGGTAAGGTGCCCAGTAGAGCACTGGGCTCTCTTCATTTTTATTTATGGTTTATTGTAGTGCCTGGTTCTTACCAGTCGATGTGGAAAAGAGGCCTTTGAACATGCCCAGTCATAGGGGAGGCCACTCTTGTGACCACACTTGTAGATCTAGTCTCTCTCTGAGAAAAGGGGAACAGGAACAATGTTTAGATTAGGAAGTGCAGGGAGTTTGCAGACCAGACTTAACCATGACTCAGCCTTATGCAATTCTTCTCCTCTGGCCATGCTTGTTTCTTGTTTTGTTAAAATTATCTAAAAATAAAAAAAAACTTGCATGTATGTTCAGTGTGCAGCCTGCCAAATGTCTGAGAGCCAAGTAGGTCTTTCAGCAGAGAAAAGCGTCTCTGCCCTTGGGATAAAGTAACCAGATGTATCTTAGAATCACCCTTGAATTTCAGGTCTTAATATCCTGTTTCTACTTTTAAGAACATTTGGAAGCATCACTTGATCTAAGTCTTGTCACAGTCGTCTTAATAACTAACAGGAGAAAAGCCCTATAAAGGTTTTCTGTTCAAATTTGTATTCCAAGTCCTG
>NW_010580326.1:275584-288592 GCF_000705375.1 Tinamus guttatus
AAAAAAAAAAGCTTTACAGATAAACACCCTTTTTTTTTTTTTTTTTTTTTTTTTTTTGAGTGTCTCTGTATATGCTACAGTCCTTGAAACTCCATTCTGTTTAACTGGAAATGTGTTTGAGCTGAAGCAACAACTTTGGCAAGTTTATTTTCAAACATGCACATTGCTCTAAGTCAGTGACAAACTCGCTCGCGCAGAGGAGATCTGCCTGCACCTGCTGTTTATGACACTGTCTTTCCTCCCGAGATCTAGCAGTGGGCAGCAGGACATGTTTTGGTGAGGTGCAGCTGCTCTGAGACTTGTGAGGCCCCAGTGTTTCTTATTTGAGGATCTGAACTGATAATTAGTTGGCTAAGGAAGCCTCATTCCAGAAGCGTCAGCCGCTGTGGTTCTGTGCTGTGATCTTGCACATACACCCCGTCAAGTTTCCCCTTCCCCATGCCTGGATATTCGTGTATTTCCCCTTGAATCTGAAAGCAGAGATCATCTTAGCAAAGCTATTGATAAGTAGGTGGAATGGGGATGTTGCACATTTTTTGTTGTGTTTCAGCTGTTAAAAGGAAAGTTCTTCTCTGAACCAAGGCCAACTAAAATATTTTGTTATTTTAGCATATGTATTTCTTGTGTCATTTGCTTCCCACTACCCCTCAAACACCTCCACGATTTCCCTTGCCTTTATTCTGGATTTGAAATGATCAAAAGCTCTATACACGGTCAGGGCAGAAGGGGCTTAGCTGTGAATGCTGTTTGCAGGGGTGCTTTTCTCATAAGGGAACTCTTTACTTTTTCTGTTATGACTTCAAGTCTAACATCTGAAGAAACTACACTTGCACAGTAAAGGAAACATCTTCTTTACTAAACTGGGTATAAAGTTCATTTATGCCCTGATCTAGGAAGTGCTGTACTCAGGAAGGGCACGTTCATGGTGGAGTTTGGAAGAAATCGTTTCTAAACTCTTCTTGCTGACATAGAAATGCTCTCTAACAGATGGTCTCACTTCATATTTATTTTTGCTCAGTTTGCTCTCTGCTTGCTTGCCTTGCCTTGCTGTCAATAAATTTATAGATTCATGTGTATGAAAGCCCTTCTTCCAGAAGGGCTGGACGGGGAAACGCCTTCTTGTTCTGGGATATTGCATCGTTTCTCAAATAAGAGTCTAAGTCTCCCCAAAGCAAATTGCTTTTGTGACTAAATAATTTTCTAGAAATATATAATTTAAATTACATTGTCACTTGATTGTTACTGTAGCTTGTGGCCCACAGCACAGTTTTGGAATGGCAATATATGCACTTCTGGGACAACCCTAACCCAGCTTTTTGAGCTGAGAGAGGGATTGGCAGTGACGCGCTTCCTTTGGGATTTAATCCCCACGTGGAATTTCCAGCCATGTGTCTTTGCTGTTCTAAAGCTTTGCAAAATGTGTTGGTGTCTCTGCAAGGGGATTCTCCAGAGCACTTCTGCACAGAACTGGCAGGTTCCTCCTCTTTGACAGCCTCTTTGCTCAAGTTATTTACAGAAAAGAGTATTTGCATGGGGATAACTGGGGGCTTCTATTCTAAAAGATAAAACACTGAAAATAACAGCTGCTTTTTCCTTTGAATTAAGAATAACTAAACAAATCCAGCTGCTACGCCCAAACTTTCCTCAGGGGCAAGCTTTCACACTCGGTCTGCTGTGAGAGATCCAAGAGTAGATCATTCTTCCACTTCTAAATGTATATTTTCTTTAACTAGGGTACTAGTCTTCTGGGCTCTAATAAAAGTTCCTTCTCCTCCTTTATAGACTGTGTCATGAGTGGCATGAATGAGCACGGGCCTGTTGTCTAATTGCTTTGCAGGCTAAGCTGGCAGAAGGCTCTGGGTTTGGGGCCAACCTAAACAGCAGTGTGGGGCCTGTGTCTCTTGTCTGAAGCACAAAGCGAAAGGCGGGAGCCTCTCGGGAAGGCTGGAGCCCGGGCCGGGGAGCCGAGCGCCCCGTCCAGCGCGGGCTCTGGGCGGCCTCTGCCCAGGGCGGCCTGTGCTGGTGGGGGAGGAGAGAAACAACCCCCCAGGGATCACCATAATCAAAATAAAACCCTGCGTCTTTGATACATTCCTCTAAAAGCTTTGCTTTTCCACGCAGAGGTGTGTCTGAGAAGGTGGTTACTTACACAAGCGTCTGTGGGAAGCAGCCCAGCAAAATATTTCTGTGCTTCTTTGGGAGTAGTGCTATAGCTGAGTCCTATAGCTGTGCTAGCCTTTAAATTGGTGGTTATAGTGCTTTAATGAATAGCAGAAGACAAATAATGATCATCTTGTTAAATTTGCCTAGGTGTTTTCACCTGTGGTCAATAGGGAAAAGAGAAATCTCATGATTGGTAATAACAGTGAGCAGGGTTTTTGTGTTAATGGGAGTCTGGAAGGGGGACAGGCCTTGCCACCATGAGCCCTCCAGGCTCTGTGGGATATAGGTAATGAGTGGACAGGAAGGAAGGGATTAGGGCACTGTCTTGATTGTAACGAAGAAATTCAGATGCTCTGGGGCTGAAGAAAGAATTGAGTTCAGGTCCTGAATGTGCTGCCTAGTTACATTTGTCCTTCTGAGGGCATAAAGCAGAAGGTGTCTCTGGTACGCAGGCAAGTGAGAAAATGGAGAAATCTCAAGAACCTCCCTCCTGCCTTCGTGGCTATGGCTCAGTACCACCAAGGCTGGGGCATCTCTGAATCTAGGCAGATTTGAAGCTCCTGGTGTGAAACAAGGAAATCACTTCAGGATTAGACTGGATATGCGCATTTGGGATCTGACTGCTGAAGTGCTGCAATGATGGGGACTTCCCTTAGCTAAAGGGGTGTTGTACATGGCGTTAACACCGCCTGTGAATGATGGTACTGCAGCGTTGTGCACTTAGTGCCAATGTTGTAAGTAGCCCTAACTAAAGGGCAAAATGTGTTTGACAATACAGAAATAGAATGGGGATAGAAAGGCAACACAAATGATCAGGAACCACTTTTGTTACAAGAAGGAACTAAATAGAAATTTTCAGCATGGAAAAGGTAGGAAAGTTGAATTGTTCATTGAGGCGACTATTATTATTCACTGTTTATGTCAGTACCATCAAGGAGCTCACTCCAATAAACGTTCTTGTTCCGTAATTCAAAGTTGAATAATGAAATTTCTGCTTTGCACTGAGGCTTCTTGTCAACGAGCTCAGGTTGTGACTAGATAAACTAAGGAAAGATGTGGCTCTTGACGACTGCTCTGCTTGAAGAGACTGATTCCCAGCAGATCTACACTGCAGGCTGCCTGGAGGCACTCAGCTCCACAGATCCTCTGGGAGGACCTTCTTTATTCAACGTATTTCCATTGTTTTTCCCCTGTGTATCCCCTGCCAACCTCTGTCAATGTCAAGCAGGCGGGAGACCCTTAGATCTGCCCCAGCATGGACAGACTGTGCCGAAGGGGCTGACAGGGAAGAGAGGACGGACACCTTGGAGGGGCCTTCGTTCTTCCCAGGGCCCTTCCACCCTCCTCTTCCCTTTCCTGCCTGAGCGTGTGCCCGCGGCGCGGGCAGGAGAGCCAGCCTTGCTGGAGGGCTCTAGTAGCTGTAGCAGGGGCAGGATGGATTTGGCTTGGAATGGATCCCAGGAATGGATCTCTTCCTAAGAAACACTGTGGATGGATGGAAGTAATTTGCTTTCATCAGTAAACATAGTGGGCTTTCACTAAAGGCTCTTGCTGTCAGAAACTGAATTTATTCTCTGCACAGTGAGACAATGCAGATGGTTGTTAGTGTGACTGCATGGAACTGGCCTCTTTGAGGAGCCCCAGCTGGTTAATTAGGCCAATTAACCTGCACTGGGCAAGTTCAGAGCGCGCTGCCTCCGTGCTGAGGATGATGGTGGTGCGGGATCCGCTGCAGGGAGCTGCCGAGGACTGTCTGTGCATCCAGCAGCAAAGAGGGAGGAGAAGCAGAGCTCTGCGTTTACTCAAGAGCAAACATTTATTTTTCTGTAACCAATTAGTCCTTGTTATCACTTGGCTCTTTTCAGACCTTCCAGTGGTTCCTTGTACAGCTAAATGCAGTTGACCTCATACTACTGTTTGGTCTTTTTATTTATATTGATACCTATGAGATTACTGATTTGCTCTAGCCAGTTAGTGCTTTTTTTCCCTCAATATGTCAGTGCTTAACTGTAAAAATAAACTTTCCTTTGGCACTAAGAGACATATCAGTAGGGAACAAAAGCAATGGAGAAAATAACCTTGCTCTACTGAGCTTTCGATCTTCTCCCTCTCCTGAGGTGTGTTTCTTGAGCAAGTTCATCCAAGTCTCCTTAGGTTGCAAAGGAGTTGGGAAAGGAATGGCTGAGATGTGCTGGTGGATTGGGAAACCTTTGGAATGGGGCTTGTCAACATCTCCAAGAGTAGAGCCAGTGTCCTCCAAGGCCAGAATTGTGGGCTCATCCATGACTGTATGAACCACATAGCGAGCCATGTGCCGCTATACAAGCTCCCTCTGCCAACCAAAGCAGTTACTGAAAAATATTTGCAGGATTAAGAAGGTTTACAGAGGCTTTTCCAGGTGACATATGCTTATTAAGGGTGAAACCAGTCAAAATTTTCCTTTATTGCATGTTTTATATCTCCTTCCTTACTGGAACAGTGGCCATAACCAAGCAACCTGTGTTGTGCTTACCAAAACTGTTACCTGAGCAGGACACTGCAGAACTGTCCTCCTTGGCCTGTTGGAGTCATCTTCCAGAGGTGGTGGCACAGGTCCCTGTCTGAAGGGTGTGGAGAAGTTTCACACACTGTGTGAAATACGTGAGCTTTTCATCTACTTCTTTCTCTGCTGCTGAATTTGAGGAAATTGGTCAGAGAGGCGGTTTCTCTTTTTCTTCCCTCTAAATGTCTAAATGTTTACCAAATTTCACGATTTAAATCCCAGCAGCTGTTGCTGTTGCTAAACATCTCTGTGCTTTCTGGTCTTACTAACACTTAGGCCTTTGTGTCTCCTGCTGCAGCCCCTTTGACACAGACAACCTGTTTTTGTCACCTGGAACCACTGCCAAGTTTTCTGTGGGCAGCAGGAAAAGCTCTTTATACAACTGGACCCCACCAAATACTCCCAGCTTCAGAGAGAAATATTACCTGGTGAGTATGAGGAAAACAGAATGTGATGCACAAACCTTAGGATTGGGTGTCTGGGCATGCTGGGTTTCCAGGAACAAGAAACGATGGTTCTCTGTCTTTGGTGGTGTCTCCTGCTCGTCAGTCATCCTTGTGCTCACTTGTGTCTCTGTTTGCTGCAGTCTGTTTTGCAGCAGCGCCAGAATGAAGGAGAGGTGAAAGAGGCAGCTCAGCCCCCCAGCATCCTGAGCTACCTGGCTGCCTGTGACTTCGGCGTGCACCCACGGAGCAAAGCTCCCAGCGCTGCCGCGACGAGCGAGGCGGGCTCGCTCAGCTCCGAGGATCAGAGGGGGACAGAATCCAGGGACACGACTCCGGCCCTGGGCCACAGGACGTTGCCACTGGTAATTATCCAGGAGACTAGTGCAGAAGAACGACAGCATCCCCTTCCAAATCACGCAACTCTAGATATACTGAAGAAAACTCCCTGTGTGGATGGGTTTCCAAATACCCCTTCTGGCTTTGTGATTCGTGGCAAAGGCAGTAGAGATTCTATCAACCAGACCAGAAATCACCGTTTGACAGAGCAAGAAAACATCAGCCAGAGAAGCTTGAATGCTGAAAATGACCTAAAATTAGATGGATGTGCAAAGTCAATCAATAAGACTCTCCAGGAAGTATTAAATTTGCTGAAATTCTGGGATATGAGACAAGCTCAACTGGAGAAATTGGAACACCAGGTCCTGTGTGTGAGGGATAAACTAAAGGTATGGTAGTATTATGCTCTTGAGAGATGGCAGTGTTTGCGCTGTTATTCCTAGAAGTTGTGAAAGTTTCATGACCCCGAGTTTCATGACCCCGAGTTTTTTAATAAGATGCATTGGTGTCGTGTCCCTCAAAAGCTGGTCTGGCCACCAGAGGTCGGGCCCTGCTCAGAGGAGGCAGCCCCAGGAGTCACTCCACAGCAGCAGGATGTGCAGAGCATCTCTCAGGGCAGCTCAAATACTGGGCATGGGTCAGTGAGCCAGGAAAAGCAGAACAACTGCATCTGGCCAGAGGGGAGAGTAGTCCAGGTAAGCAGGATCTGGACTGTGTGCCAGAGTTTATGGATTATGTGTCATTTTTAATTCACGAGATGTGCAGATAGGTACTCTTCTGATTTTTTTCAGACTCAATATACCATGAAATGGCTGCATCAGCTCATCAAATATAATGTTTCTGCAGTCACCTGTGCTTCTGCAGGCAGACCAGTCTGTGTGACAAGTCACCATATAATGCTGAAAATACTTCTTTCTTTAGCAGAAAGATCCTGGATCAGAGCTTTCTGAAAGACTGTCCTGCAAATTCACCTTGTAGTGCATGGCGCCAAGAATAAAAAAGTTATTGGCAATGCTGCACTGGCTAAAACAAGTACTAAAACGTAGAATTTTAAAAATGCAAGTGTCCCCCCCCACCAGCAGCCTTTTTGGGGGAAGAGTGTTGGTGGCCCTGTGAAATCCTTGTTTGTTAAGTGGAAAGTTCTGTGCTGGCATGCTAGAGACCCCCACATTGCTCCTTCTGGATCTGAAACAGGGAATGAGTGAGGGTTGTACTAAAGGCAGGGGCTACAGGGAAAATTACCTCTCATACCAACACTAACATGTATGGAAAGCCAAAAAGGAGTAAGTAAAGTTGGATTAGAATATGGAAGTGTATCATGAAGTTAATTAGCAGCATTATTTTGGAATCAAAGTAGTGTACAAAGAGTTAATTTTCCTAGTGTGCCAAGAATAAAATGAGTGTGGCAGACTGCTTTGTTATTAAGAGCAATTTGAAAATCATTGAAGAACTCCTGCAAAATGACTTGATCCATGCAAATAACAATAGTTTTCCCCCTTTTCTAAATACAGCTAAAGACACTTCCGCGCAAACATTCATCTATGGAAAGTTTAATGGTGGAGACAGTGCTGGAAAGTTTTGACTTCTTGAATACTGACTGCAGCGCAGATGAACTTTCATTATTTGGAAGCGTAAGAACAGCCAGTGTCAGGTATGTATGTGCAGCCCTTCGTTAAAGGGGGTGATGCAAAGGGTAGGGAAGGCTGGTCCCAGAAACACTGATACTGATTATTTTTTTAAGGGAGTGTTACAAATGCAATCAAAAATGCTTCTAAGTGCCATCTTAATAGTGCCAGCTATCTGCTAAGTGCCACCTGTTTTTTACCTTTGCAACTTGATTGAAGGCTACTAACGAGAGTGCATGAATTCATACTAATTTAGTGAAAACGTAGGATTTCAGAGGCTAAATGCACCTAGGAATTTTAAATAAAATCTCTCAGTTTTCATGAGACTGTCCTACATCACTGTGCTGGGGCAACATTTCAGTTCTTTTATTTCCCTTCTGCTTTCTACAGCACGTACAATGACAACACGTTGCACTCCCTGAGCAGTGACATTAAGACAGAAGCAAGAGATGTTACTACTGGTGATGACAGCTTAGACACACTCCTGATAACTCATCTGAAGCTGTGCAAATCCCTGCTGCAGGTAAGGAGCAGCCTGCATGCTGCGGACTGAAACCGTTGGTGGTAATTGTGAATAAGCATAAAGTTGTAGCTGGTTCTTCTACAAAAGCTGAATAGAAGTTAGGTCTCAGCAATGTGGTGTGTGCACTGCCCAGAAGCCATCATGCAAACCCTGCAGAAAAGGCTCTCTGCTCCCTTTTGGCCTCTGGGTTTAGGAGAAGCAGTAAACCCTGTGCACAGGGGAATGGTGAGCAGGCTGCAGGTGAAGTGGGGCAGGTCAGCGTTGAGTGTAGATAGCAGAGATGAACTCTGCTCGCTGTGAAAAACTACCACCACTAGAAAGAAACTGGTAACGTGCAGGATATGCAGGGGCTTCTCGAATAGCCTGTGGGTCCTCGTGCCAAGGCTCTGTGGGGCTGGGCAGGAGGACACCAGAGCTGTTGGTGCTGCTCTGCTGGGCACCTGCCCAGGGCTCTGTGCTCGGAGGAACCCCCAGGGCACAGGAATGGGTCCTGCTCACCCTGTTACGCCGAGCTGTTTGCATTCAGGAGCGGTCAGTCCACGATGTGGTGGGAAAAGGAGCCTTTTGAGACAAACTAATGTTTTCCCATGGATTCTAGAAGTTAGATTCCAAGAAATTGTGCAGTCTTTGTCATCTTGAGCTTGGTAACTGCCTTTGTTTCAGCTACTGAGAAGATCATGTTGTGTTTCAGAAGCTGAGGTCACCTAGCGTAGCCCAGATTGTCCAGGAGAGGCTTTTGGAAGAAGTGTCACAGCAGACACAAGTCCTGGGGGAGGTCTCGGAGGGCTCCGTTGAAGAGAGTGAGTAACTGCATCATGCCAAGGTGTGCCAAGAGCTCCAGAGAGCAGTGCTGCACGTCGGGGTTTCAGTCTGAATGCCTTGTGAATACTCCTGTTAGATCTTGCAGATAAATTGTAAGCTGTTATAAAAAAAACAGGGCTAATGAAATATATATATATATATATTTAATATTTCAAGGAAGGAAAAGGTTTGAAGAAGTTTAGATCAAAGCAAAAATAGCTGGAGCAGCAGGTCTTAGACCTTTAAATCCTCTCACATTTCTTCTTCTGCACAGTAAGCAAACAGCACAGCCTCTGTACACCTTTGCAAGAAGAGCTGGCGTGTGCTCTCCCATCTCAGCCCTTTCCCTCCTGACTTGTTGCATTGCTTTTTGGGGGGGGTAAAGGTGCTGTGGAAGACTTGAAGTTCTTTGTTCTCATCTTGGTAACAGGCAGTGGCAGGGATGCAGATTCAATTAGGAAGCTCTTGCTGACGTAACTTTTATGCTGAAAGACCTGAGAATAAATTGTCCCCTAAAGCAAGGAAGATAATATGAGGAGGAAAGTGTATGAGTCTGAAATGCAGAATACAGGTTTAATATCTCTACTATAAGAGCAAGAAATGACAGGGTTTAAGCACAGAGTATTTCTTTCAAGTGTTCCTCAAAAGCCCTTCAGGAGGAGACATTGCTCAGCCTGTTCACTGGGACTCCCCCCTGCTCTCCTGAGGCTACGTGAACAGGATCTCCAAACGCTTGGCAGTGACACGTCTCTCACTGGGACAAGTGGGAACAGTTTTAGTGAAGAGGAAAGTGCCTCTCGACTCAGAGCTAGGGCAGAAATGAAGAGTGAATTGAGGGGCCCTGTCACTGTGCCAGGCGTCTGCTCGGGTCTCATTAACGACAGTTTAGGAGCCCAGCTCAGCCTGCTGAAATCGCTGCTTGCAAGATGTTAAACTGCTGGCAGGAGCCTCCAGCTCTGAACATGGCCAGCTGCATGCTGCAAATGCACGTTGTGCTGACACAGCTCTAGATGTGCTCTCTGGTACCTAGTTTCTCATATAAAATTCAAAATCTGCTAGATCTCGCTGACTTCATAGAACTTTTTTTTTCCCTAGTTATTCAGAAGACTAAAAAGAAAAAGCATTTTCTGAAAATCTGGAGTGACATTGCAGAGCCTGGCAGCGTCCTGTTTGCTTCAGCAGAGAGGTTCCGTCGTGCCTTGAAGTACTTGCTGACGCTCAAAGTGAAGGAAAGATACCCCGGGCAATTAGAAGCAGGTACCAGTCCATTTCTTGAACATAGGACCACTTTGGTACCATCCTGCAAGGCTAAATGTTTTCTTTGTGTATTTTAAAAATAAACTAAAACTCTTATGTACTTGCTTTAAGGCATCTTGTTGTTAACAACTTTCTTTTTTCTCACTTGCTCTTTTCTGTGTTCCCCTCAGTGTTGCAGAGTTTGCTGGAGCAGATTGTCACCTGTGATGGGTTGCTCCCCACTCCGTACCTCCAAGCAGAACCTGTTACTTTATTCCAATTTTGTAGCTACCTGGAGAAGCTCCACATTACCAGCCTGGAGAAACACTTAGGAAAACTTGCTAAAGAAGGTAATGGCAGGTACTTGGCTCCTTCACGTGAACTGGCAAGGCCAGTGTTTGGCTGCTACTCAAGAAATATTTTCAGGGCAGAGCAGCCTACCAGTGCATTAGCCATTTGGTTCCCATTTTAATTCCCCTAATGCCTATGCAACTTTGAATCAGAACAGGGAAGTCAGACCTGGTTCCCAATTCTAACTAGGTAGAAATGAAACAAGGGTGAAGGAAGGGTGTACCTCAAGAGCCACAAAAAGGGGGGTTCTGCAATCTGCTGAAGTTAAAGCAGAAATTTGGTTGGCAACAATCTGCGCTTAAATGACTGTGTAAATGGTTTGTAGCTTTATTTGACTTTAGCAGCTGTAATGAGACACAGATAATAGTGTTAAATTCCAGGTCACTAGAACACAGTTGCTAAGAGGTAGCTAGTGTCTTGCTGAAACTCAGCCCAGCATATGCAGGGACTTTAACATTTAGTTTGTTTCCAAAAAGAATTATTTTAAAAATAGTCCTGATATTGGCTGTACCTTCAGTCTTACTTTGACACAGTTGACTTATCTTGTAGGGGAATGAGAACTTGTGTGTTACTGCTCAGTGACGATTCTGCAAATTTCAATGGTCAGCTCAGTACTTGATTTCTTGTTTTGAGAAGATATAGGTGTTTCTTTTTGACCAATATAGTGAGGTGTTCAAAGAAATATTTTGTTTGATTCTTTTTTCCCTTATTTCAGGCCTAGTTGATTCTTTTTTCTGTGTTTTAGGACTAGTCCAACTGTCCTCCAGCACGAAGGTGCCGGAGTTGTCCCTTGTGTTTAACGCAGGTAGCGGGTGTTGCTGCACCCGTGGGAGCAGCGGTTGTGCAGCGCGGTCCTGCTGCGCTTGCTGGGCAGTCCCAGCACAGCAGGGAATGAAACAACGAACGGGAAGGGAGGCAGGATGGTCACGGGGGCAGTTGTCCTGGTTTGCTTCCTGCCTTGCCAGGCTTGCTGGTTATCCATGTGAATAACCACAGAGGCTGAGGGAGGCAAAGCTAGAGGGCAGTTTGTCTCTCTTAGCTGGTGCCGGTGGGTGCAGCCGAGTCCTTTTCCTTGCAGTGATGCTGATCGAGGAGCTCCAGTGCCCCGGGCGGCTGAAGACTCTGAAGAAGCTCAAGGGGAAGCGGCTGAACAAGCTCCAGCCTCTCCCGCGGACCCTGCGGCTCCTCGGGATGCTCCAGCTGGACGACAACCACCGCGTGAGCAAAGCGGCCACGTCCTGCCTCTCCCGGCTGGCAGCAAACAGCAGCTTGAGGGAAAAGGTAGGGCTGGCTCCAACTGCTCCCCACCAGGCCCTGCACCGCGCGCAGCTCGGGCTCTCCTGGAGCAGCACTTTGTCCTCTGTGCACTTCATTAATCTAGTTAATGAATGAATGAATCTGGTTAATTCATTAATTAACTAGAAATTAAAGCCTAAGAGTGTTGAAGAGATTCCTCTATGTTCTTAATTCAGTCTCAACTAGGTAAAATGGTGCTGATAGGTAAGAACGGGCTCATGTTGGCAATCTCAATTTGACTGATTGCACTGGAGCGTTAACCCCACTTGTTTTTTTCTCCCTCTCCCCTCCCTTCCCTTAAAGGCTCTGCTTTTTTACACTGGTGTTTTAGCTGACTGTGATACAAGACTTCAGCAAGCTGCGTGTTTGGCCCTCAAAATCCTCAGAGTAAGCATTTGAACTTATTCTTACTTTTAACTTGGTGTGTGTCTGTCCAAAATCGATGGACGCAAGAGTGTATTTTAGGCTGTCGAAATTATTTTTTCAACTTCCTCGTATTTGGAATTAATGATTTTTTGGGGTCTTCCAGAGTTCTGGACTATTATTGCTGTTATTCAAAAGGCAGCAGGTCCAGGGAGCTGCAGCCTCGGTGTCTGCAATCTTAGCCTTCATACAGCAGGCAGAGTACAAGGTTAGAAAAGAACCTTTCTAATTTCTACACTGTTGTTACTGGTGAAGGACATCTAGCATTTAGAAGCAGAAAATCCAAAGCTAAATCAGTTAATCTTATTTTAATAGTAGCTGATTATAGTCACAGATACAAGGAATATTTGCACTGATTGTATAAGAAACTGTCAGAGTGGATTTGAAGCCTACAAATCTGTAATAAATTTGTTTACAGCCAGGAGATTATTTCGGTACAGCTTCTACAACCAGGCAGTCACAAGGCAGGCCCCAAAGCCACGGAGTCTCACTCTCAGATAAGGTCAGGTTTGCAAAGCAGTCCCTGTCCTTGCAAAACCAGCATTCCAGGATCTCATCCGTGGTTCAGCTGCCACCCGGATTCCCTGGTGTCTTTCACGCTCACGCAACAGCAGCGCAGCAGGGAACTGGGCCCTGGAGCTTTAACGCTTTTCCATGCCCTGAAACAGGAGAGAAGGGGCCTGGGAGAAGCTTATGCTCAGAAAAATAATCATCTGTAATCGGATACACTGGGGGAGTAAAGAGCACGGTTGAGTTAGTGGGTTTTCACTCTGCTGAGAATATTAATCAAAACACTTTTTAAAGAGCTACCTTTGCTATTTTGCTCTTCACGAACAGGGCATAGAAAGCATTGAGGAGGTTGCCCATCTGTGCCAATCTGAAGCGGAGGAAGTTCGAAATGCAGCCAGGGAAGCAACACTATCATTTGGTAAGTGTTTTGTACAACTTAAAAATATATAGAGAGAGATTCTGAAAGAGTCATATGTAATATTGCAGAAACAAGAGAGGCCTGAAGTTCTAGCTGTGTATTGTTCAGTCTGACCTCACCTAAGACTGCAGAAATGCTTCAGGAGCAACTACTTCACACCGTGAAGATAAACTTGCTCATTTTCTGTGGTAAAAGGCTCCCTTCAGAGGATGTAGACCAGACAAGGAGACGACTGGAGGATGAGGTGCTGTAAGAACCACAGGAGGGCTTAAGGGAGTGGCAGAGGGTACGGAAGGTGCTGGCAGCACCGCTGCGGCACCTCCTTAATGGAGTACCCA
>NW_010580326.1:295956-327685 GCF_000705375.1 Tinamus guttatus
GCGCGTGCTCCGGCGGCGGCTCCAGGTCCTCGTTGGAGAGCTCCTTCCACTGCTCCTTCGCGGGAGGAAACAGCCCGGTGAACCTCCTCTAGCTGAGCATTTCCTTAAGGCAAGCTACTCTAACTTTTAACTTTATATTTGAGTTTGGAATTTGTTTTTAGGGTGAATGTTCATATACGTTGAAAAAGAAAAAACATAAAAATAAATCTAATCCTCGAAGTGGAATATATAGACCTCAGCCACATATAGAAGAGATTAGCTACAAATGTGAGAAAATTTAATCTGCTTCTACATGAAACTTTAGCACAAAATTGAGCCTGTGTTGTTAGGGTTCTGTCTACCATAAATTAAACACAGAGAATTTAAATCACAATACTTAAAATTGTGGCATCTTAGAAAATTGCTGTTATCCAAAAGGGGGCCAAGCTGATGAAGCCAGCGTACACCTTGATGAGAGCCCTGAGAGGCACCTCTTAACCTAGGGGCCAGCTCATGTACCACAGGGCTACAAGTTCTTTTATGAAGAAATCACACAGTAAAGCATGTCTTGTGTTTAAGACCCCCATGTAATAAAATTTTATTCATGTTCAAACAAGCAAAAAATTCCAAGTTTCATTCTATCCTGCCCATGCCAGAAAATGTTTGTTAGAGTCAAAAGAGAGTTGGGGCTTACTGCAACAGTGCGTGCAGTCAAGAATACTCACTTGCACCGAAGCGTCTCCCATGATGAATTTTGCCCCTTCGATAACAGCTAAGTAAGAGAAGCGAAGCTGATCTGCTGTCTGGATGAGGCCCATTCGGTACTTCCGCATCTCCAGAAGAACCTGCTTAACGTCCACTGAAGAAGGATCTTTTCTTTTGTCCATCTAAAGAGAAAAATTGGAAAGACGCTTTATGCTCTGATGAGATCCAATACAATTACTCATTCTGTAGCACAGAACTAATGAATTAATAAAAAGTTGGTATCAGCTATGCATCCGTTTCTAAGAAGACAGAGATCCAGCGCTTCACTGGATCTCCAAGATCTTGTCATTATTTCCTTTTGATTTTCTTTTTGAAATAAAGGCAAACATTTTAACCTAGGCATGACTTCTGTGCATCAGCTGCTCTTACAGAGTAACAGTGAAGGTTTCCCAATCAGGACAGCATCCCCCTGCCTACAGGGAAAGCTGACTTTGTAAAGGGAAGCTCATTAGTGTACCAGATGGTTCACACTGTTCCTTATTCCAAATCAAACCTGACTTTTTCGTGACTAAGAGGGCAAAGTCTCTCTTTGCAGGACACTCTGTTACTAGAGACTTTTCTTCCCCATGCTCAGAATGACCTGGTAAGCGAGCGCGCTGCCTCGGCTTTCCAAGGGAATTCTCCTGTCCGAACTGCCAGAACTGAGTGAAATAACAACGTGCAACACGACTCCACAGAAAACGCTGCAGCTCCTTGGAAGTGACCAACAAACCACCCCTCCACTAACTGCAGAAAGAGCATTTCTCCAGCGTGAGGATAAGCAGTTCTTACCAGCAACAGACACGTATCGACCAAGCAAAAAGTCCCCGACCTCCCGATTCCTGCACTGCAGTGCACAACAACAGGTCCGTGCTCGGGGCTGAGAGACCCAGACTCTCTCACTTTGAACAGGAAATTGAGGAATGAAGCAGGTGACTCTGGAACTCCAAAGTCAGGCCACGTAGTATAGTGAAAGTGCAGAATCTCTCTTGTTCCGTGTGTCTGTAAGAGAAGGTATTGATGAAACCTCTTAGCCTGGAAATAAGAGTCAAGGACTATTCAAAGCACACTTCTCTACAACGAAGTTCTAATGAGCAAATTCCATTCCTAGCATGTTCATTTTTCTTGCAAATAATCTCTTTAACTTATCTGTCATGGTTGGGCATTTTTAGCTTTATGTCAATTTCATATTTATTCATTTGGAAAAACTGTAGCCACTTCCTTTCAAAATAACCCTGTGATTTTTATGGAACGGAGGGGTGTGCGTGCACAGCTTTTTATGACATTCATGCTGAATTACTTCCTCTCACAAACTGCATTACAGGAACCTACTTCAGAACAGCTGACTTTTAAATTCAAATGACAAAGTTCCTCTAGTCTAAGATAGCTTTTTATAGCTAAGAGACTATCTTGTGTTTGCTGTGAAATTCTCAGTATTCTGAGCAAAGGAAATGAGATATGTAAATTTACATATGTATAACATGCTTTAATTTTTTCAGCACTGTTAAAATGCTCTTATCAACACCAGATAGCCAGCTCTATCCGGGGCCTGCCAGTTTCCAATGGCAGAATATCATCCGAGCATTTCTCAAAATGAAGTACCTCAAGCCACACAAGCCCTTTGCCATTGCTGAGAGCAAAAACCCTTCCCTGTCACAGCCGTTTCTTTAAGACCTTGTTCCCTGCTTAACACTTTCTTCCAAGATTACTAAGCCCCTGGTGCTTACACGGCCCGAGAATCCCCAGCCACAGCTTTAAAATACACGTCTGTGGCAAACACCGTATTGAAGTCACACCGCAAACTACAACCACCGAATTCTTACTCACTCAGGTACAATTTGGCCGGTGAAATGAGTAACCCCGAACTGTTTCACACTTCCTAGCAAGCACGTTGTGAGTGTGGGAGGCGAGGAGGAGCCCTGAGGAATCCCTGCGCGCTGGCAGCGCAGCAGCGAGCGGCGCGACCCTCCCAGCAAACCCACGGCACAAAGGCTGAAGACTTAGAACAAGACAGAGTCAAACTGCAACTGGTAGAGTAAGTGACTGGAACAGCAACTATTTGAGACCCCACGCTGCCACACGCTAACCTCGCCAAGTCTCTGTATTCACATCTCTGTCCGTAGACTCAAGTGTTTCCAAACTTATTTCAAAAACATTTAGAATTTCATTCCCACAATGCAAATTGGAGGCTACAGAATAATCTCAAGCGGGATTACTGTATCTACAACAAAATCTGCTGGAATTGATGGTTGTCCCTTTGTTATGGGGAGCTGACTCCCCCCTCCAAGAAGTTAAGGGATCTGGTTGGTGGCAGTGTCTGCACTTACCGTAAGGTTTTCCAATTCTAGCTGTCGTACTGTGTAATATGATTTTATATCTTCCGATATCAAGGTTAGTTTCAAGTTTGTATCTTCAAAAAACATTTCTTTCTCTTCCTTCTGTGGCCAGTACTGTGCACATTTTATCTAAAAATAAACAGGAACAATTTATATATATCACTTATGTTTGTGTAAAAGGAAAAGTAGGAAGTGTTCATAAATACAACATTTTCTCATATGGCAATTTCATGATCTGCCTTTATTATAAGAAGCGATTCTAGTGCGAGGGATATCAGTGTTCTTATATATTGCAGCGCCACGTCCTCAGTGAACCTTCCCTATATGTCAGATTATCTTGAACCTGACTGAACTCATGAAATACCCACAGCTCAAGGGCAGTTTTGGGCAGGTAGAAATCTGTTTATTCCACGTGCGAGCTGAAAGTGTGTGCAGCTGACCAGCACCAATACAGAATCCAGTCAAAATCACCAGAAATGCTTTTTATTTTGGCCTGTGTCAACTAATAATAATACCAACAAAATATAACAACTTCTAAATATAAAAGCTACCAGAACAGTCCGCTGAAATCAGAATTTTAGTCTACTCAGCATTTTATATATATATTATCCTCATGTTAAATAGTTAAACATTTCAAAAGAAAGGATAAATGTTAACAAGAATAAGAGCAGAATATACAGAACAGTATGAAAAGGGATTATTAATTCAACTGCTAAGCTATAAACTGAGAATTACAATGTAATTCTAATTTGCAAGTGTAATGCTTGATGAGATTTTGGGTTACTCCATTCACTCACCCCAAAGTGATGAAAAAAGCATTGAGATCACCTTACACATGACACAGTTTATAAGTAAAGTGCCAAACAGAAATGCTGTAATCAACAAACATCCCTGTCACCTGCTTCTCACTGAATTTCGACGTTCTCAGTGTCGCGTTTTTCTCAGTGCATTTAGTTTTGCATTAAGGCTGATAAATGCTGGAATCTTAAATGAGTCAAGCAAATAGGAAAGTAACACATTTTTCCCATTATGGGAAAAAAACAAAACTAAAACTCTTCAGCGACACAAATAGGAAACTCTGCAACACGGAGTCTGACCGTTCACCCTAAGGGTGTTGTGGCTATGACAGCTGGGCTGCTACTTCTGCATTCATTCCCTGCTCCTCTGAAATGGAATTAAGACCAGCACTTGAGCAGACCTAAACTTCCAACAGGAATGAATTGCTGCTCCTCGGTAACGCTTCTTACATCAAACTGCAAATAATAGGTCTTCAAGGGGAAAAAAACATGAGAACAAGAAAATTGATTATTATGTAGTTTGATTACCTAAGTGCCGTTCTGCATATAATGGGAGCAGAGATGAAATAGAATAGTATTCTCACCTCCAAGTACTTCTTATGGCATTAAAAAAAAAAAAGCTTTTTATTCTTAGGTAGGCCAAGTAATTTCATTCCATTCTTTCAAGTTCAGATAAACCAGTGCCTAGACTTACTCTGGCTCTAATTCTGTCCTGCAGTTTGTTAGTCACAACCCAGACAATCCTCTGTGCTTTTCTGTATTAATGTTTAAGAGACAGCAATTGGCTGCGTGTCTAATTTCTCCACCAAATGTGTCTGCAAACAATATTCTGTTGAGCTTCACTGTAGGTCCCCCATTGCTGTTTGCTGCCTGCCCTAAAGGATCACAATAATTCGTTTTGTTCAAGACTACTGGCAGTGAAGAGAATGAGTGGGAATGGTTGGAAAGGAAGAAGCTATTGAAAAATATGGTTACTGCACCTCTTTTGAAGATTAAGTTTCACTTACACTACAAAAAAAAAGCAGAACACTCACAATCAAGGCTGCAGTTTGTTAAAATATAACTCACTGCCCAAGAATTTTCCTGATTATTGGAAATTCCTGATTGCACAAAAGCACACACCACCCAGTTATCACTGGCGGATACGCAACAGGCCAATACCCATCCTCTGAAATGTCTCATACTGCAACAGTCAACCTAAAATTATACATGTCTATCAGTTTTTAAAATCACTTTTGTCTTGAATTTGCACGGAGGCCAAGTTTAGGAGCACGGGACAGCAGCCCTATTGGCGCCCAGGGAAATTTCCAAGAACACGATGAAAGAATTAACTCCCCATCTGGCAGTTCCTGCTCTCTCCACCATGGCAGCCTGAGCCGTTTCCTCTCAAGACAGCAGCTGCTCTTTGTACCAGAGGAACTTACTTATTTCACCCATCTGAAGGCTAATTACCCGAAAATACCTGAATGCTTCATCTATTTCTCCCCCTTATCTTTTGACTCTCATCTTTCTTACATGTCTTAAAGTATCTGGGCAGAACTAAGCCCGCTGAGCTGGTCCTAGCAAGTCAACCACTGCACTAACACCTGTGCTTAGGATGAAGCTGACCTGGTAATGCTTGTGAATGCACACGTGGGGTAAATGACCTCTGATAGGTACAATCCTATTCAATGAAAAGCACATTCAAAATGCGGGTTAGCAATTAAGACCAAATATTCCTCTGTGTGGAGAGCCATGATGTGTTCATGTCTCATCTCCGCCAAATCCAAAGGAAATCAGGACCTTGCAAGCAAGCCCAAACTCGCCTGTTTTCTGACTTCAGTAAGATTGGTTTACAAAGTAACTCAATTCTAGGAATAATTCATTAGATAAAATACATATGAGCAGTTTATTTTGTAACAGTTTTTGATAATTGCTTTTTTTTTTTTTTTTTTTAAACCACACACATGCAACAAACAGACAGCTAAAACCGGGAAAATACTTACTGATCCCTTTTCCATCACTCTGTTCAACATGACAACACCACGGCTCTTCTGTTCCCAAACCATCTCCCAGAAGTGACCACAAGTATTTGGCAAAGGACCCTGCACAGACAGAAACCCCAGAAATAAGCATTATTTTCTGTTAATGTCAGAGCAATGTTCCTTGGTAAAAGTCACTGCACTAGGCAATAAATTTGGGTAAGTAACAGGCAAACTTCTTATTTTAAACTGTAAACAAGTGGTGCTATAGCTTTAAGTTCCATTTTCCCTCTGTGAATTCACCCACAGAAGGGCAGTAAATCTGTTTCCCACACATAACAGGAAGGGAGAAGTAGCCTCATTTGCGAGAAGAGAACTGGGAGTGAAAAACACTCCGAGAACTTTCTTAGGAAGGGCAAACAAGTAATGGGGAAACGAGTCCTCGGCAACTAACAGCGGAATTAAAACATATGTTTAACTCTTCTGCAACATTTCGCTGCTATACACAACGCTTGAAAAATACTAAATTGAATAAACATTCAAAAGACTAAAAATGCCAGCTCGCTTAATGAGCTAAGCAGGTTTCAGGCATCTTCATGGATACCTCACTGCTTGCTTGGGACTGAACAAAATGACAATTCCTCCTCAAGAGCTAGTTACTCACAGAGCAGATTCCCTTAAAAGCTGGTACTTGTGCCACGTTTCTTTGTTCTTCTCTACTCCAGAATCACTGCCCTGAACTTCTGGCAACACAAAACAACAACTTTGCCTCTTTCCTTCCTATCCAACACCTTTTTCTAAGAGACCAGAGGGTCAGGGTCTTCAGAAAGATGGACTGGATTTAAAGAAAGCCACTGAAATCCATTAAATGCTGATCAAACAGATAACTGAAACAAGTCAGCTGCCCATCTGCCTGCTCCATCATACATGCCTCCCTCTTCAATGATATGATCGGTCTTGTTTGTCCTGTGCAAAGAAAATGAGAGTTGTGTGCACAGAACAGGAAGGAAGAGCTGCTGACTTTTGCTTGGAAATATTAATCCCAGGCTACCTTTATCTAAAGCTTGAAGGAAGATAAAAAATCAGCCAAGATTAGAGACTAGGACTATCTCCAGGGAACTGAGCATTTAGGACAAACAAGAATTCTGGCACAGAATGAGAAGTCAGGGCATCCAAGCATTTGAAAATCTATTACATAAATAGGTGTGGAGTCACAGATTGAGTGAAAAGCAGCAGCTTCTTCCCCCGACACCCTCCTCACAGAAGCCTGTATTCATCTCAAAGGTGACGCATCAGCACTGCCCAACTTGTATCTTTTGGAGACTGGCTTGTTAAAACAAGTTACTTGTAAATGCTAAGAGCACTTTCAGAAGGACACCTAACTACAGAGAGGTGGTGAAGCATATTGCTTATTTGGGCTGTACACCAGGGCTCTTAGAAATGAATCACAAGAAAACTCCTAGTATGTTTTATGTAACTTCTGCCCTATTCAATATAATGTTCTTAATAGCCATTATACTTAAAGTATGCTATTCCAAACAGATTTGGAAATTCTGGAAGTTCCTATGTACAGTTCTTCTGTAAATGTGAAGCCTTCCTATTGAACGAAATTCACTGCTCACAGAATGTACGGGGGGACATGAGGTTGTAACGGTCCTTATGCTGGTTTTGCCCATAGGAGAACGTGATTCATTCCAACCACATCTAAATGTTGACTGTCACATGCCAGTGCATCACAAGCAGATTTCTTCAAGTATGTTAGCTTCTCTTCTACACCAAAATGGAGATGTGCTTCAAGCTGGATATACAGAGGGACCGAGACCCTCTAGGAAAGCCAGTCAGTGCTCACAGAGAGAAAAAAATAGGAATTGTATCCGTAAAATTGTTCTATGCATACAGTATGTTTATATACCCATGTGCATGGTTATATAAACTTAACTAGTTATAAAATGCAGAAAACAAACATGATGGGCAAAAGAAATCTAAAGGAAAATGACTCAAAACACCATCTGATTTCTATTATCCACTGCTAGCATTTACCTGGGTGAGGATGTAGCTCCTTTGGGCCTCTTCCATTTTTATCAAACTTGCATTGATGTAGTCATTGTCACCTGTGTTTAGCTTAATTCGACTGTGATCAACTACAAGTGAATAGAAAACACTGGTTAATGATTATTGCAGCACAACACAATCCATGCACAAGCTCATCAGACATTAGGATCTTCCTAAAGAGCGAAAAGACCTTAATTAAGTACAGAGCAGACGTCTCTTTTCTTCAGATTCACATCCACAAATACAGAATCTACTGCAGACTACTACAGTATAATTCCATGGATGTAATGGCATTCTATGGCACCTATCGCATACCAATATGAACAAAAAAAAAACACTCTTGGATGCCTATCTGTATACGAGGGATATCCATTAAAGGTGTCTAACAGAAATGTCTTACAAATGAGACGTCTCGCAAATAGACTTCAGCTGTAAAAAGAAGTCATTAGAGGACAACAGTCTGTTACAAACAATGGAAAGAAAGTGTACGTACAGGGGCTGACATCTCGGTACCTATTCCTGTTCTTGTTTCTGGGATGTTTGGCCACTTTACATGGAAAGTCACTGGCTTCATGCCTGATGTCCTTTAAAGAAAAAAAAAAGTCTTAAATGTGAATCCTTCTAATATCATAATACCATTAGCTATTTTAAGACAAATATCCAATTAAAATGACATTTTCATACATTAAAGTTTTGGACAGTAAAGTCTTTGGGATTCAAATTAAGAACTACATTTAAATCTATCAGAATACAGCACTAACTTTATTTGCATGTGAAAATATTACTACCTTGCATAATAAAACAGTAAAATATTCAGTAGTAGTACCAGACATAGTAGAATCAGACATTATGACTTTATACATCTGATGAAGCAGAGTTTCTGCCCCAAGGCACTTTCATATAAACTGCTTTATGCAGTTGTTTCCACTCCCAGTGAAACTATCAATTATTTTTCTGAGTCAGAAACAAATTAGAAAGAGTTCATTATGACAGAAAAACCTGTCTATCCCTCGGCGTCAAATACACATGGAGCGATGCGTCAACAGCAGCTTGCTAGTCAGGCCTAGGATCATTTTGATCTGTATCTTATCAGCAAGATGTCATAAACCTGCAAATGGCAAGAGCTATTTGTATCCAACACCCAGGCACAACTAACCACATGTACTGTCTCCAGCACACGTTAAGGGCTTCCTCCAGGCTTTTTCAGATCCATGTTATACCTCAGACACCTGATACAACTTCAGAAGATACAATAAAAAGAATTCCAATGTCCTTGGACTTTATTCTGTTTGTAGAAATAGAGCTTCACACCGTAAAGATACACTGCATAAGTATATCATTCTTAAAACATAAAGTACGAGGAATTTCAAGATGAAGCTGCCAGGTTTCACCAAGACTAATGAAAACTGAAGGAATGGACTTACTATAAAATTATAAAAGATGCTTAGATGGGATAAATCAGTTTAAGAAGTCCTAAGACGAACAGTTTGTAGAAACACATGAAACGGACATTTGAACCTAGCCCAGAGGCCATTCAGAACTATTCATTCAAAACGAATCTTTCAGCTCAGTTCACCTCTCTCCATGAGATGAAGACCTGCTCTGTGAGGTATCCCGATCCGAAGGCAGCCGAGCGCTGCGTCAGGCAGCCTGTCCGTGCAGGGCAGGGATGGCAGCGCGGGCAGGCTGCACCCCAGGGCATCCAGAGCCCCGAGCAGCTCCGCGTTGGGCTGTGACAGCCTTCCCGAGCGCAGGAGAAGGATCTTACAGCACCTCAACATCTAAAACACAGACAGATCGGGAGGTTTTTGTGGTTCTGTCACTTTTGCATAAACAATAATTGACAGTGCTTTGGGCTCACCTTTCTCTACCCCGTTACTGAGATTTGTATCAATTTACGCTGAATATTACATGTCGAGCTAAGGGGTTCTATTTTACATCTACCTGCTCAAAATTAGTACAGTATTCTGAAATGGCTCCTCGCTGAAATAAGCCCTGACATCAGCTGCTAGCTTTTTATAACTTAACACATGTCTGCTAGTATTTCTGCTTATGAAGAATGCAGCCTGGAGAATATGATCTCGGCTGCCACAGTCTAATATCTCAAACATGAAGCAACTAAAATGGCTGTTTTCCTGAATCCATCCCTGACACTAAGTTGGCGATTCTGCATTTTGCAGTGTTCTTTTTTTTTTTTTTCTTTTTCTCTCTTCTGTACTCATTGTACAGGATTAACAAAAACAAGGAACTAGGAAAAATGGTTTTCTAGCCCTCTAACCACATTTCCCATAGAGCCTACTTTTTTTTTTTTTTTAAAAGTGCAAAGAAACCTCTCAGGGTCCATTTGAAAAGAAAATAGCAAAATGCAACCCAAAACATAAATCCTTAGGCTCTTTTTTCCCTGTTAAATTGGGATTAAGATGGCTATTGTTAGGTTATTTTAGGGGGGGAACCAAAGGGTTGGCTAGCACCCCTCTATCCAAATACTAGATTTTTTTTTTCTTTAAGATGCTAAGATGCCTAAAGGTACAGAAAGAATAAATGTGTTGAAGAAGATGCTAAGATCACTTCTAGGATACTAAGCTGACTGGAGTGGAAATCGGATGGTTTTCAACACAAGATTATTGGTGAGAAACACTCCAGGGACAAGTTCTGTAGAAGTGTCTTCTTGTTGCAGGCTTTCTTGTATGTTCCTCTGAAGCTTCTGTTATCCCTTAGTGCAAATGTCAGCATTATCAAACGAGAAAACTACTGATGTGGATGGTGAGGCAGTTTCAAAATACATCACTAACACCACAGCGTCCCCCTGCTAGAGAAAGCAGCCTCATCCCAGGCACAGAAACGTTACGGCTTGAGTGACGTGAAGCCAGCGACGCTGCAAGAACTGAAGGTAGCCGATGAATACAGGGTTATTGAACACCTTGAATCACCCTTGTAGTCACACTGCAAAGACACCGTTATTCAAAAATGAAGCATGGCACTGCATTTACAAAGCCATGTAATACAAAGCTTCAAAGAGGAAGAGCTAAAACTTCAGTCAGTTTTCCAGAGTCAAATGCTTCTGGTTTTGAGCATGAGTCATTCCAAGCCACTCATCCCCTGGTTTTCAGTCCTGCACATGGTGCAAACAGCCCCAGTAACGTCAAGGGTGGAAAGAGGAAGTCTGCTGAAGTGCTGTCCTTCAAACAGGAGATTCTTGTTGCTGTTAAGCTGCAGCAGTGACTGGCATGAGAAGTTCTTCAGTGCTTTTCAGGTGGTTGCTCTCCATTCCACAGCAATATCCCATTTCCTGTTGCAAATACAGGACACACAATGCGAGGGTAGGTGGCTGTGCTGTTCAGTCAGACATGGGTCCTCTGAACGCATCCTTGCTCTGCAGAGTCCTGGAGATGTTCAGCATGAAGAGGTGTTCATGGTGACTCAGTCCCTTGTCCCAAAGCCTCTGCACCAGATTTCCTGACCCTTCTCCCAGCCTTAGTAATTCACTCCAGAGTCCACAGCCCTTTGATTTCGTTCCTCCCCGCCTTCAAAATTCCCCCCGTTCAGTCTCTTAACCCTTAGCTACTCTAGAGCTCTATATCTGTTAACTGCTCCTTCACCCAATCAGTACTTCTTTATTTTTATTTTAGTCTTCCACTTTTTGCATTTGAGGTAGCAAAGTTAAATGAAAGCTGCTTTTTCTCAGATGTCTTTACAACTGATTTTAGAATGGAAAAAAGTTAGTACAATTATTTGAAGTAGCAAATATCTGTGCAGAGGATCATAAGAAAAACAAGTAGTAGTGAGGAGTCCAAAACAAGCAGCTACTGGACACACACAGGGAAAGGTCTTCAGATTCTGTTTGCCAGGTAGAACATTCAGTCACTGAGCGACAGTGAACTGTCTCCTTCTCTACAAAAGGCCTTTGCTAACATACAAAATCTACCAAAACCAACTTTTCATTCAACTCACTTGGACAAAGAAGACTGGACTTCTTGCACCGTAAGAAACTTGATATCAGGGCATTTGGCTGGAGATGAGAAATGAGGATGTAACTTGTAGGTAACAAGAAACGCAATGTGCATCCAAATGCCTGACAGATGGACGGACAATTTCATCATGTAACAATAACCATAACAATGAGCTTCAGAATTTCCACCAAATGAACTAAATACATGCCAATTTTAAACCTCTTTTCAGCATTTGATATAGCCTCTCGGTTTTGTTTTCAAGGAAAATGACAATATTGATTTGCTAATTAATATGTCTCCAAAGAGCCGGTGGGCTGGCGTGCTGAGCCTCTTCCAGAGGTCAAGCTGCAAGACTCAGGCTCCTCTGGGCCTGCCTTCTTCTCCACATCCATCAAGTATCACTGACTATTTCTCACCATCAACCCATTTTAACACATCTGCGTGTAAAAAATTAAGAATTCTGAGGGTTAATCCTGCGGTACCCAATTGTACCTGCTCTACCATGGTGTTTAACTGGATACTGTAACCAAACTGTTCTCACAGCACAGGTGTGCACTTGAATACGGGAGAGGGCCACACACTCGTGGCATTTATCAATCTCAATAGCGTTATATTCTATATACGTATATATTACATGTTGTCAAAAGGAAAACATTTCTGTAGCACAAATCATTGGAATGGCACAGAATTCACTTGCTTGGGTTCTCATATTGGCTCAGTGTTATCATCTGCAATTAGTAAAGACCGATTTTTTACTTTTTTATTTTCAGGGTTGATGGAGAGCGGTGGCAATTAGAGATTGATTCTTCAAGCTGAGCATTGTGTGAAACTCTAATATTTGGTTAAAAAATTACATGAACCTTCTCAAATTTCAGCAAGTTCAAAATACAGTTTGTCCTTGCAATTTATGACCCATAACAGAAGAAGTTCACAGGAGCTGGCAGGAACACTTGGCTTCTGGTGTTTTGTAGCAACACACGCACTGCCAAAACAGGAAACAACTGAATGGAGGAGCAGTGTAAGAAAATAATCCAGGTTCTCCCCTCATTTTCATGTCCCTCAATTTTTTCCCCAGCAGTTCAATCCAGTCCAGAAATAAATCTGAGATGTTCTGGAAGGATAGAGACTTTTGAGAAGCCCAAATGGTTTTTTTTTTTAACTGCTGTTTTTCAAAGGAAAAGCTCTGCTATCTTTGTCATCAAAGTCAGTGCCAGGAATGAACGCTTAATAAGACTGTGCTTTGTTACTAAAGAGGCTTTAAGCAAGTTACTCATCTTCTATAAGAAAAATAATCATGGAGATAAGATCCAGATCTTGATTTTCCCAAACATTAGGGGTCTCCAGATAAAAAAAAAAAAAATTAACTTCATCTTCAATAGCCTGATGCATCGAAAAGCCCAGATATCTACCCAGCTCCTGAAGGAATTAAGTCCTTGCAAATCCAGACTTTAATCTGTTTGCAATGTGGGTTTGTATAGTTTAAAAAATTATCTTTGCCAATCTGTATGACTTTCCCAGCTTTGTAAACAGACAAGACTCTAAACAGAGTCCTTCTTTCCAAATTAGCTAGGATTTTCATCCTGACATCTTGCAAGCCACTAGCAGCATCATGACTTTTACAGGACAACTACCCAAAAAGAAAAGGCTGTGCCTAAACCTCAAGGAGGGTGGGGATGAAGGGGAGAGAAGACCTAAAAAAAGGAAGATACTAGAATGAAGGGCAGGAGCGAGAAAAGTTTCGACCCACGCTTTTCACAGGGCTGTGTGAAAGCCAGAACACTGCGCTGCACAACCAAGATGTATTTTCTAGAAGTTAAACAAGCTGCAAATGATAAATTGCAAGCTGGAAACCAAAGGCCATGAGATGGCCTTGGAGCTGCTGCAGATGTTTCTCAAGGGGATCTCTTGACCTCATAAAACAGGACCCGCAGAATGATTTTTTATTTACACTCACTCCCAATCCCCTACTATCTTTCACAGCCATTGCATACAGTGTAAATAACCTCAAACAGTATTAAGAAAGCAAGACTTTAATACGTCTCTAAGTCCTTGCATAATGACTATTTGATCTTAGTATAAAAGAGCTCACAGGAAAAAAAAAAAAAAAGAAGAACATTAAAAAAAGGTGAATTTCAAGCTGCCTGTTGTTCACCACTTGGACTTAGCATAGGCACAATGCTCAATTTTCGGTCATTAGTCACTAATATTTTAGAGTTTTACCTCTCTCACTTTTATAAACACAAACTACCTGCAGACTTGATGAGCATTAAAGGAATTACCCTGGATAAGATTTAAATCTGAATAAGAATTAACTTTAGAACAACTATAATAATAATAATAATAATAATAATAATAATAATAATAAAAAGGCTTTATTTTCAGTCATTTGAAATGATGTCTAACAATCACCCATACTCTGTTAATACCCGAAGTTTCACTTGGGGCAGAAATCAATAAGCAGAAAGTGAATCACTCCAGCCTGACTTCCTGTAAATTGATTTCAGCACAGTGAAACCTGTACATTTAAAATTTTGCAGAAGAAGAAGCTTCCTGTAAATGAGCAGGGGCACATAGCTCAGCCTCACAAATGAGCATCCTCCCCCTTCGCACAGGCTGCCCAGGGGGTTTGATCCAGGTAACGACACCGGACCGTGCAGCCTCTCCATTCACCAGGGAACACGCTACAAACTCCCATTTGCTCTCGACTCCACGACTAGGGCACAAAGCAATTAAAGCCATTACTGGATCCTGCCTGTAGGACGATCCAAAGGCAGCTCAAAGTTGTCTTCTCCCCCTATTCCTGGTGTCTCCTCTGGCAAACTGCCTCCTTGATGTTGATAAATACAACAAAGGGCATCCTTCTCTTTTTCTGGAGAATTTTTAAGACATGTCTTTCTTCACAAAGCTACGGTTGCTGGCTTTCTCTTACTCATATATTTAAGAAATGACACATAATAGACTTGAAACTCATTTTTTGTTTCAGAATTTAAGCTTGGGCTGGCATGTGAAAGGCAAAGAGAACGTGTTTTGGATCCAAGCAGCATATTGCAACCAGACCTGCACCCATCACTACCACCCCTGACACCCTCGTCGCACAACACACTTGACGTCTGGTCAGCTAAAAACCAGCCAGGACTTTGGGCATTCTCTTTTCTTATCTGTCATTTTTTGATCCCAATGTATAGGTCTGTTCCATGACCTTTGGTTCTGAACGTGTCTTACTCCTCTATTTACACAGGCATGCCAGCACATTGCCAGGAAAAAAATGCAGTATCTGGCATTTCTATTTCCACTGTTACCACAGAATTTGAGAGGCTCCTATCATACCAGGTATTGTGCCAACATAGCACAATATAAACTTCCTCCTAAAGACAGGCTTTCAGATAGTTATTTAAAGTAATATTTGAGCTACTGTCATTGCCTCAAGCCCTCTCCATCACTTGGAGAGACTATTAACATCCCCAGCTAATGAATAAAAGCAAACTATTCCAATTACTAAAGGAGCTGGAGCATCCAAGCACAGAACGAGCTCTGTGGTCTTGATGATTGTTACCACACACCAAATTCAAAAGGAAGCAGCCCAACATATTTCAGGAGCTGAAGTTTAGATCTTTCTACTAAGGCTTCATTAAGTGTTAACAGACTTCATGTTACATTAGAAGAGCACTTCATATTCACCAAACTACAAATGAAACTTGTCTGTGGTATTTGTGTCCTTTCACCTTTTCCTGGAAAGTATATTGACTAAAAGCCAAGCAAACAGCAGAGCAGTTTTAACTATTTAACAGGCAAACACTACAATCATGTTGCTGCAAACTAGTATTTAAGAGAAACTGAATAAAATTCCAAGTATTAGAACATATTCTTATTAAAAGAATTCAACACTTGGTCTTTTTTTTAAAGCAGATTAAACTTCCAGAATTTCAGAACTACCACAGCGTCATCTCTAGAGGTCCCTTCCAACCTTAAGGATTCTATGATTCTATGATCTTTACTCCCTTCAGAGCTGACGCGAGTTGAAGACCTCCACCTTACTGACTGATATCCCAGGACATGCATCCCATTAATAAAGCCCAGCCAAGCTGAGTACTCCCCATCTGCTATGATATATACTCAATACAAGCCCAATAACTGAAAAAATCATTTTAAAGTTACAGGATGGACAAGGAGAAAAACTGGAAGATAATTACCAAAATTTTCAGATTAAGATATCACATGTGAGCTGATTGTTTAGAACGTATCACAGTTAGAAATCATTAGAGGAAGGAGGTAAAATTGCTGCTTACTGCAAATCTACTGAATTCAGTAGAAGAAAAAAAAATGTGTTTGCCAAGAACTGCATAGTCCTAACCCTCAAGGCAAGGCTAACAGTTAAGTCAGAGGAAGAAGAGCTGTTTTGCTAAACAGTGTCCTAGTGGTAAAGATAAGAAATACAGAGTTTGTGTTTCTGAGAGTTTCACACACACACGGAGCAATTCCCAGAAGGGCATCTGATACACTGAACAAAATCACAAGGACTTTAAACTACAGATGCAGCAACGGGGAACATATCCTTTTCAGCTGCCAGTTTCTTTTACAGGAATACTTTCTGTTGCAGCTGGATGATGAGGCTTAAAAAAAAGGATAAAATAAGAAAACTGTGTATCTCCAGGTCTTGAACAGTGCACAACCGACACTGCAAGCGGTGATCCAGTTACTAGTAATGATGGCCTCGCAAAAGATCAAAGATGGAACTTACAAATATGACCTGAAAATAGGGAATAAGATGACTTCTGAAGGTCTGGTTGGTGCCCTGAGTGAATATTTGAAAGTACATGGAGTTAGAGATGACTATACAGTGACATTTTGATCAAAAGCAAAAACTAGCTAGTCTCAGAGAGAAGAAATTTTAATTTTGAAGAGGCCTTAAAGTACAATATATCCCTACAGAAAAGGGAGCTTTCAAAGAGCTCTGAAGTTGTTTTAACATTTATTTATCAAATCCTTTAGGAATTTGCCAACTTGTTTGGCACTTGACAATACCTTTTAGAAACGACACTCAATGCAAGAACTAATATGAAAAGTAAGGGGCTTCACATGCCCCAAGACTCATCACCAATTCATCTTTGCTTATGCTGTTAACACAGTATTCAAATTCGCAGGTAAAGGGAAAAGATAAGCTGTGTGCAGGAATACACAAGCACAGAACCCTCTTCAAGTTCATTAGAGACTTAAAGCTAATTTATATTTAAGACTTACAACAGAAAACATCATACACTTTTCACATCACTGCTATTGTTCTTTGGATGACATAATGTCAAATTTTTGTTGTTCTTGGCACTGCAGTCCAAACAAAACGTTTATATCAGACTTGGATGGCTAAAACGGTAGAGGGTTTTGGTGGGAAAGAGAAGATTCTTTCAGCTACAGCAGCGATTTCCATCTACGTTGTCTCTTCCGAACAGCCCCTGTCACAGCGGGCCTGCTCCCTGGAGCCCAAACGCTCCAACCCAGGGAGTCTCTCCCTGCGGACGGGGGATGGTCTCGGTTGCTGTTGCGGATGCTGCTCGTCCTCTCCAAACGGGCTGCTTTTCACACACAACAGATTGTTTTTCATCCACAAGGCTCTAACTCATGAGGTTTCTAACTTAAGAGTCAGCCTTGCTCACTACCATTTTAGGAATCCAACTACTACAGTGCTGCACTCTTTGGATGACAGCTGTTTTGGAACAAGTTATATTCTTCTCTTTTGAGCGGGGAGGATATTCCTCGGTGCAATTTTGGGGGCTCTTGTAGGAATGCTTTTGTCCTCCCTGGCCCCTAGGGACAAGGGAAAAAATATTTACTCCAGCTCCCCTCCTCCAGCATTAGCACCACAGAAGAAATTGCTACTGGAAGTGGCCGCCCTCCAGAGCCAGGATTGGCGGGCCTGGAAATCATGAGCATCCTTTATTAAAAGCAAATCCAGGTTAGTTTTCAGTGGCCTATTTTCCACAAATACATAAAACCAGAAGCAGAAGAATTAGTCCTCAAGAACCAGAACTATCTTCTAGGGTTTGTTGAATTTTTATTGTTTGGAGCTGGTCTGTGATTCTCTTGATATCATGAAAAAAAGAGAGAACTGCTTTAATGCATATGAAAACATGATTTGTTTTCGACAATTGTTTTCTGCATCTAACACTGACAAAAACTAAACTCAGATCTTACCTAATTTAACTTAGAAGCTCATGTAAAAGCAAAATATCGACATCAGTAGAAGCAAACAAGAATTAAAGAATCAAGTTTTAAATTGAGTTCTTATCTCAAATTAAGCTAGTTGTAAATTCTTTTGTAAAATACAGGCAGTTAAAGATATTTTAAACAACAGGTGGGCATATATTAGACTTTAAAAAAATCAATTTAACTTTAACATGCAATACATGCACATGAAGCATCTACTCAGTACACACATACTATGAGGAACACTTCTGCTTATCAATAATCTTTGTATAAAGTAGCAGATAAAGATTATTAGCAAAAAAAATAGTTTGGAAGATAATCTGAAGTTAGTCTTGACAATTCCTCCCAGAATTGTAAATGTTCTACACAAAGTAACTCCTTGTAAACAAGGCAGAGAAAACAACAATCCTTTGTGCCAGGTAACATCCCTCTTCCCCCGAGGGAACTTCCAGCTGGAACTCTACAAGTCAGAGCGTTGGTTCCAGCCCAGCCCAGCCCCTCTCGAGTGTTTTGTCTGTTCTGAGCAGTTTTGCCCACTGTTCTGAGCAGAAAAGTGACAAATGGGTTGGACTAAAATTTTTGGTTGTACCTAGTTTATCAATGGGATAAATGCACATTAATGTATTTTTTTAAGGTAATAACATGAGTATCATTAAGAACTGGAGTCATTATAAACTAGCTAAAAATAGTGATTTGAATTCCTAGCTTAGTCAGCTTGGCAGAGACAGCTGGGCTCATTGTAACCTCCAATTAGTTTGCATATTATAGCAGTTCTAAAGGTTATTTTCCTCTCAGAAACCCACTGAATTATCCTTCACTGCACAGTACTGTTACCATATCAAATGCAGCAGCAACAGATTATTCAGATTTCAGAGCCTTATCACTGTGATTTTTCTGTAATGTTTAATTTATATATTTTTTCTTATTTGATAGGTAAAGGCAATGTTCTCTGGAACATTCAGAAGAGCATTAAATCTGCATTAGGCAGGCTAGGCAATACCAGTAAATATTGAACATGAAAGAGAAAGGATTCAATCCTTTTTCAATATCTTGAAACATTAAGAAATGACAGTGTGCGTTTAAAGCTAAATTATTGCTTTCATATCAAAGAGATGTCATTTCTCAGAAGATATTTGGTTCTCCAGTACTCTCAAAGCTAAGTATAATTTTTAATTAATTTGCAGCAGTTAATTGAATAAAGTCTTGCCATTACCAAATGCAGCACACATTCTGGCCATGTCAGCATTACTTCTGTATGCAGAACACTATGGACCAGGTAAGAGCCAGATCACCAGCTTCCTACTAACTCCATCAAGACTCTCAAAAATTATGAACTTGCATGTAGAGGAAGCACTAGAGCATACAAGAAAGGAAGTGGCAGGAATTGTTAAATAGGAAGTTATAAACTCCACACCACCTATTAAAAATACATCTAGATTTTATTTAGTGGCAAACATCATTTCCTTGAAGATGTTTACACTGCAACACGGTTTTATTGACCAGCTCAAGGTGCAATTTTCAAATCAACAGTGTTACTAGAATTTGCTTAATATCAGGAAACACTGTTCTTTCAAAATTATGAACCACTTGCTAAGAAGGTACCGACTCTGTAGTCAAAGTGGTTTTCCCTCCTGTATCCTGTTTCTTCCCTACAGATTAGGGCCTAAGAATTCCAAAAAGCAGCCACAGCAAGTGCTAATCTGCTATAGGAAGGCTTCACTGCGAATTCTGCCAAATGTTAGCAAGAACAATTAATTCTGCCAAAATACTCGTCATACTATTAGCAAAAGCTTTGTACCATTTGTAGCACACTGAGATTCAAGTTTAAAGAGAATGTGCAATTACCAGGACAGCACAGGGCATGTTCCTGCCTCTGCTTGCAGAGAAGGGCCAAAGGCAGCTTTGCTGCTGCAATGTACCCAACGGGTAGTCACGCTCGGGGCAGCGATGCCCTTCAGCATACTCCCCAAATCTGTATTTGTAAGCTGCACGTAGCTGTAAATGGTTAACTACTAGTCACAGAAAGAAGTTACAAGGATCCTTTAATTTCAACAAAGATTTTTGGAAATTTGAAGAAACCAACTGAACTACCAATTTCCATGAACATCTTCATTGCCAAGATCCATTTAACATTCCAGTTGCTGTTACAATCATAGATGCCCACTTCACAGGACTTACTCGAATTTGGAAAGGAAAATTTCAGTGCCAGTTATAAGCACACTGAAATCACTGAATGGTGCAACCTGCAGGTTGCCAAGCTACTGCAGTGCACACAAAAACCTGCTGAGAACAAACAGTACTGCTCGAAACAGATGTTAGATAAAGCAGAATTAGGATACTCCTGCCTTCTCACATGACTGGCTAATATCTGTTTAGGTAACTGAACTAAGCTAAACTAGTTTAATATTAAAGTTTACAGTTTTGAAATCCGAGGTGACCAGCTCACTACTGAGGTTCTTCGACGTGTCAGAACACTGATGCCATTTCCCCCCTTCTCCTGTCCCATATAGCTTATCCATTTCTTTAGGTGACTATATGAACATCGGGTCACATAAGGGCTGAAGGCCACTTGGCAGTTGACGATGGGGACAGAACAGACCACACAGCCCTCACATGAGGCCCTCCAGGACAGGAAGGTTGGCCACCACTCCACCACCTGGAGCTTTAACAGAAGATGTTGCACCAACTGAATGTTTATACAACTAATTCACAGTAATATGATGTTGTAAGAAAAAAAAAATACTTTTTTTTTGAAAGACGATATTAACCCTTGAATCAAAAACCAATTCTTATGTAGCTATTGTAACTTTTCTGTGTGTTAGTGTTTGCTTTTCTGTGTCTAACAGGTCCACAAAGCTCCTGCAGGATGATACAACTCCTCCCAAAACAAGCCACATCATCAAAGTTTATTCTCTATGTTGTTACTTCTCCAAGTTGTAAAGCAATACTTCGAGACACTGACAAAACAAATGGTGAGTTACGGGAGCTTGCTTTAACTGAGAGAGCTTCCCCTTCAGGTATGAGGGACGCCATTTCCTCATCTGGTAACAACTGAGAGTGTAAAAGGCAAAAAAAATATTGAGTTAGTTCTAAACAGGCACGTTATGTAGTAAAGATGACCTTTCACAGGAATCCAACCCAGGAAGAATTAGCACTCTGCACTCCAGTATGTGAAAGAGACTGTAAAACTAGACAAGCTACGCCCTGAAGAAAATGTTTCATCTTCCCCCTGCCAACAAAACCACATTGGGAGTGAAAACAAGTCGAAAGCAGGCACATTTTGCCTCCTTATGCACCTACTAATATTGCACGTCTAATTCACTCGGAGAACACGGGTCCGTTCAGCAAAGCCAAGTGACTATTATAACTTCCATCCCCGCGATTACGGCACCCCTCTGGAAATGCAGAGCTCCTGTGACTTCCTGACGTCCTCCTTGCAGCGCCGCGTGTACCGCACCGCCGCGCGCGGCTCTGCGCACCCTCCGGCTCCGCAGGCTCCTGCTCGTAACGTTCCACTTCCCGTCAGCCGCAGCCGGTTATCAGCCTCCATTGAACATGTTTTATAATTTGGTGGCTATCTCAACCCCCCATTTGCAGCCTTAGCGCATATCTGCAACGCTTACAGAAAAAGTATGGCAGTAATAACCAGACAGCTTTAAAAAACCTCACCCTATCACGTCCTCTTGTGCCCCCAGGCCCGTAGGAGACGGTTACGCTGAAGGCTCCTGAGCCGGATCCCCAGACGGAGGTTATCAGCTATTAGATCACACATGAGTGCTGGCTATGACACAAACAGTGCTCACAGCAAGGCATTTCACTGGGAGACTTGAATAGTTTCTCTAGGCGTTTAAAGCCAGAACTTAATGCGCAAAGTGACTCTTTTATACGGAGAAAACATTTTTTAGGGAAGGCTTTAGTATAAGTAACCTTAAAGAGCATTTCCTGTTTCCTTTAAAACTATCAGGCACCCATTATTATATGAATATAATAAAAGAGCCTTCATAAATGTTTGAGTGCTTCCTCCTAACTAGGCAGCAGTATTAAGTTATTTAACTACTCTTAAAAGAAACTAAGCATGTACCAGTTTAACCACCCAAGAACACCAGCTTCACAGAGAATTTAGCAGACAGAAAAGCAAATAAGGCATTTCCTGCTGTCAGTCCCAGAGAAGAGGCCTGCATGGTGATACAACTGCATAAAGCTGAGCACAACGGACTCAGCTCCTGACTGAGGCTCTGAATGGTAAAGGTTTATACCAATTGTGGTTTTTTGGTCAATAATTTCTTGGAAGTAATTTCCATAAAGTCCTTCTGCCCTGTCTGCTTCTTGACAAGCTTTAAAAAGACTGCTGTAAGATTAGAGCTCTCCACTACTGCTCTCTAATAAATGCAGCAACTTAACAGCTGTAAAGATTTTGCATATTTTCAACCTCCTGTTCCAATCTTTCAGCACCAGTGAGAACAGGACCCGTTTCGATGGCCTCGGAACAACCCGGTTTCAGGATCTGGGGGTCATTCCGAAGGCCGGCGCGTTCCCCGGGTGCCGTGAGCGCCGCGTGGGCCTCTGCTCACCCGCATGGCCACAAACCCCGTGGGAGCCGAGCTCTCTGCCAGCGGGCACACAGACCTCGCTAGAGAGGCTGCTTAGAAGCACTGAAGGCAATCGCTGTTTCCCCCTAAGGGAAAAACATTAATAAGCACCTATTTCTTGTTCTGACAATTTCGGTATGGCTCCCTGGCAAAACAAAACAACACACACACACACACACACACACACACACAAAGTCCTAAGCTTTGTTTTGAATGAGTATACCACAAATTAGCCAGTGCTCATGTTGTAATATGCGAGGATAAAATGGATGGGTTTGTTGGTTCACGGCACATTTTGTCCTTCGGATATTTGCTGTGGTAGTTTTGAAACAGTACAAAGGCAGGTCTGCTCTGACACCTCGAGCCAGTTCTGAGAAGATACCAATACTGCGAATGAAAACACCACACTAGTTCAATCAACTTTTATGGTTAGGTTCTCCTACTGCAGGCGCCATCAGGCGCTTCACAGTTCTGGGCAGGCAAACTGCAATTCAATGCGAAAATCTCCCTTTGTCAGAAGTTTATGAAAAAGTGTCCTTATTGCTTTCCAATTTCATTAAGCTGCAAAGGGAATAAAAAGGAACATTTTCTAGACTTGGGTAGCTGTCCACTGACCCCATCTCTTGCTGTGAAATTCTCACCATTATTCTTCCATTTCCAGAGAGATTCAGAGAATTTCTAAAATATATGTGTGCATATGTACTTGTCTGTTTAATGAGCTACATCGGATTTTTCAAGTCCTTGCTCCAACCACCACCACTCCCTTCTTCCCAGAAAAAATTCCTTTTATTAATCCTCTTGCTTGTGCGCTAGCTCTGCCTTTCCAGCGCGCCACATCTCACACTCGTTTATCCTGTGCAAAGCAGGAGGAGAACGCAACGTGCTAAGCAAGGCCGGCAGAGCCCACGCTGCAGACAGCTCCCGGGTCCTGCTTCAAACCGCTGCACCCGCTGCACAGAAGGCAGTGGAACAAACAGGCCCTCGGCAGCATAATGGAACCAAGATCTTCTGAACCAATATGGGTTATTTTTCCCGTCAGAAAAAGGAAGTCAACTCTTCCTTCATCAAAGATGCATTTTTAAAATAGACTTCTCATTTTACTTCCTGTGATCACACTGAAAGGTCACGCTGTTTATGCTACTATAACCTGTTACTGTGGGATTAGAAATGATATAAACAAACGATTCTTATTCAAATGCGCACAAGGGAAGAGGGTTATGAGAACATTCCTCTTTATGTGTAGACCACTTGTTCTTGTTCCAAATAAATATAAAGAATGCGAGAAACAAGAGCGTCTTTTGTAGCTCACAGCATCAAGTGCTTGATTAAACAAGCACTTCACAGAAGAAATATAAAATTCTGGGAACTTGAGATAGGAGAAGAAGTACCTGAAAGATCAGAGACAGAACAGCCACTCTGTTTAGCAGCGTTTTCAACAAGCGATGCTCTTGTTACAAAAACTCCAGCACATTTTCTGAGCAGAGGAGTCAGCCCTCCCTCTGCCTCCAGCTAGCTCTGCATAGCTCCACACTGCCTATTCCTGCACAGTTGCATATACAGGCAGAGGGCAAAACTCGCTTTAGGATTGCATTTTTTTCCTGTAGAAGCTGTTTTGACATTCTTCTAAAAGCACACAGTTCAAATCTGACTGAATGAAGTGTCTCGGCGAGGAAGGTGGCATTGATCCCTGCCATTGCTCACTGCACTGGCAGTGCTGACAGGGTCTTTTTTAGTTCGTTAACTAGGTGTCCCCAAAGCACCCACGCCAAGCAAGAGCTAGCAGAACTACAGTTTGAGGTGGTACAAGCAGCAGTTGCATATGCAGAAGGAAAACACAGTTCCTGCTATGAAAAAAGAACAGACTTACAGCATGCTTCTTCCTGCTTCTTTCCCCTGCGCTACACTGCAGTTGGAAAAAAAAAAAAAAAAGGGAAAAAAAAGGAAAGAAAATACTAAAATACTACTTTAAAGCCTGTAGCTTAATAACAGTAGGAAACAAGATATCTGATTCACAAAGTAGAAATCCAGTTTCAGGTTCTAAGAATGACAATCAGGCCTCTGAAATAGGCCTTTAATGTGACTAAGGGTATTCTTCTGCAGTAAATCTAAAATACACCTTCCCGGGATTAACGTGGGATTCAGTGGAAAATTTTCCACCTTCCACTTTCTTTCACAGAAGATCTGCTCATCTAGAAAGCAGGATTGCCCAGTTATATGTCCAGATTAACAGGCCAGCAACACATGAAGCTCAATGAGTGATATAGAGAAAAGTCTCCTGCTTAAAAATGTAGGTCATTTATCATACCAATAAGCACAAGTCAAGACACAGCTAGAGAGTGTAATTAAGAAGCAAAAGTCACCAGAGAAAAAAAAAATGTGATTTCGGAGCACACACACATACACACATGTACATATATGAAATATAAGTTATCACACATACACAGAGTCCACATTCTAGGAAAAACTGTTGCGCAAAGTGAAAGCATATGGAACAGAATCTACAGAATCAGGTAGAAAAAATGCTGAAACACTTCAAAAAGTTTTATATTATGTCATCTCATTCTCCTTCTAAACATCAATTCTAGACATCAATTTTTTCATTGTTGTCCCACGAACATCTCTTAAAAGTTAAGCAACACAGAAACAATTCAAAATTAGATTAGCTATCGCTATTAGCATCACACGAATTTCCAAGAACCACTTTTATCACTTTTTCTTAGTATACTATGACAGGCAAGCTGTTAAGTCTTAGCTGTGTTTTGCGTGGGTGAGAGAAAAAGCACATCTAAAATCACAGTATTTGCTAGAAAATGAATTGGCACCTGTACGACATGATCTACAAAGCGAGCACATAAAGGCATTTGGATGCTGTATCGTGATGCGATGCCTCTCGTGGGCACACCAGCAAGGGCATGTCTACCGGCACAAGGCAGATAGACAAAAATTGTTTCTTGTGCAAATCAGCAAGAGACAAGCTGACCAAGGACTAAAACCAAACCTTAACTGCAAGTGCTGTAAGCATCAAGGCTTACAGACCAGATCAAGTTTAACACGCTACTTAAGAATATTATAAAGAATCTTTTACATTTAATTTTCATAAAATTGCTTCTTTTAGGAAAAAAATACACACATACTGCTTATTAAAGCTGCTTTCCTCTGACAGACAATGATTCAGTATACATATTTATAGAGATTCAGACACAAACATTATAATCTAATATTTTTTAAATAGCAAAGCTTTAGTTGATATAATTCTGTAAAATGTCTGCACACAGACAGCATTCCAAACTAGCACTGTGGAGAAGATACAAAACCTTAGGCAATCCTCCGGTGTTTGCCTTATCATCTCAGTCTACACTAACCTTTCTCCAAATCAGTATTCCAGAAATCCTGTACTTGGGAACACTTTGATAACCTGCTTCTGCTAAGTTGCTGGGTTTTGGTCATTTAGATTCAATTTTCAAATTTCTTATCAATCTTGTCTTCAATAAGCCTCCTACTTGCATTCTAAACATGATCGCTCTACATATGGATCTTATCCTTCCCCGCGCTGGACAACAGACCTCTGGTGCAAGAGAAAGGCCTCATAGGATGCCATGTGCCTGTAAGCTGAGGATAACTCAGCTTTCTGACAGGGCTATAAACTCATTTACAGGTACTCCCCCCCCCCCCCAAATTAATTAAGATATTAATGATAACAGAACACTAATACACTAGACATATTTTTGATTGTTTCCCTTCTGTGTAACAAAAGGATGAAAGTAATTTTGCCTAAAAAATGAAAGTTCTTGAACATATTACTGAATACAATTATAATTTTGTAGATGAGGAAATTGAAGAAAAAAAATGGCCAAAGGAAAACAAATTCAGTGGCAGATCTGGTAACAAGAATGCCTCCCAGTTCTCATCTGCTGGATTACAGATCTGGCAGGAATTTAAGATTTCACTCCATATTTTTTCTGTTTCATCAGTAGGGTCTCCTTTCTCCTCCATTCTTATAATTAAAATGCCCAGTCTGATTCATACATTAATTCTAAATTTTAAGTAATCAGTAATATTCCTTGTAATTTCAAGTGCTGAATTATGCCCATTTCAAACTCCAGATAGATTAGGTAACTGCAGTGACACAGATTTGAAACCTCAGAACTGATGCGTTGAGCAGAAAGCAGCAGTGATACCTCAGCCTAAGTCAGAGCCTAGAAAGTCCCAACTAAACCGAAGCCTTAGGGAATGTCTAGCTTAACCTACAGAGCGAAGCCATGTGCAAAGCAAGTCTTACAAGGTTTCATTTTAATGTTTAGTTGCCCAGAGGACAAAGTGTTAATTCAAACCTACCGAGAATATTAAAAAGAGAAAGTTGTTTTCATTTGAAAAAAAACTTGGTTTACCACTAACGCAACACATTTCACTCCATACTTAAATGGGTTATTTCTCTGTTTGGAGGTATTATCATGTCACAAGTGACCAACACAACTGTCAGATTTTCTCTTTACTTCTTACAGCAAATACAGAAAGAAAGAGAAAACGATTACTTGTGGCAGAACACATCAAAACCATCAAAGCTCACTGAAGTTCAGTAGCACTATCTTCACGTTGTATAGTTTCTAGCTTTTAGCAAATGATATCTCCTTAACAGTAATGGAAGGCTGAGAAACACTAGCATCTTTTTCAGTAGTTTTTTTGCAGGAATACTCCAGCAGAAGGTTTGGATCCAAGTTAGATGAGGCTTAGATGCTGGAGTCTGAAAGACAAGCGAAACTAAACAGCTCAGTGGCTTGGTACGACGGGGCTTGCACAATCTTGCATTTGTCATCAGGAAGCAGGGTTTGTCTGGAGGTGACAAAGCTGCCAGCGTAACAACGGAGTGCCCAAAACAGTCCCAACAGTACAAGCCACACCGGCATTCGTGAACAAGAGCAAACTCTGGTTTCGTGGGAGGATATAGAGCTCACAAGCACAAACTGCTACTTATTTGGTTTATATTCTCTTTTGCAGCTGTATCAAGATTCAGCGACTGCTTTGCACAGGAAAACATGAAATACCCTGAGCTGTGTCCCCCTGTTTAGAACTCTTAGTTCTAAACTAACTTTCTATTCCCAGAGCCAATTAAAGTAAGCCTTGAATGAATCAACATAGCACGAGTTAAGCAGCAGCAAGGCATGCATGCAGAGACCTGCATGTTCAAGTAGCAAGAACTGGCAGAATCAGACACAAAGATGCATTTATAAGTAGTCCTGCTCATGCCACAATTTATTTGCACCAGAGCAAAAAAGTAAGCCAAATGCTTGCGGAGCACATGAAGTCTGAGCTCTCAGGGAGGCTTATAAACCCAAAACACTAGAACTTCCTGTTCATTTACTTTAAATAAGACAACACAACCACACTATTACAAGTCTACAGAGCCAACCATTTTACAGTTTGTTACTTCAGCATCAAAATCTATCTGCATATTCTATAAATATTCTCTGGAGATAACAAGTACATAAAAAGCCTTCCATGCCTTTTCCAGCCCCACTGAGTGCAAGTAAACCAGACAAGACCCTGCTGCTCCTTGGACTTACACTGCTTTCCTTTGGAAGCCAATGCCTCAAAATATTCTCAATACTTTTCTACCCCTCCCCTATATTCTGAGTAAGATGACAAACTCATTAACCTTCATATGTAGCAGTCTTTAAGCCTACTGATTTAGCAGCAATGTTCAAGCTCTACTAGCCTAGAGAGGTTTGCAAAAAAGCAATATTAAAGAATTATTAGTTCAAAATATCCTCAAAAGTTAACAAAGAGACTGAGAACAGTTATAATACTCCTTTTGTAGGCCTCAAAGCAAACTGTAATTATATTCCATTTTTCCAGGGCACATACAGCAGCAGCAGTTCTGTTTCTAATATACTCATTTCCAGATACATTTGAAAATCTAAACTATACCCACACCTTTTATATTTTATCGCCTACTTACTGTAAAAAGTAGATCATGAGTGTGCATATTTTTGAATAATTTTGCTACCTTCACCAGGAAGACATTGTATGACTGTCATTGTAGAAAGTTCTGTGAAAACCACGAGCTGCAATTTTGCCTCCCATCCATATTGCCCTAGATCTCAAGCTGGTAGATTAGCAAATATTTCAGAAGACACTTTCATGTTCTAAGCACATTAAGTGTAGTAGTATCATTAGTTAAATTAGTATTCCTAAGACCTACATATATAGTTTATATAAACACAAGAAGCAACTCCACCTGTATTTGAGGGTTGTGTTTTTAAGATACTATCTCATTCTATCATCATGTGCGAGCAGCTGGAAACCAAAACACCTCCAAATTTTTGAAAGACTTCTGCACACTGAATTACGATTAAGATCTGATACTAAATTCACTGTGAGTAAAGAAAAATTCAATGACCCTTTGCTATTCTGGGCAAGAATCCCCCTATTTACCTTGCTCTCCCCTCTACTAACAGTAAGGCTAAACTGCGCTTTTCTTAGCTTTGGGCTATTCCTTTTTTGTTGCGATATTCACGGAGTAAATGCTTTTCATTCCTATTGATACCTCTAAAGATACTTATGCATGCACATATCACTCACCTACCCTTAAGTATTTGTTTTCTAGACTTGATACCTTCAACGTAGTATCACATTGCAAAGTTCACATTTAATAATTTTTCTGCTTTAGAGGCCCATTTTTCTGCTTTAAAGCTGCTGCTTTACAGAAGAGGACTTAAATTTGATCGAGTTGTTATTTTCAGAATCTTGTATACTTGGAGTAGGCCTCACTTTATTTGTTAACTTCTAAATTTATTTCTCTACCATACAAGCACAGGCCAGAGCTACACTGGCTTTTTCACGTTTCAGGCCTCTGAACAAACTTTACATGGTCTCAGGGTTCTTGTGGCAAGAAAACCTACATGAAAACACAGGAGGTTATTGGGTGTTTTAAAAATAATAAAACTACTCTGTTTTTGACCAGCTATAGCTCAGAACCAAAATAGTTCCACTGAACATCCAGTGCCCAAGACATGATTGTCACATGTTGACATACCCAAATACTTAAGAGAAGTTCTTCATTTTGAGATGTTTTTGTCTTTCCTGTGATTATTTATGCTTTAAAAAAAAATCTAAAATTTAAAGATTTTCTTTTACAACTGTACTCTTATCACAGAGGAACACAGCTTCCCCTTGTCCAAAAACAAAAAGCTCGGGCACTTTTAACCCTTCAAAGTCACACAGCACCCAGACAAAACTCCTTGTAGCCATCCCTCAAATTAGCTCTGCTCCCTGCAGGATCCATAACTCCTTTCCTGCTGCAGACAGACAGCAGTTCTCCATCCTTAGCCATTAGATTTAACCAGGAAAGAAGAGGAAGTGACTCAGTTAATGAAGTCTGTCACGCCTCACTCAGAACATTGGTGTACATTTGGACATTAAGCAGTTACCTTTTAAACACCTAGACACTGGAAGCCTGTGCTATGATTAATTTGGGGGGAAGACTTTTTTTCAGCAATGCAAGACTGCACTGATAACATATGTTATTGCACTTATACCACTTTTTCATGCAAAACTTTATTTGTAGGAAAACTGCAACATTAATGTTACACCTAAGACATCAAAAGCACAGGTTAAAATAAAGTACATTTATCTTTTAGATATATATGATGCAGAAGATGTCAACACCTGACAGGATGCAGTAAGCAACTGAATTACTTGATGCACATACTTAATAACCAATCTTTAAAAAAACACCCAAACCTACCTCTTGTGCTTGTCAGTTCTTGGATGCAAATCAAAAAATAAAATAAAATAAAATAATCCCTCCAGTCCTTTTTGAGGTAAATTTTATCTCTCAGCAAAACCTCACTCTGTGCTACAGTAAAGAGCAACAAAATGTCACTGAATGATAACCCCACATTGAAAATATTCTGTGCCTTATTCTTCATTAACCTTAGGGCTCCTTATACATTTCACTTCTGCAATGAAGCTGTCTCAAAGAAATACATTATAGAGGGTATTACTCAAAATCATTTCCTGAGCACTGGGCCTGCAACATACCAAATCGTCGAGGGCAGTTCAGTAAAAGCACCCTGTCACGTATGCACAGGACTTTCAACCGATACAGAGTTAGCAAGTTCTGGAGGACTGCAGGAAGTGATACACTTAAAAAAGGGCCTTCTGAAAAGAGGACTCCTCATCCCACACTCCTTCTCCATCTCCAGCTGACGAAGAACTGGAGACGTTCATCCTGCAAGACACTGCTTTTAAAGCTTGCACACCATGCCCCTGTGCACAGGACTTTCAACCGATACAGAGTTAGCAAGTTCTGGAGGACTGCAGGAAGTGATACACTTAAAAAAGGGCCTTCTGAAAAGAGGACTCCTCATCCCACACTCCTTCTCCATCTCCAGCTGACGAAGAACTGGAGACGTTCATCCTGCAAGACACTGCTTTTAAAGCTTGCACACCATGTGGAGACGTTCATCCTGCAAGGCACTGCTTTTAAAGCTTGCACACCATGATCCTGAAACCGAAGCTTGATTACTTCACTTGGATAAAACACCACTTTTTCTTTCCCCTCCTCAAATGCCCCTTGCCAAAGAAATTCACAGTGACAGAGAAGCAAAGCCCAACTCCTACCTTTCAAAATATGAACTTCAAACTCACTAGAATATTCAACATACCTGCCTAAGCAGCATTCAAATGGCTTTGACAACAGCACTGCTCAACCTCACTGATCCACATCAGCCTCACCATTCGCTTTCTTCGCCTTCTCTTAATCTTAGTAAAATGGTCGCATAAATAATTTTTATAAAAGAAAAGCCCTAATTTCTGTTGCTTATATTCCTGAAGTAATATTTAAAAATTTATTTACAAGCATTCCTGTTTGCTGCAGCTTTTTTTTTTTTTGATCTGTCACTAAAAAAGCTGAAGATGGCAAACAAAATAATTTGAGAGATAACAAAATATTTTTAAGGAATATCTGTGTTATTAAAACGCATGAAAGACGGGTGTGTGCAGTGCTGCCCAGCAAGGCTTTTCAGAAAAATAAAAGAAAAAAGGAACAAAACCCCAGGTCCAGGAGAGCAAGGCAGAGGTTGCACGCGGATTTACCGTGCGGGTTGGCAGGGTTTCGAGAGG
>NW_010580326.1:328196-357066 GCF_000705375.1 Tinamus guttatus
GCAGCCCCGGCTCTCCCGGGAAGGCAGAGCCGTTAGTTGCATCGCTCCTGGTCTCAGGCTGGCGCCTTCGCGTTCCCGCGCCTTGGGGAGGTGCTCGGGTCGTGTTTGCGAGCTCCTCAGCTGCAGCAGGAGGGACAAGAAGTAAATAATAGTAATAATAATAATAAAAATCCTGCAGCTGCCTGATTCCTGAGGAAGGGACTGCAAGGAAAACCCTTGCCCACAGGTTGTGCCAGCCGGGTCTAGCAGCGCACGGACGTGTGTGCGCAGGGGTTACCTCAGCGAGGGGACAGCGGGTCCTCGTCTTCCACATTGCAGCCGAAGATGCAGAATTTATTTTTCAGTCTGAGGCCGTGTGGGGAGGGAGACGCCGGTGTCGGCCGTCCCGTGCCCTTCCCTCTGGAGGAAGGAGCGACCTCGGAATCGCAGCGGGATGTTGGCGCTCGCTTGTCCTCAGAGCCTCGTGTCGGAGCCGGGGAGCTGCCTGCTGCCACCCAAGGAGCTCCCGGCCTGTGTTCACCACCAGCAGAGCCGCTGCAGGAGGAGCTCCCACGGTGGAGACACAACCTATTTCTTCCCAAGTTTTAAGAAATCTCGTCCCAAACGTATGGAGCCAGTTATCCCACATACAATGCCAGAGCGCACTTTGTCTCCAAAGCCAGGAATTTCTCTTATGTCCATGGTAGATTTTAACTGGACATGACATGTCCAACTTGCCTTATGCCCATTTTATAAAAACAGATAACCTAGTGTTTTATGCTTATATCACCTGAATGGGCATAACAAATAAAAATGCTACAAATTCTTCACCCAATGGTTCACTGACAATATATTTTGCTAAGTGTCTGCTGTTGTCATAGAGTTGTCTCGGATGACAAAAACTCATATATTCCCCTGAACAAATTGATGTTCAGCTACAGATGTCACAGAGTAAACCAGAGAAACTGCCAGTGCACCTCACATTTCTACACAAATGTTCAACATAGTGTGATGTGTGACCAGTGACTTTCTAAAAGGTATTGATTTGGTTCAAAGAACATTTTTTTCTGTAATAATTGGGATTTTTTGGGCGGGGGGGGGAGTAAATTGCATTATACATATTCATTGACTATTATGTGCAGAAAGGTATATAAAAGAAGTAATAATTTGCAATGAAGATACACATTTGGATTAATTTCAGAACAATATGGCTAATTGCATATGCTACTGAATTATGGGTTCATATTTTATGTACCGATACAAGAGTACATACAATTACATGAATAGGTAAAAAGCTGGTACACTGAAAAATAATGATTGGCCACTACAGTTAGATACTTGTTTATGTTAAATAGCAAACAACAGATCTTTGATAGCTTGTAAAGGGCCTATGAGGTATCTTAGGGAAACATCAGGTGCATTTTATGAGTAGCAAGTTCTGGAATTCCACCTGTTGAGGGGGAGAGAGCTCTTGACCTCATCCATTTCTTTGTACTGTTTGTAGGTGCTTTTAGCAATTTTTCTATACCCCCTGATACAGACTGGGGTGTAACTACCCACAAAATAATATGAAGCAGCCTGACCTCAAGTATAAAAATACATTAGCAGAACAATGAAACTACTAAAAATCGCTTTAGTTCACAGAGAGGGTTAGACTTCAAAGTCAGGACTTCAGAGAATAATGTATTCACCCATCTGAGCCACCTTCTGTGCTGAGATGCTCTAGCCAGATTACGCTTTTCATAGAAAGAGAGAAATAGTCATAATGAATATAGGTTAAGGAGGAAATTACTACGGCCTAAGTCTTTAGCTCATCAGGAAGGAGAGTGAAATTCTGGTCCACTAGATGCTGAATATTTAGTCTGAGCAAAACAGTTTAGCTTTAGTAAGGGAGGATGATAGACCTCCACTCCAGACCCTGTAGTCTGGTAGTGAGAGCACAGCTGGCTTGGGAAGGGCTCACTTCTCTCAGGTTGGGCAGGAATTGAACCCAGGTGTGCCACATTGCAGGGTATAAGAGAGCTAAACAAGGATGTAATGGTCAAAGGGTGTTTCTCAGGTGTAACTTCTTCTCTAGGTGGTGGTATCCTGCTGCTCTGAGGATGTTCTTGAGGACAGGCATCTCAAGGAAGGAAAGAAGGTAGGTGTGGAAAACATTTCTGGGAGTCTGGGTCTTTTTAGACTCAAAAAAAAGTTTTATGTGATTCTGTTGGAATATAGATAGTTTTGTGCAAGTTAACAGTTTAGGAAAGAATTTTAGAGTATTTTAGACTGACTAAGAAACTTCATAATCTAGCTGAGGTTCTGTACTATCCCAGGTACTGCCTAGACACCTAATGAGAGAATTCTGTTGTGTAAAAGATTTAAAAAACATGTCATGAAATGACTTGACATTTGTGACTCAGACAGTGGCAATGCCAGGATGTAGAGCTGTAGTCTGACTTGTAACCCTATATCCTCTGTATCCTCTCAAATCAAGAGGATTTTTTTTTTCTTCTTACATCTGGCTTTCCTGATGCTTGTCTTTGTCCTTTGCCAAGATAAAAGAACAAACAGATGGAGGGAAGAGGAGGCTGAAATAAGCTGTTACAAAAAAATTGCATCACAGAGAGGAGAAATAACTTGTAATTTCCTTTTTTAAAAATGTCCCAGAAGTGTTGGCATAGCTTGATCAATTCTTAGAGAACTATGCAGCTCAACTGATAGAGCAAGGAGGGCAGAGATGTTTTTCTTCTGGAATTTTTGCTGGTGATATTTTTCTGTGGTTTCCAACTTGGGGGTGAGTGGGGGGAAGGATACAGGATCCTAAGCCATCTGGCTCAATGAACAGTGAAATTTTTAGTAATGTGGAAGTCTTTTGGGGGCTACATAGAATTTTGTTCTTCCTGAAAGACCAGGAAGCAGGTTGAATTTCTATTTCTACAGTGACTAATTTCTTTTGCATTTAGAAGCAAGGATGCTTAAAATAATTATTTCCTGTTTTTAACAGCTCTTTCTGATCAAGGGATAAGAACATGAGGATAAAATGAATTAAGGGATTTAAGGTTATGTTAAGGTTATATATTTATGCTGAGTAATTTGTGTGTATCCACCTTGGGTTTGCAGTGCTCTAGGAAAATAATTCCAGATCTTGGTTTTGATTTCTGGTTTTTTTTTTTTTCTCATAATTAGAGAAAGAGAGGTTTAAATATTAAATGCAGATGTTCAGCATGGAGAATTAGGGGGGAGAGAGGCTTGTTAATCATGGCTTGGTGTTGAATCTTCTTGGGAGACTGCATGGCAACTTTTAATCCGGGGCAGCTCCCCTGTGGAGCACTTGAAAGTGGTGGTGGAGCCTGTGCGAGGCCTCCCATGAGCTCCAGTGTGTGGATGGGCTCCAGGATGCAGTTCACTTGACCTTGTCCCTTAAGGAAAATAGAAGATACTCTAGAGGTTGAACTTGGTGCTAGAGAAGAGAAAAACTGGGGATTTGGGGATTACAGCAAGAGTGTTAGGAAGTAAATTGCAGGTTGAAGGTGTGCACCAGAACACTGCAACTATTCATATGTAAATATTGACTGTCCTTGCAGCTGAAGCAAGCAGGGCACTTAGTGACTGGCAGGCCAGGAGATGGCCACAAGCCCTCAACGTTGCAGAGTTACTGCAGTTGTGCTGCAGCAGAGCAGGGAACAAGGCCCTTGGGAGGGCGGCTGCCTTGGGGCCTGTCCTGGGTGTCACTCCGTGCAGGCAGAGGCAGCGTGTTCAGGAAGGACTGGGAAAGGAGGCCAATGTACAAGAGATTTAGTGGTTTGCAGGGCCTTCATGGGCATGGCCTAAAAGGGAGCATGACCAGAATGGGGACAGCTTTACATCAGAGGGCTAAATTGAGGTAGAAAATAAGTTGTACTGGAAACCAGAGAAGCTGCAGAGTTAAAATGAGGGTAGGAAGCAAATGGCAAAATGCATTTCAAATGTCAAGTTAATCTAAACTGGATGAATCCTTTTTCTAAGGAATATGGTTAATTACAACATGATGTTGCGATCAAGTATTAATATTTTGGATGGTGCCATCTACTGGTTAATGTGCCATATATGCTTGGACATCTGTCTTCACAACAAGGGGGTCATGGTTGTATCTAATAATGCTGTTCCTTTCTGGTAAATCTGTCGTCTAGGGTATCTGGGCATTTGTAACTATGGACCATAGAACCTAATCTAGAGTTTCAGGGGGATATCTTTACAATGTCATAACATGATCCTACACTGGCATAAAGCTCAGTAGCTGCCTGCTACCTAATCTGTTGCATGATTTTTATGACTTCTCAAATCTTAGTAATTTAACCTGGTCCTAAAGATAATCTCTGATAAAAGGCTGCTGAGAGGTAAAAGTACTTGCAATAAAAAATATGCACACTTAAAAGTAACCACTTGGTGTCACTATTTTTCAGTGGTTACTATGATATACTCCTATAGGAATCGTTTACTCAGTTGACACCTCTTTTGGAAACACTGTTGTAGCTTATTGTATAGGAGGGGAATTACTCATGTAGTGAAATCAGTGTCTTCCTCCTCTTAAATGGGCCATTTTTAGTATTGAATCTGTAATGATACCTAGGTTTTGGTATCCTGTATTGCCCAGGATATTCTGCAGAGTGGAGCTGTGATTTAAAATCTCAGTAGATGCATCCTCTCCTCCATGGACCAGTGTCCTGGAGGAAGGGAGGGAAGAAGGGGTGGCATGGAAGGGAAGGAGCAATGTGCTGAGGAGGCTGCAGTACTGCTGCATGTTTTGGAGCAGGAAAGAGTAGTTATGACAAGGGCTAGAGGAATCATTGTTTTGCTTATACTTTGTGCTTATATTATGAGATAATATAAGCATAATGTGAAATGATGTTTTACAAAAAAAAAAAAAAAAAAAAAACTTTGAGTCTCAGGCTTTGTCTTTGTAGGTTAGGCTCTACAGGACAGCAGAGACAATCCTTGACCTGGTAATCAAGTAATACTTTAAGTTCTGTTTTCCTTCATTCATACTATATTCTTGAAAATGCTTCTGTAAGCAATGGAAGGTTATGGAGAGTTGGAAGTAATTAAATATTTTACACTGTTTTGTTCCACTCTTCACTGTGAAACATGTTCTTTTCCCCTGGCAAAACACTTTAGACAAATGCTTTAACTTGTAAAATGGACTCTTGCTTAGCTTGGTTTGTTTTGAAGACTTCTCCAGGGACTTCTGAACCCTTTCCTCCTTGACAGGAGCTAGTTCAGTTTTTAAAAAGTTTCCTTAAAACATTACCTTGTGATGGTAGAGATGAAATAAAATGGGTAGTAGGAATGAAGGAATTGGGGATTTCATGAGAGAGTCTGTGTTAATATTTCTGGTCCTGGCTTGCAGTGTATAGAGGGTTATCTCTGCTTTAGGGACTTGTAATTTCAGTTGGAGTCAAAGAGGGTAATGCATGTTCACCCCAAAGCTGATTTTTGACTCTCCAGGCTTCATACTTCTGAGTGCATATCCTAGTAGAAGGCCTTAAATACAATTGTGGTCTATAATATAGGCTGAAAAGAAAGAGGCTGCTGTGGTTAGACCTGTGCCCTACTGATCTATGCAGCCATTTAATAGATATTTAGTCTGCAAATTGCTTTTACCCCATGTCCCAGAGTAGCAAAACATTTCCTAACAGCCTATATGAAACTTAAGATCTAACTTACAAAATACTAAATGTTGCAAAATCTTCAAAGTGTTGCAGGAAAATGGCAGAAGAGATTAAAGTCATTATTGGTGACATAGATTCTTAGAATAATATAGATTGTTTGTTGAAAATAATTTATTATCTCAGGACAATTCTTTCTGCGCATTAGGAATGAAGGCATTTTTCCCCACAAATAATACAACCTGGATAACCTGAGGCATGCTCCTTCCCGATCCCAATATTTTCTGATTCAAAGCATTTAACTGGTAGGTTGTCCATTAGAATTTGGCACTGGCAAAGAAAATGCAAAGCCAAAAAAAGGGATTGGATCCCATTGCTTAATTCCACTGCATAAAAATGAAGGTGCTTGTCCAGACTCCAACTTGTATTTCGCACCCTCTCTCCATTCTGTGTGGCTCAAAGCAGTTTGATGGGGAAAGTTTGAATATGCCAATTCTGTTGTATGGTGAGGAAATATCTGACTGGCTCAAACACCCTATTTTGACTTCTGGACTCTTCAAGACTAGCTGCTAGATTTGTTGTCAGGCTTATTCTTTAGATTTTTGAAACAATGGTTCTAGGATTCAAATCCTTCTACTACAACCAGGATACCAAAAACTTTGCTTGCTGCCCCTCTTAAAAGAGAGGTTTTTTGGAAGGGAGCAGAAGTTTATACTAAACTGGTCTTAAGAAATGATCTGCCAGAATTGTGTGTGAAGAGGAAAGGAGCGATATTTATCTAGTTTCTATAATACATACTGTTTATCTTGTCTGAGGTTTGTCATCAGTGATTGTGATGAACTGCATGTGTGGAGGGAGTGCCTTGTGCATGTGCAGGCACACACATTTTGCTGATTTTTCAACCTGTGCATGTGGCTTTGTCTTTTTTTCTCCAGAACTCATATAAGGTTAATATGCTGTGATAGAAGCAAGCAGAGGTAGAAATTCTTTAGAAAGCCATAGCTGCAAAAGATGATCTTGCCACTGGATGGCACTATGCTCCTTGGAGCTCATAATATCTATAATTGTGCAAAATAATTTTACTTGCAAGAATTTTAGGTCAAGCAGGGAAATAACCACTGCAAAGTCTGTGTGTGTGCTTTTTGATGGCTAAGGTGGTAATAATGAAATGATCTTTTCAGAGCTGGCTCTAGTCTGGCAGCATTAGGTTTTGGTAAGTCTATATTCAAGCTTTGCTTATATTTCAAGGTAAACATTTTAAGATGCAATTTATTCTGTTTTTTGGAGGCTCTGGTAATACATGCTCTTTGCTGCCGCATAAGGCATTATGGTTATTTTGTGGTTATTTTATCGCAGGACTTATTATTTATGCTTTAGGCAAACATTTTATATTAATGAGAAAATAATGTACTTGGCAACCCTCTTGTTAAATCACGCTTTTTCTTTTTCTTGACAGCAAGTATGGCAAATCTGTGTGTGGAGCCCTCTTTACCTGAATATCTTGGACATAAAGGATGGGTGAGTCTGGCCCTGTTGTGGGCCTCTAATTTTGTATGCACAGATATTTTTAACTTCAAGCTGAAGACCCACATGTTGAAGGGAATGTTAGTAGTTCATTCAAAGTTGTGGCTGCTGTTTGTGCATATGCAAGGAAGCATTAACTTCAGTTTGGCTTATTGATGTGAGTTTCATATGACAGTGATTATTATGTTGTGAGTTTCATATGAGACAGTTTGTCACAGCTATTGCTATGATCATAGCTTGGTGTTCAGTGCAAGCCACTTGTGAATTTACTCAAACTTCCTTCTGGGTGTATCAAACTCACTGCAATGAGTACAGTTAGCTTGAAGCTACCTGAATTATATACATGAACTGCTAACTAGACTGTGGGTTATATATCCAGATGCAAAATGCTTGGCAGAAATATTGGCCTGTCCTTACCTCTTGTGCCACCTGATGCTGGTTTTTGTGGTGTGCCACCCCCTCAGTATCTGAGTGCAGCTATTGACACAGCTGCATTTTGAAATGGGTCTGGGAACTCATCTGCCTAGCCCTGAGCAAGTCTGCAGTATAGCTAACTACGTGGATGAAACACTCCTTTTTCTAGTAGCATGGAGTACCTTGATAGTGGGGCAGGAATATTGTAGGTTTGAGTATTAATGCTTTAAGTGAGCATTGCTACCAAAGACTTAATCTTGTGACACCACAGCTAAGCCTCCTGTTTTAATGATTTCTAAATTAAGGTCCTATTTAAAGTGCATCTGTTTGGAGCCACTTCCATACAGTCTCCTGCATGATACAAAAATATAGTATGGACCCTGACAAACAGATATCCAATTCTATATGTAGCTCTGTGGAGTTTATTGTTTTTTAAAAAAAGTCATAAGCAAGTTCACCAGAGGTGAAAAGTGCTCTGAAATGCTTTTTTAGCAGGCAATACAAGGAAAGCCTTCAAAGTGGTATGGTCTAGTTTCAGGTAAACATCTAGGTGGAAAGAGGCAGTTACATGAAAATAAGAATATGTTCATTTTAACCAGTATTGAGAAAGAGGTGGCTATTTGTATATTTTATATACTCTATTTGTGTGTGTATATATATAATTGGCCTCTTTCTGGAGGCCAATCTTACTACTTCTGTATGTGTAGATTTTTCTAACATTCTGAATGTATTTCCCATAAAAGGAAAGAATCTCAGATCAGCTTCTCTCTTGATAAATCCAAGAAGAGCTCAGTGTAACTGCCATAGCAATGAACAGCACATCTGGGTTGGCAGGAGGTGATTTATACATTGTATTTCCCCAGCACTGTGTATAAGCAAGCAACTTTCACCTGAAATACTTTTTTTGGAGTTGGATGTAGTGAAAATTCCACTGGCCTGACTTGATAAGCAGACAAGACAGACAAATAGTTCTGCAGGGGAAAGAAACCTCAGCGTGTGGTTGGCCTTGTTCTCTTACCTGACAAGAGGAAAGGGACCTATGAAACTTTTTTTCTAACACATTATCTGAATCTTATCTGCTCAAACACTTCAGAGTTCAGGCAGAACAGCCAAAGTCAATTTTTGTTCAGAGTGTTTAAAATCAAAGATAAACAGAAGGGAGAAGTTTTGTGTGGGGAGGTGCTGGGGTGGGGAAGGGACTGGATGGTGGGATTGGGGAGGGAGTGTTTTAACCTACACTGACGCCTCTGAGATCTTCATGGAAGTATCTGCCCTCCTCTAATGACAATGAAATTGCACAATACATAATTGCTGGGGGAGGAGATCTCCTGGGTTGTGGCCAGGAGCCAATATTCTATCTGTCATGACCAGGTTGATGATACCAATGGCTGGTATAAATTAGAGAACAGATTTGTCATGGTTGTTGCTGCTAGTCTGACTCTAGGAAGTCTGAAAGTGCCTTCAGAAATGTATAAAACAGGAATCAGACTTTCAGAGCTTTGTCTACTAATGTTTTAAAATACTTAAATATTGGTTTGCTAATGGTGCAGTACTCAAATATCCACAACCCTATGGACCCTCACAGTGTATACTGCTGTGCTAATCCAGACACAGCAGAATTCTTAGTATTCCAGTAATATTTTGCAAACTTCCTTGTCCTTTGAGCTGCAAGTAGGCACCTTGATGTTCCTTGTACCCAGATCTGTCTGGTAACTGGGAGATGAGTTATTCTCCCTGCCCTTTCCTGAACCAGGTAGTCTCAGCCCAGCTCTTGAGCCAATTTGGCACTATGTTTAAATGGGAATAGTAGTATATCATCTGTGAAAGCTCTCCTTCAGTTTACTGACACCTTGTTTATTGAGTGTTATGGTTGATAAAAGCTCCAAGGCCTAGTGCTGATGGAATAGCTCTTGCCTTTTACTCACCAATCCTTGCTGTGTTTCAGGGTTTCTGTGTCCCAAAGGAAGCTCCAAGAATGACTGTGCCTTGAGAGATGTAATTGCTTCCAATTCCTTAATGGGGATGCAGAGTATAAATTATTTGGTACCATCTTTTATGATGCAGCCCTATCCCTTTTGTTATGTATAATCTGCTCTGTGATTAAGGAGGGGAGATGTGGCAGGGGGAAACAAGGTGTGGTTCTGCTTTATGCCTCCTTCCCTGCAGTGTGAATTGTAGGGAATGGTGTGCAGAAATACATTTGCTTGAACTGAATTTCAATGGATTGAGCAGATATTGCTGATTTATGAGAATATCTTGCCCACATCCTGTTGATTCAAAACCTCCAGCCTGTGAATTTGTCAGTGTATTCTGTACACACTGACTAGCCAAGACTGGCCTCATATTTTATGAAAGAGCAGAGTAGTGTCAAAGTATGGTTGGAAGAGATGTTGAGAGGTAAGATTATGGATCAGATAAGGTGGCATAATTTCTGACATGTTGTCCAAGTGATTCTCAAACTGTGTATTACAGAATATATGGGGAATATTCCCAGGCATTCTGTTCCAAGGCTTAGACAGTGTGTCCTAATGTTTAACCTAAATCTTTACTTCCACTTCTGCTTGTAGTTTTTCTTTTAAGGAAGATATCCTCAAATGAGGTGTTCTTTACAGGTTGATCCCTACATTCTCCTTAGCACTATATTTTGAAGTGTTATATTTTTATATATGCCAATAATAGCAAGTGATATGCCAGTATTATTGTCACATATTTTACATCTTCAAATTATCTGCTGCCAAATGCTTAGCATCCAAATACTTATGTATATTGTTAAGCATATTAGAAAGCTAAATGTGCTGACTTAGTCACGAATGGAGAGCAGCAAGTACCTGCAGTAGATGTGGCATGTGGGTGCAGTTGTGGGAGCTGCATGTGTAGTCAGAATAATGAAGGAATATTCTGTGTTTAGAACTTACATGTGTGTCCCCCTCAAACTTGGTGATTTTTCTCAGTTTGTGGCATTAGCGAGTATACATACTGCATATGAATCATTTGAGTGCTCTTGCTAAAGATTAAATCAGAAGCTCTCCTTATTTATCACATAAGGAAACTCTTCTAGTAGGACTGTTTCTTAACTGTTTAAAATAAATTGGTTGGGTTAAATTTCTTCTTATTCAAGTTACTATGAAAAAATACTGTCTGTGAAAACATAAAAGCACTTACAAAATGTCAACATTTCAGCCCTATCTGCACATAGATCAATATGAATAGGTCACAGTAACCTCCTAAAGAGGTCTGCATGACAACCAAAACTAATTATCTAAGGTTCTAGAAGGAAAAACAAACCACCTTTATCCATGGGGTGACTGCTCTCAACAGGATGATTTATATTAGTTTACATCGTCTTGTTTTAAAATAGCTTTTTAACTTTATATTATAGCAGAAATAAATCTTCCATCTATATGAAAACTATGCCTATGTATATTTAATCTAGAAATGTATATTTTGTGTTACTCTGTTTCATTTTGCTTCTGTGTGAAATTAGGATGTTTTTGATGGGTGTCAATACAGAACTTTAATGACGTGTAATTACCTCCACTGTATGCAGTAAGCTGTGCACAGCTAGCTTGGAAATCGCTTTTGGGATTCAGTCTCTTAAGCATTATAAATGCTTCTGCAATTCCCAGGAGGAGGAGAATGTCTTTGTAAATCCTGAAGCAGATAGAAAGTCTAGCTAGTAACGTAACTAAAACCCTTGACATACTGTTTGGCCTTGGTGTCTTGGAAAGAATTTTTGTTACTTAGATACATAGTTCAGTGAAACTGGTCTTTATAACTTCTGTATTTAGCACTCCTGTATCTTAATCGGGAGCCAGGGAAAGGCTGATGTACTTAATAGCTTTAATCTTAGAATATGCAATGGAACAACAAAATCAGAAATATGAATACTTGGGAGTTAGATTGGCAGATTCACTTAAATATGAAGAGGTCAAATACATTGTACACTGGAAAGGCTTGGGTCATCTGGTCTTAAGCTTTTTGTTCCTGAAGACTTTTTACTTGCTACCAATTTCATATGTGGGTCCAAATTCAGTAAAGTTCTTGTTGGTATGGAATATATGCATACTTAGCAAACCTGTTGAGCACATTCCTAAATTAATCAAAATTCTGATATTCTATTTAAAATGAAATCTAGAATGCATCATATGGTGCTTTTTCATCTGTCTCCAACCAAATGGTCAAGCAGTTAAAACTACAATCAGATTCCTTTGAATCTTTACCACAGCCATCATAACTGCCTTTTTGCAGTTCAGGTGCGGTAAAGGCACAAGGTATTTAATGCCACAGTGAACAGGTGGCCACCTGACCTAAAACTGTCAAAAACAGCAGTTGTGGTCACTGACCATGAGGACATTTTTGCCTGTGCCTATTGTGTATTAAAATGCTTTAAATTATTTCCAGAACACAAGCAAGATAAGCTCTAAGAAGAGCTTTCCTTTTTGAAACTTTAGACACTTCACAATTAACCAAAAGTACAGTAGTTTGAAAATCTGAGGTTTCTGATTTGTTAGGCATGATTTTTGCTACCTGCCATCTGGAAATCTACAGTATTGTTGCAGAGCTATAAGTGTCTGTTTTAAGTTGTATTGTATACACTATATTATGTTTTGCAAGATTCTTATTAGATAAATATTTGGAGAAAGAATTGGAAGTAGTCTATCTTCTACCAGCAGTCTCCCTTACTGGGGATAACTGATGCCCTTGGTCAGGGGACAGGGATGCAAGCCCCAGCCCCAACAGGAGCTATCTCTTGGGTTGCCTTCTAATGCTTAATATGGAAAGCAGCTATTTCTGATGCCTGTTCTCTGCTGAGTTACCAAGAAACTGTGTTTTGGTGGTTATGAATGTCAGGTCTTATTTGGACACTTTCTTTGAAGCTGCTTTTCAGTATGTTTTTCTTGTTGCATCCCTTTGCCTCTGTACTAGTGACTTCAGGGGGGTGATGCCACTTCAGTATGAACAATGTATTTTTCTGCAAGGGAACGAGGGACTCTGCTTTTGCTACAGCAAAGCACTTTCAAATATTAGAATGCCTTGTTTTATGAGGTGAAAAATCCTATTGCCAGAATGTAGCTTTGAGTGCTAGAAAAGTCAGTGTCTTTGTAGAAAAATTGGCTTTTTTATGGTTAAGCCTAGAGAGCTCTGAAATACATGCCATTATACCATGTTTCAGTGAATCATGAAAATGCTGGGTTTAAGATTTTTCTCTATTTGAGAGATAGGTAAGATGGTAAGCAGAATGATTGAGTACTAGTTGGAGATTTTCAGCAAAACATTTTGCTTGAAACTTCTGATCTGTTAGAATAGAAATTTCTTATTAGGTGTAACATCTTACAGGCTTTACAGAAAGCTGCCAAGATCCAGGAACAAATTTGGGTTCAAGTAAAAGATTGCAAGAGCCCTTCCATTTCAGAAAATCAATCTAGGGCTGGCACTTGCAGCAGGAACTTAAACCTTTGTCTCCTGTGCCTCAGAAAAAGCCTTAAAGGTTTGTTTGGAATTTGGCTGCCTGTACATGGGTTATGTGCTCTTGCTCTCCCCCTTGGAGAAAATTTGGATGGTCTTTAGTTTGTTCCAGTTTGGAATGCAACAATGTTGAAACCTTAAGGGTTTTTTCTTTTCCCCTGGATATATTTTCCCCTATCTATGTAAGATAAAAAGCTTAAATACTGTGGCTTTAGCCTCCATATAATCTTACCATGCATCTTCATTTCACTCCTGCTTTGGGATATGGATGCACCATGTTTGTCTTGCATGTGTTACACAGATGAACAATGCCATGGGATGTGTGAGCCATCCAATAACTTGGAATTCTGGCATTATATCACTGGTCACAATAGGTGGGGCTGTGTACACCCAAAACCGAAAAATGTGTTTTTGGACAATAGGATGATTGAGGCTTGTTTGTGTTTAGGTTTGCACAGTCCGTGCATAAGCCATTGATCCCAAGTAAGTAATGAGGATGAGAATCCATTTAAGAAGTTATAAAAAGTATCACAGAACTTCTCCAATCACTGATTTTGTAAGTGGTGGACAACCAATTGTTTTATAGCAGAGCAATTCTTTAGGGTTTAAAGGAAATCCAGAATACTCTTGGCAAAATCTGAGGTGAGATCAAAATTTTACATTGGACCATGAAAGTAGAAAGGATTGTGGAAGATCTTCAGTTTAGTAAGGTTTATGCATTACTAACTTTGCTTTTTACTGCTGTGAGGCAGCTTACATCAGTGTAAAACCAGGCATGCAGAAAGTTCATGTGTAGGACAGGATGGTGCTACTTGCCTGAAGGTTTAAATGCTTCGTAATGAAGCTTTGGCCAAACAGAAGTGGCTTAATACCCTCCTCTGCACTTAAAGGTGCTCAGTGGTCCTCACTCGGTTGTACTGAAAAGGTGACACTTGGTGTCCAATCACTAGTCTCTTGCTGTCACCCTTCTCCCCCTTTCACTAACTTTATCCTATGCTTTTGTGAGGTAGTGCCCTGGATCAACATCCATGGGCTCTGTGAACAGCTGTGTGCTGCAGCGTTCAGTGGGTGACAGCAGAGCAACTGCAAGAGTTGGGAAGGCTGTGGAGGGACCTGTGGGTTGGGTACACCTTGCATAGGGTCAAAGAAGGTGCAAATCGGAACAGCCAAGTGCCTGAAGGGTTTCTGTTGGTGACACATAGTGAAACTTGGGTACATTAAGAGTGCCCTGATATGTTTGTGGGCTTTTCCTTGGCCAAATGCTTCTGAAGTTTGAATATATTTTCTTAATGTTAATATAACTTGCAATAAATACACCTAAAGTAACCTGTACTTAGCCTTAGCTACAAAAATGCTTTAACTTGCATCAAAGTGACTATTGTATAGCTGGATGGAATGGTATTTTAGCAGCACTGAATTCTGTCATTGAGAGTTTTATAGCTTGGTATAGTCAAGTCTGCCTGTGTTGCTATCGATAATTAGCAGGTTACAGAGGAATAATGAGAACTGAGATTTCTTTTTAATTGTGGTGCCCCAGTTGAAACTCTCCATGGAACAGATATCTCTGCTTTGGGTAGGGCATTTTTTCCATGCAGAGTGGGTATGCTATTGTCCATATTTGTCTAATTCCAGCCTAAGCAGTTCCAGATTTCAATAAAACACAATGTTTGGGAGTATTTTTCTCTACATATGTCTCTAATGACTGAGTCTACTAACTAAGCAGGGATTTGAAGTCTGCTTACTAATGCTGTGAGTCTAATTGTGATGAGCCAGGCCCCAAAAAAATGGTGAAATTGGCTTGTGGAATGTGCGTTTCTGCAGGATTGCAGTTTGGCTTCAGTGCGCTGCGGGATGGACACTGACTCCCAGGATGTCCTTCCTCTTCTGAGCTGACTGGGAATATGGAATATGATCACGAATGCTGCTACGTATCATTAGTCAGTTTGATTATTGGTGCAATTCAATTTCACAAGTTGTACAAGCTGTTAATAGTCACTATGGATTTTTGTAGTACATCAGATCTCCAACTATACTCCCTCCTTTTCAACTGGTCTTATCCTCAATTTCTCTACCTAGAATCAGTAGGCAGAATTAGATGGGAGCTACTTCCAGTGGGAGACATCCTCAGCTGTACAGAGCCTGAGTTTTACCGCAGACTTCTGGTTCCTTCATGGGACTTCTCAAATGAGGCTGTCACGTGGCAGGGTTTAATTCAGAGTTTGAGCTGTAGGTCAGAGGTTCAAATCTAGCTTATAATAGCAATGGCAGAAATCTTAACATGTGATAGTTACTCAGTGTTGTGTGTAAGATGGGCTTGCTAAGCCCCAGTCTAGTTTCTGTTTAGTTTAGTATAATGAAAATAACCCAGCACTACAACAACCACTGGTGGCAATTGTAGTTCTGGTTTGCAGTTGTGAGCTCTAGCCCTTAAAGTGAAGCAAGGGAAGGCAGTAACATGCATCCCTGTTTTAGATAAAATCTGGAGAGGTGAAAGGTCTTGCCCAAACCAGGCAGCCTGTCGGGAGCAGCTCAGGATGGAGAGGGTGTCACGGGTGTCCCATGCCCTGCCGAGCAGGCAGCTCGGGTTGGGGCAGCGTGGAGCCAGAGGGACCCAACACCTCAGCTCCCTGCTAGACCCCCAAGCCCCAGGAATCCCCTGCTGGGGAAACCTGCCCTCCTCAGCACCACACGTGCTTTGTGAATGGTCTATCTGGCATTAAGACTAACCATGTTAGTCTTAATGGTTGCTATCCAAATATTTTAAAATCTTTTTCTAGATTTCCCTCTTCCCTATTTCTTTTTTTCTTTCCATGGTCAGTGGTATTTTTGAATGTTTTCTCCTAGATGTGAAGAGATTGGAAGGATTTTGCCTATCCTCAACCTGCTTTCTGGATTTTGAGCATTAATTGAGTGCTAAAAACTTTTCAGTTTTTACTTAGACCTGTTAAATATTTAACTCAAACAGAACTGAGATTTTTGGCACAAAACTAGCCAATGAGGGCTGAAAAAGCTTACAGCTTTGGCTAGTGCTTGTGAGTATTAACTTAAAGTTTTTTCAAGAAAAGCAAAGCAAGAATTGGGCCTGACATAGTCCCTTTGATTTTCTGCTGGTTTCTCAGTCTCATTCTCCTAATTTACTCTGCAGCTACTGTGATAAGTTTCAACTTGTTGCTGGTTTTTTCCATAGTAAAACTTCTGTCCCAGCGCCAGTACATTATGTTCCTGGTTAGAGCCATGACGTCAAATGGTTATCTGGCTGTAGGCCAAAGAATGTTGCTCTGGAGTGAGTGAATGAATGTTGTTGGGTGTTTTCTTTTTATTTTTTATTCACACTGTAGCTGCTTCCTTTGGAGCCAGGAATCTTTGTATAATAGTCAGCCAGTTGGTTAATATAAACTTATTGCTGCTCCTTCAGTTAGGAGGGACTTCAGAGGAGGTTTACAGTATATAAAACAATTTAGAAGAATTGTTATAAGCATCAAGTTCGGAGTGGTGATAATAACTGGAATGGTATTAGGAAGATGTAACTCAATGCATGGTGACTGTTACTCTTCAAATATTATAAACAAAATAAGCCTGTACCTGAAATAGTTATTACCTGGTATTCAGGAAATGCAAGTCAATAAGCCTGTACCTGATGTCTGGATCTTTCCAGGAGGGGTCAGAATTAGGAAATGTGAAAGCATTTCTGGTCTTAACTGTAACTCATTCAGTAGCCACCTATCTATAACTGTATCACTTTCTGCTTTAGTCCCAACAAATGAAATATGCAACATATACATTCCTCAAAGGCAATGTATCCTTAATTTTGCACTATGTCACAGGAGCTCATTGGTACTACAAGCTGTACCATGTGCACAGTCAACTCATGAATTGGGAACTGTGTAATAGTTCTTAGGCTCTTACATAAGGCACAGTGAAGAATTGTACCAAGCATCCCAATCATTAAGTTTGCAAATGCACATACTGATGGAATACCATGATAAATTTTTACTCTTTCATAATGAAAATATACTGTAATCCAGAATATTAAGAATCTGCTTACATTTTAAAATTTTGCTAATTGTTGCTGCAATTGGCTGAAGATAAAAGAACCCTTTTAAGTGTTCAGTGTGGTAGGAAACAGTTATAATTATTTTGGCATCTAAAAGATCAACAGTATGTTGTCTAAACACCACCCTGTTACAGCAAAAGATGTGGATTCCTGCATGGATCTGCTTGTTTTTGTGGAAGGACTCAAGAATCCTAGTGAAAGCATGACTCCCTGAGTTACTGTGCCAAATGCCAAATGGGTGGGGGGTTGAGATTTGTTTTGGTTTGTGTGGGTTTTTGTTTTTTAGACAAATCTAAATATGTATTAAAAAAAATTCTGCATAAGTGACTAGGCTAAATAACATACGCCCTGTCTTGCTTATATTTATATGCCTACTTTTACTAGTCTGATTAGTCTTTGGAAATTATTGAGACTATTCACAGTATTAGCACTAAGTACATGTATCAGTGTTGGCAGAACTGGAGTGGTAAAGTGTGTTTAAATACAACTCTACCAAGCCATGGTTATGCTATGGCTTTTTCTATAATGTCCATGTAATTAGTCTGTGTTGGACAATGGAGGAAGAAGGCAATTTGCGCATATCTTTTCTAAATTGTAAAATAAAAGTAAAGAGTAATAATGACACCTAATACCTAAAGCATATGGTGATACCATTTGATTTTGCATCTTTCAAAAATATTGATTAGGACTTGAACCGGAGTGACTTTTTTCTTGACCCATGAAGATTATTTGATCATCAGCCTTATTAATCATCTTTACCATCAGCATCCACTACCAGCTTTATGGGTCTGACTCTTTGTACTATAAATGTTGTGCTGTATTATCGAAGGTTGAATGATCCCACAGACCTTTTGGTGATGATGGTCTCATCCTGAGCAGCATGATACAATCTTTGAGAGGCAATGCTCTGCAATTCAGTTTGAGAAGTGATTTTTAACCTTTCAAATAAGCTAAGTTTTGTGCAGAATCAGATATGGGGATAAGACTGCAGTTACAGATAGTCGGGGCAGTGCATGGTTGAGGGTATGAAATAAGTACAACGTGAGCAGTAGCAGTACAAATTCTACTGCAGTGATTTACAGCCTTTTCTGAAGAAACTAGCAGCAAAAAAGCAAAATTGTTCGCCATGTCCCTTGAGACGATATTCTCAGGGGAAACAAACACCAATTTATATAATCTGACAAATAGGGTTGCAATGTCTATAGATTCATAATTCCCATAGCAGGACTTGGCGTGTCAGCAGATCAGCAGTCACGTGGGTCAGAGTCGGTAGAACCAGAAGAACTCGCTGAGCTGATGGAGCTGGGATCTGTAGGAGGGCTTGCAGCCACTTCTGTCTGGTGTGCTTTTCATTTTCCATGAGTTTTGGCATTAACACTTGAGGTTTTTTTATAGCTGACTGAGTGGACAGAGGTGCAGTGAATCTGTATCATGACGTGGGGAAAAGCTAGCACAAAAGGATTATGGATCAGTGCAGAAGGTACCAGTGACTGTAGCTTGAGATGCCTAAAAGCAGCAAGAGAAAACTGAATCAGCGCCTTCAATGAGTCTTCTATTAGGGAAGAAATATTAGCAATTCGCAATTATGTTTTTTATCATGGTGTAACTACAGTGGTGCTTTACCCTAGTGCAGCGCAATGTGCCATCGTGTAACCATCCTTGAGAAAAATACTTGCTTCTACATTGATGGGTCTTTTCTAAGACCTCTTGTGAACCTCCGTGCACCTCTCCCTATCACAGTATGTACTTGCAGAGGTCTGTGCTGTAGACGTAGCCTCAGGCTTTAGTGTTTCAGTGCTCTTTTCCTTAGAAATTGCAACAACTTATTTTTTTTCCCCACAGAAATAAATAACCAGTAGTGGGTGTGGACCTTGGTAATGGGTGGACCTCCAAACTTCACATTTTGTTTGTTCCCCCAAATTTCCACGCTCTTAGCCCAACCAATTCAAATTGTTTTGATCAGCAGAATTAAGCACAGTATAATATGGCTGGCTCATATGGTGTCACTTTGGAATCCAGACAGTGTCACAAGACTGAAGTACAAAGAGGTAAATAATGACAAGAAATTAACTGGGCTTCCTTGAACTTCCCCAGAAATGTTCTGTTTTATTCCCAGCAAAGGTTCAGAGCTGCTCATGTTTTAATTGAACCACTTCACTCATTCCTAAATGAAAACACTTGTGAAGTGTCCAATGTACATAGCCCCAGGCACTGCAAGACAATCAAATGAAAAGACTTTTGTCTTCTTTACTTGGAGCTAAAGAAAAATGCCAGAGTTCTGCCCTTGAACAAGTCACCACTCTTCACATACTTTACCCAGGGCATAAGTTCCCTTTTTTCCTAACTCAGGAGTAGTTTTTGTTTATATTTGTGTTTGTATATTTTTGTATATCTTGTTTACTTTTCCTGCTTCTTAAAATTGTCTCTTCCTTTTAGAAGTGGGGGAGAAGGAAAGAAACTGAGGTGAAACCACAGCATGTTTTCATTTTAGTGTAACAGACATAGTTCTTTTTCATAAGCTTCAGCAGGCACTAAACACCAAATATGGCTTGGGACAATAAATTGAAATGCCCTTTAGAGAATGAAGAGCTGGGAAAAGAACAAATGCAAGTGTTTACAACATGCATTAAGAGAAAGAGATAACTGATTGAGATTTCTTGGCTAACAAGTGTCTCATAATGTAGAATTGTAAAGGATAATATTTACCCTTGTTGACTTTGTTTGCCAAAGTCTTTAAAAGTATGAATAAGTATCATTATTTCTGTTTCTCAAATTGTCTTTAAAAAGTAGCAAAAACTCCATGGAAGTTAAGGCTGGCATGTTAGGAGATGGGATGTCTTGCGTTAGCCTTGTAGGTGGCTGCCTGGGGAGGATGCTGTGCTGGAGCTTAAACCCAGGCTGAATCCCGAGTAATGCAACAGGTCAGCTAAGCAGTGTCAGACAAAACAGGTGGAGGGACAGAGACTTCAGTTGCCTCTGGTTTCAGAGAGGGAGGCACTGCTTGCACATCATCCAGAAAGATTTCCTTTCATGTGTCAAAGCAGCATAAAAAGTGATTCCTTTATTCTAATGCAAGAAGTGCATTACTGTGCTCTATGGGCAGATTCTACAGTAATGAAGTTGAGTAAGGAAAAGGCAGAACTCCTGTTTTGTCCACTTTGGTACAGTTGTGTATGAAGTGCCTTTGGCAGGATTCTTATCCCTGGGCACCTTCGGGTCAGGATTAGAAAGCCTTTCGTAAGGTCTCCCTGGGACACTGAAATCGGAAAACACTGCGGGCAAGTGGCCTAGATCCCAGTGAATCCTTGATCTGCTGAAACCCGGTTGGAGACTAAGGAGCACAACTTCAGAAGGAATTTAGTATCTCCACCCTTGTTTCTGTCACCGTGTCCTTGTTTCACCTATTCCCACCCAACATTAGAATTCCTTCCTCGATCAGAGCAACATTCATGTCTTATCAACAGATGAACCTCACGTACTCTTGTTCTCAAATAAATTGTGCAAAAACTAGACAAGTCCTATGAGAAGTTAAAGCATTTAATTGTGTGCTTTGCTTTAACAACCTCTACTGAAAAATGTAAATTTGATGGATAGGCTACATGAGATTAGGAACAATTTCTACCCTTGCTGGTGACGCTGATGTATCTTATTCCTGATGCCGCTAAGATTGAGCAGAAGTCAAAGGTAACCTCTGTATCTATTATATTGAGACTCATTCTCAAAAAATGAAGTGTTGCAAAAGAAATGTTTCTTCAAGGACTGACTTGGTTCCTTTTAAATAAAAAGGGAAAAATAGGTTTCTGGGTTTTTGATCCTGTATATAGGGAAGTTGAAAGAAATGCAAGGATGAAAGAAATTTCTTTATAAGAAATTATAAACATGGTGGCTGACCTATGACTCAGATGAAAGTTTTGTGTTATTAATGGGTGTTTGTATCTAACTTTTTGGATGTGATTATTAGATATGTAATAGTTTGAGGAAAATATGCCGGTAAGGCCCATCCTGGGTAAGGGCTGAGTAATAATTGAGAATATTTGGAGGGAAACTGAGGATTAGCAGTTAGCAGCAGTCAGTTGGCCAAGGACAGTGCTAATGGTTAGCTTATTGCAAAAAACATGTCCAAGCCACCACATCTGGAAAAGCCAGGTTAGGCTGGAGGATAAGGGCCTGAAAACTTCTAGTTCACAGAAATAGAAATCTCCTGTTTTCAGGGTATTGCATGTATAATTCCCAAGTGGTGGTGGTGGGGGGGAAATTTGCCTTTGTTTAATTTCCCACTCTTTTGCACATTTTAATTAAAAAAAAAAATCTATAAAAACTATTGTTGACCACCAGGACCTCTGCATTTGTTTGCCAAGCTGCTTTCCAGCCAGGTGTCCCCCTGGGCTGTACTGGTAGGTGGGTACTGCTGGGTTATTCCACCCCAAATGTAAGACTCTGGTTTCTCTCTGAACTTACGGGGGTTCTTGATTTCCCAAACATGTCAATGTCTGAGTGGCAGCACGTGAATCTGGTGCATCAACTACTTGTCTCAAGTTTTTGCTATATAATTAAAGTGTAATCAAAGCCAAGGCACCATGCATAGCTATGTTACAGATAAGGTGTACTACTTAGTCATGCCATATTTTCCACCTCCAAATATGTGGCACTTAGATTGGAGGTATCTGGTATGGTAGAGTTAATGATGTCTGGAAATCGCAGATTTAATTTACTATGTCCATGAAACCTACCCAGATGAAACTTCTGAAGACACAAAGAGGACACAGACAGGAGAGACTGAGGAATAACAGTCCTAATCAACTGCTGAATAATCAGCTGACTGACTTCCTACTGGGGTGCCTCAAAAAACTATTACCCACCTCTAGACAAAGAGGGAAATAGTGGTTCAATTTGGTTCGATTGCCTACCCTTCACTTAGGGGAAGAACTTGAAAAAGGAAAGTCTACATGCCTTTTAAAAATAAAAACTTATGGAAGTTTGATAGAATTTTCTCAAATCTGGATTTTACCACACAATAACCTTAAAATCATAAATTTTCAATAAATGTCTACCCTTTTTGGTAAAAATAACACTTAAATAACAGCTAATAAAAATCTAAAAATTTCACTCTCTACCAACTTTTGTTGGAAAGTATAGTACACAATTTCCTTGAGCCCAAATAGGATTCAGATCTGTGCTGTGACATGTAGATCCTGATTCAGCCAAATACTCAAACATAATATTTGGGTTGGGAATTAATCTACTAAAAATGTAGCACACCTTAAAAATGTAGAACCTTAATTTTTTTCATCTGTAAAATAAGCTTCTAGTCTAGAAAAAAAAGCAGGAATATGGAGTTGTTGCTGGTCTCAAAACATATGGTTCTATACTGGAACAGGCACTAGATTTCAGGTTATGCTGTGTTATTCTCAACTTTTAATTATGATCTGGGTATATGTGATACATTGCCTATATGGAGCCATCTATATAATGATTCAGCAGTTTCAAATGTCCTTGTCTAACACAGCCAATTTATAAATGGGTTCAGTCTGAGAGCCTAAATGGATGAAGTGCTGGGACTGCCAGCTGAGAAAGCAGCTCGCACAAGTCTTTCCAGGGCCCCAGGAAAAAGAATGGGTTGTAGTGGCAGAGATTTTTTTCCTCCCTCTTCTCCTTTATTATTTTATGTCCCATCTTGGTATTTTAACTGTGGAACTAACCTTTTTACGAGCAGACAAAAGGTGGTGTATATTATATTTCTTCTTGAAAGCACTGTTAAGGATCTTTTGGGTTTGCCCTTGTCTGTGTAGTGTAGAATAATGTTGGGATGATCATGTTTATCTTGGCTTCCTTCCAGATTATTTCTTTGCTTCTCTTTGTATAATATCTAATCTGTAATAATATCTAACTTACCTAACTGGGAATACCCCAAATAGGTGTGTAACTCTTTAACTTCTAGGAAACAGTCATTGGTCAGTAGTAATGGTTTTCCATTTATTAATAAAACAGATGCAGTCTTGATGTGGATGTTTGGCTTACCTTGTGATTGAGTTTTGCATAGGTGTTACCTTGAGGAGAACTAGGCTTGGAAGGCAAGGCAAGCCACTTCCACTGGGATACGTAGTGACCTCTCTAATTCATCAGGTGCAACTTCTGCAGTATTTGAATTATACGGGTCTCCTATCCTCAGTACTTGGGCATGGTTCCCAGGGTGTTATATTGCTGTCCACAATACACAGGACTTTCAGAATCCAGACTGAAATTCAGATTTTTATCTTGGCTTTTAGAAATGTTTTTCTGGTGGATGTTATTTGTGTCATCAAGGTAGGATGTGCAAAAATGTGGGGATCTCTTCCTGACTGCCACTGAGTTCAAGAGTGTTTTTGGATAAACTGTTTTTGAATTGTGTTTCTTGTAAGGGCTTTGGCTTATGCTTTGCAGAAATAACTAATATAAATGGTGAATAGTCTGTCACATGTGCTAGGAAGTTAATGAGAAAAATAACGTCTTCTAAATCTCGTATCTGTTTGACCCTGCCCCAAAGGGTATACTTTATTACTTACAGCTTTCTCCATTTATTAGGAACTATTCTGTTATTACTGCTTTAATGCATACTTTTCTCCAGTGATAGAAATGTCACACTAACGCAGTAACGCTGCCTGTGGACAGGGGTTGTAATGGGAAACAGGCACACGGGGGAAAAGATTTGTTTGTTGGTTTTGTGTTGTTTTTTTGAGGGGGTCTGGATTTTTTTATATGGGTATTTCAATACTATATTCAAACTATTCCCATCTCACTTTTGGAAGTTTTAGGTTTCTTTGAGGTCAAATTTCCTTTGATATAGCACAGTAAAGGTCTAAGAAGAAAGAGGACATGAGGGGAGCACTTGCAATTAAAATAACTACCTTGTGAGATATCATGAAAATGCTTTTAAAAGTCTCTGAAGTGGCTAATGTGTCCATTACACCCATACATGGGACATTTATAGGCTTAAACTTTATACCCTAAATGTTTCCATCCTCTCAGTCTTCTGGTGGCAGGCTCTCTTTCTAGATGAAGTGCTCAACTCATTTAAGGTATAAAATGAAACAAAGACCATGCAAGCAAAGAAATTGTATGATCTTGATGGGACATACAGAAGTTCTTGACGCTCTGTAGTTCTTGGTAAGTAGTAGCAGGGTGGCTGGGGCATCAGGACCAGCCATTCCTCTCGGGTGCTTATTAATGGAACCTGGCCTTCTTGAGGAAAAGCAAATGTGTCCCCAGTGAGACCTGTCGACTGTCAGCCCTGGGAAGTGCTGCACATGCTGTACCCTCGTGTTCAGTCCAAATGCTAGGAGGTTGTTTACTTTGGTATCTTGAGGGTTATGCAGGTGTCTGCCTTGTGGGGAGATAAGAGGGTGGGGGCCAAGAGGGAAGGAATGTTCAACAAGTGGGATGATAATGAGCAGGTGGGAAGATTTGAGCTGTATGCACAGGTCTTTTTTTTTTTTTTTTTCATCTTCACTGTTCCACATAACAGTTGACATTTTGAAGTGTAGGTTTAAGCTTTTCCACTGACCACTGCTCAGGTGTTGACACTTCTAACCATGGTAGCCTTGTATATCAGTTACGGAACTTGCCCACCAGCTATCCTTGAAATAAAAATGCAAATCCATCTTGGAAGAGATGGGACCCGGCAGCTCTAGACCATATCCAGGTGTCACTGAAGGCAGGCTGTGTGCCCATTTCCCACCCAATTTTAGTGTTTTTTGTCTTGACTTCAAGATGTCAGTCTTCTATTTAAGACAGTAACAGAACTGCTGATTGGAAAGGACCCTATTGATGATCACCTTCAACTTGCTTGAAGCAGGAGCACTTCACTGAACTGCACTGTGTAACTCAAAGCTTCAGGCGGTCAGCGCACCCCTGGAGACATGGAGCCCTGCAGCAGGGAGAGCAAAGGTGGTTACAGGCATCCGTGATGGAAACCTGTCCTAACTTGAGCTCAGCAGAATCCAGGAGCTGGGAGATATGTCAGATGCTTTGCGGTGGCAAGATTTCCATAGGGAAAAGATTCTAAAAGCAAATGAGATGGCTTGGTAAGGATAAGATCCACAACTTACCTTTCGACTGAAAAGAACAACGTTTTGAAGTGAACAATCCCACTATTTTGTACTTGAGTGTTAATTTCCCTAGCAGTTTAACAGAATATATATTTTTTTTTAAGATTGTAACTCTACAACCTTAGAAAAAATCTTCTGATGTTAACTCTGATGCTTGAATTCTGGTTATGCCTTATATTAAGTTTAAAATTACACAAAAGTAATGAAGAGCTATTTGCGTATGTTGCCCTTTAAGAACACAGGATAACTTAGTTAACTGATAAGGTTTATTTTGGTGTGTTGTGCCTAGTTAGTGAAATGGTAAAATTAAGCTTCCAGGGGCCTTGCACCATGGTTACCTGTACCAGAGTTTTTGGTACCAGTCAGTACCCTCATTTTGGAGGAAATGGAGATAGTTGTGCTCTCTGTGACCCAGGTAGTTAAAGTTGGAGTTTATTAATTTTCCTGCTATCATTTTGGATTCCACTGACAGTGTTCAGCAGATCTCTTTGGGGTTTCCTGTACCATTCTCCTGCATTTGATTTCATGTTAAGAGCTAAGTTTTATCTGACCTGTACTTTTTGATTAGATGCTTCAAATTTACTTTAAAGATATCTCAGTACTAATAAATTTATCCTGTCAGCCAAAATAATCTGTTCTTGTGAACATGTGTTAGAAGAAATACTAGCTTCAAAGCTGACCTCCTCAGAAAGAGGTGCAGAATGGAGTTGCTTTCACACCCTGAAGGCTAGTGACAGGTAATCCCTGGTGCACAAGCGATTCATTTTGATGGTGTTTGTGTGTGCTGCAAGTGGTGAAACGTGCTGGGATGCCAGCAGAGCAACTGCAGCACTGCAGGGTGCTGCTGCTCTGGGGTGCCTGCTGCTGGGCAGCTCCTTGGGCAGTTTGCAGCAGCAGGTCCTTTGGGCTCAATCTGTGACCTCAACATTTCTTTCAAGGCTTTAATGTTGGTTAATACACTGACTGCTGTGCAGAATGTTCAAAAAGGCAAACAGAAAACTGAAATAGTAATTTGGGGCACTTAATCCTAACTGTGGAAGCAAGCATTGTTTCACATGTACACATGGCTACCATCTTCCCCCTAATCTGAGGAGTATCAAGCAGTCTCTTTCCTTTTAATTAACAACCATGTGAGCTCAAAGTGATCATACAGGGATGGGAAAGTTTTTCAGGGGAAGGTGCCAGACCTGCCACCCATATACAAAATTCATATAGAATCCCTGGGGAATATTTACCTAAGAGTATTGACCCACTATGGTCTGGGAGATGTTTCTCCCCCAGTATGAACAAAGTCTTTTTCTCCACTTATGAAGAGCAGAAGGGAAATGTATTATCTTATGACAAAATGCTTTTGAGGAGAAAATAAATTCTGCCAGTATCAAATTGGCTGCATGACTTAGTGTGCTATGAGATACAACTACCAGCTGTATTATTCTGTAGTAAACTAGTCTGAGGAATCTAATGAAGAGGAAAGGGTAAGGTCAGATTAACAGTGAAATGTCACTAAAATCAATAGTAATTATTGTGGACTTGTGTTCATTGCCATAGCATTGCATCTCTACTGCATGATTGCATCATTGCCTCTTGGAAGTGCTGTTCTTAGATGGATGTGACCCCTCCTGAGAAATCTGGAGGTAAACTGAAACTAGGTCTCTTTCTCCGGTAGTTTAGCAAGTTCATGATTGGCCATCTTCCTTATTTTTCCTTTCTTTACAAGCACTCAAAATAAAACTCTTCTATAGGCAGGGAGGAAGGGAAGAGGGGAGGGAAAAACTTATTTAGATTCCAGCTGGTCTTTTCATTAATTAGCTGTTCCAAACAATGAAAAACTGGCATATATTTCTTGTAGTACTTGCAGGATTCTTCACTGAATGTGAAGATCCACTTGGAAGTTGAATCTGGAGTTTGTGTTCTCAGGGCTGAACTTGCAGGCCATGGTTAAACATGGGTTTAACTTTGTAGGGGTAACCCCACTGAGTGCCACTGTTTATGGCATGTCAGATCTGTTTAAGTCTGGCCAGCTGCTAGATTTTGAAATAGGAATTTATTTTTTATGGAGTTTTAAATGCCTCTTCAGTTTATAAGTGTTTGTATGTGTATCTACATGCATATGTCTCTCTGTGTATATGGTCAGCAGCAGGGCTCACATAATGGGGAAAAGCAGGAAAAATGACTTTGTATATATAGCCTGGCAGTTAAATTTCAGCCTCTTTCAAAATGCTAAGTTGAAATGATGCCAGAGTGAGCTCTTGTGTTGCAGGAACTAAGTAAATGCATATTGCAAAGTATGAGATGAAAATGCATAAGGAATGCAGAGTGTTCACAGCTATATTAATTTAATGCAACTGCAGGCAGTACTCTGTCATGACTGAATGCGAAGAAAAACAGAATTGGCTGATGAAAACATCTGGATTCAAGTTTTGGTGCCAGTAAGTTCTTCCCCCACTGGTAAAAAAAAAAAAAAAAAAAAAGATTGTAAAACTGCATTCTTGTAGGGTTATGTGATTTGTAGGAATGTTCTCCAGTATGCTCCAGCTCTTCTCCTAAATGCACCGCTCGGGGTCATTGACTGGCAATGGCAGGGACTAAATCACAGGGAGGTCCAGGGGCTGTTTCCCAAGTTATGCTGAGTTAGCAACTGGCAGGTAAGAAGCATTAAGCTCCATTTCAACTCTTTGAAACTATTGGAATCCAGAACAACCCTGGATGTGACTCAGAGTAGCTATTTGCAGACCATTCCCCAAGGACTGGGTATTAAGAGACTGTTTTGTTTTGGGGGAGCTGCTTTGTGCTTTGTTTTACCACAGGCATATCTGCTTTTATGGCTCTGAGGAGGATTGAGAAGTCTGTGATGCAGAGCAGCTCTACTGTCATATAGACAAGTTGTCTTAGAGTTCTTTCTGTAATGATTATGATCCTCAGTTGCTCCTGAAAACTTGTCTGCAGTTTTTTTGCTGAGCAGCCTGAAGATGCAAAGAACATGAACAGCCTTCTGGCAGCATTGCTAACTCTAGAAATCCCCACTCCCCATGCCGTTCCCCTGCCCTGGTCCCTTGTTCCCAACCTCTGCCCAAGTCACTTCAGGGAATAGAGCTTCCCCTGTGGAACTGCTGCTTTCATGGGTTATGTTTCTGACCCAGTCGAGCCCTCACACTTGTGACAACACAAGGCAGGGGGCAGCACAAAAATACAACTGAGCAGCTGGAGAGAAGACAGGAAGGGTGGTAAGTGCTGCCAGATACCAAACCACGGGCTCAACTAGGGCACCAGGCCCACGTATTGGGCCAATCTCCTGCGCTTTGACTGTGAACACACCAAGGCAGTGGTTTTGACCAGATGAAGTCTTTCCCTTCAGCCCCACAATTTTCCTGGTGGCTCCACCACATAGTTCACTCACTTGTGCAATCAAAGCTATAGCAGATACCAAATTTCAAATTGGATCAGAGAAACCAATCCAGATTAAATTCCAACAAAAATCTGGATCAGTTACCCACTGCTGTTCACTGTGCAGCCAGATGGGCCTGTGCTCTCATGCACACAGTGCTGTGGTGGGGAGAATGAGCGGCCAGGGGCTGGAGAGAAGCAAGTGCCCAGCCCTGCAGCCTCCTGCCTGCTGTACGTGTCCGCGGGTGACTTGGAATGCCATGATGGTACGGATAATTTGGAATGATGAGATGATATGGATAATTCCTAGTAGAAAGGCCTTACCTGTGTGTGTG